>SJYX01007671.1:200733-272571 GCA_006410675.1 Oreotragus oreotragus | reverse complement strand
GACTAACCGTAGCTATTAAAATCTGCCCCTTGATTTTCCATACTTTCTACTTTTACTTCAGCAGCATATAGGAACTCTGTAAGTTTTATGTCCTGCTATATTTGACTTTAGGAGACCAGTGACTGGTTAACTTCTCTGGATTTCTTTTGTAAGAAAGGGCTACTGTCAGCAAGGAGTTGTAGTTTAGTTGACACAGACTGTACATTTAGAACACATAGGTTACATATCAAGAATTCTAAGTTAATGTGGTAGAAACTGAGGACATCAGCACTGAACAGAATCACCAGAGTAAAGAAGTGTTCCCTTGGGTAGGGTTAATTTAGAAAGATAACAAAAACTTCGAGCCAGACTTTGAAGGAGGTTTTGGAAAAGGAGCAGAGAAGGACCTCTTAGGTGTAGAGAAGTTTGTAGGCTGAAGAAAGTCTCTGCCATACACTGTGCATAGACTTTGACTACCTGGAGCAGAGATTGCAGCCAGAGAGTAGAGGAATGAACTGAGAGATTCTGGGGGGCAGCCAAGAGTGAATGATAAGCCACCGGTGAGGAACCATTTTAGTTACTTGTCTTGGGAAGAATGGAGGTGGCATTTGAGGCCATGTGCTGTGTATAGAATAGAAATAAGCAGCAGCATACCGCAGTATTCAGTGCTGAGGAGTAAGTTGTACAGGCCTAGGCTGTGGTAATTGTAAGTAGAAAGGAAAATCTCTGGTTTATGCATTTTTTAACAAACAATTAGTCTTTTTTTTTACCAGGAACTGTGTTAGATATTGGGGTAATGTGGATGAGTAAAGCCTTGTTCCTACCCTCAAGTAGTAGCTCATGGTATAGGGGAAGCCAGGAGCAATCAAATATAGTAGGACTATGCACATATGTTCTAGTATTTCTTAGTAATCCAGCATGTCGTTTCTTGCAGAGAATGGGAACAACTCTCCTTTGCCCAAATACGCAACCTCACCAAAACCTAACAACAGTTACATGTTCAAAAGGGAACCTCCTGAGGGCTGTGAGAGGGTCAAAGTCTTTGAGGAATGCTCGTAAGTATCCCCCCCATCCCTCCCCCACCCCAAACTTTTATTATGAGAAGTATTAAGAGAATTTCAAATAGGCTGAAGAACAGTACAGTGACCACCCATATATCCAACACTAGATCCTATGGTTAACATTTTGTCTTGTGTCTTTGTGTCTTTGTGTTAGTTTTTTACAGAACTGTTTGAAAGTAAGTTGTAGTCATGACATTTAACCTTGAATACAGTTTAATACTTATTTCCTAAAAGTAACCACTCCTACATAACCACAGTACCATTGTCACACCAAAGAAAATTACAGTTATGTTTAACATCAACTAGCATCCAGTTATTATTCACATTTCCTTAGTCATCCCCAGCATATCACCCGTGGTTAGTTTTGAACCTGTAGTCAGCGCCACACATTGAATTTAGCAGTGTATTTATTCAAGAGAGATCACAGATCTCAATGCAGGGTGGGTTTCCTCCTTTCAAGGATCAAATTCCCTTCAGTTTTTAGTCTCTAGTTCTTTAAACAATTAAAACACTTTCCTGCCAAGGTGGGGAAGAGAACTCTCTTACTTAGCAGAAACATGTTGCTGTGATAAAGATCATAGAAGCCGCAGAGCTTTAAACAGCGTCTGGTACCCTTGGTATGCGATCTTCTGCACTCATGTATTTCTGTTGGCTTTTACACTAGTCAGCGACTCTTAATTTTAGACTCAGAATCTGCTTAGAGGGTATTGCAGCCACGGCCTATTTTCAGCAGCCGTGGCCCCTTGCCTTGTAGGTGATGGCTACAGGGTTGTGGGTATGTATGACGCTGAGCAAATTAGGTGACAAACATTATTTGAAGAGAGAATGATGGTACATATGTAAATCTCACTTTTCAATCTCGTTGCAAGACTAAGAGATACCTTCTGGCTTTTTCTCACTGTGAAACTAAAAATACAGTGTGGAGATCGTCCAGCCTTGTTTGGTTCACATAACTTCTTTGTTCCATCATGAGTATCAGAATCGTTCTGAAACATGGCATCCTTTTGTTCTGTGTGCCCCTCCTGTCAGTGCTTCCTTTAATGTCAGTTCTAAACAATTTTCCACACAAAGAGCATTGTCTTTGAATCCCTTCACCTTCTCTACTAGGAGATCCCAGCTGTCAGTCTTTTTGCTTTTGTGACAATAATTGAAAGCCCTGTTTTAGCAGCTGCTTATTTACTCTTTGCACCATGTAAGTCTGAAGGCATGCCTGGTGCCAGAGTTTAAGCAGTATTTCTCCACACATGTGTTTCATGGACTCCTTGCACCATAATCATCCAGGAAATTAGTTCAGACTACAGAGTCCCAGGTCCCACCCTAGCACTAGCCCTAAGGAGTGAAAAAATACGGAGGTAGATAGGACCTGGAGTATTCATCTTTAACAGATCTCAGAGGACTTTTATGCTTCACTTGAACATGCTGGCTTAGACCTTTTTATGAGAGTTCTTCAGAAATGGAGTCATTCTAATAGGTAAAAGTTAAATGGTCCATGTCGAACCTTTTGGAGTATTTGACTCATGGCTGATGGACTTAAAAAGCAGTTTGAATTTCTGTATAAATGACTTTGAGTGAATATTGGTTGTGTAGGTTGGTGCCCTGTGGTGTCTGCCTAGACGGTTATATTTGGAACAGTTCTCAGCATCTTAACTGTATACACACAACTGTGTTGGTTGTTTCTAAAGGGGGAAGAAAGGATGGGGAATATGTATGCATTGTGTGTGTATGTATGGATGGATAAATAAAAGGTGAACCATGAGATATAAAATGTTTTATGGCATATCCGTTATTAGAAGGTAAATCTCTTCTTTTTTGAATGCACATAGTTTATTATAAATTTTACTGACATAAAGGATGTGTAGCACACAAAAACCTATTTATTTTTAAATATCTTAATTGTATTCCAAAAAGAAATAGCAGTAACCCAAGAATGGATTTTTTAGAGCTAATTTTAACCTTCTATCAATCAAACAAGTTACTCAAAGTCTAAAATAATTGGTTTCTCTTTGCCCCAGATATGTATGTCATAATTAAAGCAAAATTCACTGGATGCACTAGCATTAAAGCAAGGATAATTATTGGTCCTAATCTTGAAATTTTAGCTTATTTAATCATTCTTTAAAGTATATTTTTCTAAGTCTTCATTTTTGTTTAAAGGTAGACTTAAAGATCTGAACCAGCTGTTGTAGTCAGGTGAGGGGTTAATCTCTTATTTGCATGTTTATTTGCCTGAAAGAAAATAGGTAGTTGGATTTGGGCCCAGAAAGGACAAGACCAGATTTTGCTTTTTTTTTTTTTTTTTTTGATACAGCAAAGACCTTAGCCATTCTAATGAAGTCACATAGGCTCTTTCCTGATCCCAGTTAATGAACTCCTTGACTTTAGTTATCTTAGGTTCCTAGATATTATGGCCTCTTTGCAGTATAGAGATTTTTTTTTTAAAGTATGACAGAACCGCTCTTTCTTCCTTTCTTTCCCTCTCTCCCATTCTAAGTAAATTGGAACCACCATTTCTTAGCTGATAATTTATTCCTGAATTTGAAAAGAAAATTGAATAAGGCTTTTTAAAAAAATAGCAAAGAATTCCTTATATCAGTATGAAAATACCTATAATAATTATCCAGTCTGACCATCTATTTTTCAGAAATCAGCTAGCAAGCAGTTATATCTGTTTTGAGAAACAGTAACTTTTGGTATAACTTATGGAAAAATAAAATATTTAAGTTAGTTCTGAGGTCTGTACATATTTTGTTTTTTGTTTTTTTTGTTTCTTTTCTTTTTTTTGTTTTGTTTTGTTTCTTAAATTGAAGAAAGCTTTGTAGTAGTATTAGAACTTTCAGCTTCAATTAATAATGGCAGAAGTATTATACTGCACCCCAGGGGTGGGTAATGAATTTCTTGGAGAATCTTCTCCTAAAAGTTAAATGGAGTAAAAATTGATTGCTTTTGGTGGTTTGGGGGTCATGATTCGAAGAGGGGGGACTGAAAGAGGGGTAGGGGGCATGATGCTTTTTTTTTTTTACTGTTAGTGTTTTGTTTCTTGATCTGTGTGCCCGTTAGACAAGTTATGATTTTTTATGTTATTTTGTGTGAGATCTGTTGCTAATTCTGTTTTCATGAAAGCAGAAAGGGAGTTAAACTGATTTTAGGTTCTGTCATTAAAAAAGTCACAGTTATCAGATCATTAGTTGAAGAAAAACTGAACAGTTTTTTTGACTCTTAAGTATAAATATATGTAATTTTTAAGTGTATTTTTGGTGCTGATGGGATGTAGGTGAGAGGAAATTTTAGATTCTCTTTTAGCAGTATAGAGGCTGAGAAACTTATTGATAATAATGATGCTATATAATTAATGTTGTATTGAGAATTCATTTGAAATGTGATCCCATTTAGGCCAGAGCTGAAATTTGGAGTAGGTACCTACTTAATAGCATTAACAAAACAAATGAATTAGCCTTAAAAAAAAAAAAGTCAGTAAGAAGTTTGTTTGTATTTCAGAAACGTGAGGTTTCATCCTCAAGATCCATTAGCAGCATTGTGTCTTACGTGATTTTTAGCAAGATAACATCAAACAATAAATAATTAAAAACCTAAGCCTCATTTGGAGGGTGTAAAACTTGATTAGCCTTTTTTCCCCCTAATATAAGAATGAAAGTTATCTTTACTAATTCTTCAAAAAAAAAATACAAGCATTATTTAATTATAGAAATATAATATCAACTTCCTGTCTGCTTTAAGGAATTGAAAACCATGTTGTCGGTAAAAATAGAGAGGTATATGCCCTTCTTACAGTATATCCAAATACACATGTGACCCTAAAAGTACTCACCATATAAAGTTTCCACTGTATCCAAGAATAACAATACACAAGTAAACAAATTTAAATGATGTAATTTCTTTCTTCTTAAATTATTCTTGCCAAAGCTATCCATGGGTAGTATTCACTATTAATAAAATATGCCTACCCAAAGCACTGCCTATATGGAACATTTTTTTTTTGCACCTACTCCCCAGGTTTGTTGTTTATTCATTCTTTAAAACCCAGCTCAGATGTTCCTTCATCTGGAAGTTATCTTCCTACCAAACTCCCCCTCTTTCTTTGTGCCCGAGGTTATTCACTCGCTTGTTCTACCTCTAAACACTTTACAGACCATTTTTATCACATCTCTCAGACATGCTTGTGTGAGTTTTTAACCTTTTTTTGCTGTGGACATCTCTGGCAGTTGGGTAAAGCCTTTGATTCATAGCTTCTCTGAATTCTGTTTTAATTCTGCAGACTGATAATACTGGAGTACAGTCTGTCCCTTATACCTCTCTCTTAGTATGTCTGCATATATGTCACTTTGTCTTTAGGTCCAGAATCTAGTGCAGAGTTGGCACACTTGGACTTTTTTTATTAGGAGAGATGAGAACCATTCTTTTACCGCATGATCATACTACCTTTCCCACCTGAATCTTGATTTATTTAGGTTCTTCTATTTGAATTTCTTCTTAATTTTGTGTCGCTTACATGTTACTTTAACAGTTTAAATTTTGTATTTTTACTTTCAGGGAATACCACTAACACTTGTATCCTTTTTCAGCCATTTGGGTTAATTGTCAAGAGCTCCTGAGGAGAGGGAAGGATTTGGCTTTAGTAAAACCTTTAGAACAGAGGACTGTCATTAGTTTTACTTTGATTTTACATTTACATTGTGCTATTCAGGAAATCATTATGGCTGTTAACTCAGAACTGTTTCAGAGAGATTTTTAAGCATACTTGGGGAAGCCAAGCCCAGCAAAGTTTAGTCACGCAGTGGCAAAGCTCAGCAAAAGATAGACATCTTGGGTCCCTCATTTCCTTGCCTTTGCCCTTCAAAATAGTACAGACTTCGGAACAATCATAGTGGAACATATTTTTTTCTTTAAACAGCTGGAATATCTTTTGCTTTAGGAAACTCTTTATTCACATTGGCTGTCTTAGAGCTTCACTGAGATGCCTGAGCATCCTGTGTGGAGCCTGGGCTCTCCAGGGAGCTGAAATCTACAGTAAACTCATGTCCTTCCAGCATTCTGAGATGCATAATTCAAATCATGTGTCCTTTGGTTGATGGCATTTGGAGCCTTGGACATAAGCTTGAGTTTTGTTTTCCTTTTTTGTGTCTATAAGTTGTTGTTTTTAAAGAAAAAAACTTACTTCTGGTGTTTTCGTGACTTAAAAGTCTTGGGTTATTTATTTTGTGTCTAGGCCAAAACAACTTCACGAAATCCCAGCCTTTTATTGTCCTGACAAAAACAAGGTGAATTTCATTCCTAAGAGCGGCTCTGCTTTCTGCCTCGTCAGCATCCTGAAGCCACTCCTCCCCACCCCAGATCTTACCCTCAAGGGCTCTGGCCATAGCCTGACCGTCACCACTGGCATGACCAGCACTCTGCTGCAGCCCATCGCTGTGGCCTCCCTGTCTACAAACACAGAGCAAGATCGAGTCTCTCGAGGAACGAGTACAGTCCTGCCCCCGGCCTCTCTCCTCCCCACGCCAGAACCCATTGAGGAAGCAGAAGGATAGGTCCCAGTGCTGTGAGGCTGTAGTTCTGGGCAACTGAGAACCTCCTCGACCCCTTGGCAGCGATGGCATCGTGGCTCCTGGTTGGCTGTGACGTGCCCCAGCTCTTCCACACTGATGCGGCGTGGCGTGGCTGCTGGAAGGGAGCGGCCCCTCTGGAGGCCGGCCCTCAGCGCCGAGCCTGCTTTTGCTTAAAGCACCAGTTGAAACAAGAAAAAGGTATCGTTCTTTCCTTTTGGAGGGCCAATATCACGTTTTTTTGTTCTCAAATTAGACTTTTTTGAAAAAATAAAACAAAAAACTGATCCCTGCAAACATGATTCCTGAAGGGAGATGTGAATGATGCTGCAAGAACCATCTTTTCTATGAAAATGACTATTTTGTACCAATGTCACATTTTCTGGAAACGTAGCAAACAGGATGTTCTTTGGTGGCCTCTGTTTCTTGTTTCCCTTTCTAGATGTGTGCTTTTCTCAGCTGTTTTCAGCTTTGGGACCAAAGGGATTGTTGACATTTTCCTAGCAATCTTAATCTCATGACTGTGTTCTTCTCCCAAACAAGAATTGATAGGTTAATAATACCTTGAACCAAGTACATATATAAAAAAGATAAGCAATATGAGTACATTATGTGACTTATGTTTTCTGATGTCAAAAGTTTGTGCTTTGGGTGAAATATTTGTAAAACTGCTGTTTTCTTCACTACTCCTGTACACATTTCACCACGTTGTCAGAAAAATTATAATCTGGAGACAAGTGCTTTAATATGTTCTCACCCATCATTGGAACTTGGTTTAAAAGTCAGCGAGCCAAAAGGAAACTTTACTGCCCAGTGTCGACTGCTAGCTAGGAGTAAGGAGCCCCTTGGATTTTCTGCGCAGTATTTATCACAGGAACGCCCTTCTGTCCCGCGGGTGTCATTCTACCTTTAACCGTCACTGTATCATAGCCCCAAGAGATCCTGAAAATGGCTGTGCATGGATTTCCTCCTCTGCTTTTGTGATGTTGTCGTCTTGTGGATTTGGTCTGGGTTAGTAGTTTGCCAGGAGTGTGATCCATTGAATAGTAACCCTTAGTCACAGAATCTTGAGACTGACGTTTCCTTTGTGGTGGTTGGCACTGAGATATGTTGCCTACAGATTTTGCTAGTTTTTGCTCCAACATTCCACACAGAGGGGGAAAAACAGGCCAGAAGGGCTTTGGAGCATAAACAGCAGGAGCCTTTGAAGAATTTGGGATTTAGGCCGATCTTAACACAAGCACTGCCAGTATCACATGAGAGCAGACTTCATGTCTGGACATGTGGTATTAAGGAGCAGCGCTTTTTAAAAAGTCACAGCATTGTTGATAGAAAGCATCCTTCTAAGATCTTCATAAACTACCTTATGATGCAATAATTTAATGTTCCTATACGTATTATAGGAAGAGAACATTTAAATACTGTAAAAGGGATTCAGTTTAGAAGGTTAATATGTCAGTGTGTCCAGATATATCCCATCAAAGAAAACCTAGTGGTAGCAATAAATCTTCTGAAAGGACTTCTTATATTTAAGTACTTTTAAAACATCTAAATAATTAAAAATATGCCCTGTTAAAAATGGAGATGGATTTAGGCTAATTAGGTAAACTCAACATTTGAATAGTCTCAGGTTTCAGTTGGAAGGCCTGATGAATTTTGGTACCTTTTCCGCCCAAAACTGATTTAGCTGGAATTAGTACATTGTGGCCTCTAAATTGGAAAAGCTCAGTTATTCAAGATCTAAATGTTCTCTGGTGGGTTGGTTTTTAGAACCTTGATCATTTGACTTTACCATTTCACCACTGAGAACTGCTCTGTCAGAAGTACAGAAGAAGGGCAAAATAAATCAGGTGAGCTGGTGTTGAAGGTTGGAAGTTAAAAGTAAGGTTTCAGAAAAATCCCCAATCAGTTTTTGGATTACCTGAATTCTGTTAAATCTCTGTTCTTTTCCTTGCCTCAGACTTACTTCTTTTGGCGTCTGGACGTGGTCACAAGGGTGTTTTACTAAAATGCCACTTTGTAAAGTTTTTCTTCTTACTCTGTTGTGCACGTTTGTCTAACACATCTTTCTGTATTCATAGATCCTTAATCTAAAGTAATTTAAAATCAGAATGGGAGACAGTTTTAAGATACTGTCATTTTCATAGTCTTATAGGTGGAACTTTTAATGTTTGGCTGTAAGGAGAATGTGAATTTGCAGGTAAATGAATTATATGGCAACCAGACATAGCCCTCGTGTTTGGGAGAAATAGAGCCTGAGGTTTGAAGGAAGGAAAAAAGGTACAAGGTATAAAAATACTCTTAACTACCAGTGCCAAAGGGCTAAATTTTAAGTTTATGAGCTTTATGCCGTCTTGAAAAAATATTGCTTGTAGTCCGTTTAGCTTTTATTTAACCTTGGTGCACAGGTGGTTGACTTTTTTTTTTTTAATGGGTCTACTCTTAATAGAATACATAATATTGTTTTCTAAAATTACATTCCATAATTATCTTGTTATTCTGTAGAAAACTGTACAGAAGGTAAGTAAATCAGAATAGCTTCAATGGAAATACAGTTTAAATTTTTTAAAGATTTTGAATAAATTTGCTTCCATTGTGGTAAAAGAAACAGGTGGCTTGTATATTTCAGCAAAAGGAAGCTATTCTCTGGTTATTAACTTTGTCAGTGTTGTTATTTTTACTCTTAAACAGTTTCTTCCTTGCTGTGATAAAAATATACATTTACTGTTTCTGATCATGACCAAGTCTGTATTACTTGTCAGATAGATCTTAAGTTGTCATGGCTTTTGTGGCTTTTGTTATTCTTTGATTAATATGGTGAGCATGGATGCCAAAATTATTTTTTAATTAGGTTTATTTTATTTAAACTATTTCTGATATTTGTGACAAGCCAAATCAGACTTTTAGAAGGTGCTACTGCTAACTGTGGAGTAACTGGCAACAAGGAAGCCCCTAACCCCTCTTTTTTTTTTCTAACGGTTGGCTTTTACTGGGAAAAGGTATTTAAAAAAATAATGGAATTTATAGCCTCCTCTGTGTCCATGATTAGGACTGGATTGTTAGAATTTTCTTTTGTTAAAGGAAGTAAGAAAAATCACCACTACTGAATTTAAATACTACTCTGAAGATTCATTCCTTAATGCTTAGAATTTTGATGTTTCAAGACTAGACCGGTAGAAGTGCTAAATCTGCATTAAAAAAAGCTAAAATACTTAATATCGCACTTTAAGTTTTACTCTTCCTAAATTAGGGATAAACAGATCAGCCCTGAACAATATTTTGTTTATACAATCCTGTTGATGGATATAATTTATGTTTTTTAAAAGTCTTTATTTTTCATCTCTGTTAAAGCTGTGTAAATCTTTTTCAAATGCAATTTTTAAAGTTTTGTTTTTCTAACAAAATTCTCCCAAAAAACTGCATTTCGGATGGTGATAAATATTGTTACTGTGTACTTATGTATTCCCTATATCTGAACACTTGTTGCTGCCTCACAAGAAAATAGAACTTTTATGTTGAAAATAAAGTCTGTTCTTCTTGAGAGTTTTTCTGTGTACTTTTATGAATGTTGCCTCAAATGCAAATTTCTTTTCAGATATTTCTAGCTTGAAAAAACTTTGGTATATTCTTTTTCACAGGTAGAATAATTAATTTGTGTTAAGTAGCAGGATATATAATATTCTCAGTTGTTCTTATTTCCTTGCAACCTCCTCCTTAATTTCCTCTAGAACTGAGAGCGCCTGGTATTTGTGGTAACTGCTAAGCAGACATTAAAATATCAGCAAATACACTGAACGATGTACCTGTTTAAATTCAGTACTTTACAAGTTTTTAAGAGATTTAGCTGGGGTCAGTCACTTAATTTCATTCTAAATTACACATAAAGGAGTTTTTTGCCTTTTGGTAATTTGTTCTTGCTAAGCCAGGTATATTCTTCCTTTGTGACAGTGGTTTATAGATGCAAGGCAGTTGTTTAGGCTGAGGGGTTTAGTCTGGATGAAGACTGTATGCAGTATAATCTCTTAGAAAGCAGGGTCACCTTTTAAGTGTAATAAGTGTCACCATGGCTCCCTGTCATAAAAAGTGGTCACCAAATTACTTTGTAAGAAATTCTAAAAATTATTTCTGGGGGGAAAAAGTTAATCATAATTTGGAGATATATATGTCTGTATATACACACACACACACATATACATATAAACACATAAGGTAACATAGCATCAAATATTAAGTGAATCTCTCAAACTGGTGTAACATTTTCTTCCATTTTTCTTTTTTTCTGTCTTTTCCCTCCACCTTTAAAGAGGTTCAGTCAGTTCAGTTGCTCAGTCGTGTCCGACTCTTTGCGACCCCATGAATCGCAGCACGCCAGGACTCCCTGTTCATCACCATCTCCCGGGTCACTCAGACTCACTTCCATTGAGTCCGTGATGCCATCTAGCCATCTCATCCTTGGTCGTCCCCTTCTCCTCCTGCCCTAAATCCCTCCCAGCATCAGAGTCTTCTCCAGTGAGTCAACTCTTCTCATGAGGTGGCCAAAGTACTGGAGTTTCAGCTTTAGCATCATTCCTTCCAAAGAAATCCCAGGGTTGATCTCCTTTAGAATGGACTGGTTGGATCTCTTCGCAGTCCAAAGGACTCTCAAGAGTCTTCTCCAACACCACAGTTCAAAAGCATCAATTCTTCGGTGCTCAGCCTTATTCACAGTCCAATTCTCATCCATACATGACCACAGGAAAAACCATAGCCTTGACTAGACGGACCTTAGTTGGCAAAGTAATGTCTCTGCTTTTGAATATACTACCTAGGTTGGTCATAACTTTTCTTCCAAGGAGTAAGCGTCTTTTAATTTCATGGCTGCAGTCACCATCTGCAGTGATTTTGGAGCCCCCAAAAAGTAGGACCTTAGTTGGCAAAGTAATGTCTCTGCTTTTGAATATACTACCTAGGTTGGTCATAACTTTTCTTCCAAGGAGTAAGCGTCTTTTAATTTCATGGCTGCAGTCACCATCTGCAGTGATTTTGGAGCCCCCAAAAAGTGAAGTCTGACACTGTTTCCACTGTTTCCCCATCTATTGCCCATGAAGTGATGGGACCAGATGCCATAATCTTCATTTTCTGAATGTTGAGCTTTAAGCCAACTTTTTCGCTCTCCTCTTTCATTTTCATCAAGAGGCTTTTTAGCTCCTCTTCACTTTCTGCCATAAGGGTGGTGTCATCTGCATATCTGGGGTTATTGATATTTCTCCCGGCAATCTTGATTCTAGCTTGTGTTTCTTCCAGTCCAGTGTTTCTCATGATGTACTCTGCATATAAGTTAAATAAGCAGGGTGACAATATATAGCCTTGACGTACTCCTTTTGAGAGGAGAAAATTCAGATCTTAAGTTGGCTGTGCCTAACTTTCTCCGTTTATTTGATTTTTTTGCTTTGATTCATTAATATTAAATTACCCTCTTTCCCCAAAAGTTTTTAGGTCTATAATGATTCTTTCCCTTTAATTTCTTTTAAGTGTCTGGTTGTGAAATATTAGCATCTCTTCCTAGGAGTTCCCTGCTGATGTATATCATTTTTTCCCTTGCTAAGATTGCTTTTTAAATATCTTTATTTTAGACCTCTATTAGAATGGGCTTCCCTGATGGCTCAGACAGTAAAAGAATCTGCCTGCAATGCAGGAAGCCCAGGTTTGATCCCTGGGTCAGAAAGTTCCCTTGGAGGAGGAAAATGGCAACCCACTGCAGTACTGTTGCCTGGAGAATCCCATGGACAGAGGAGCTTGGTGGGCCACAGTCCATGGGGTTGCAGAGTCGGACATGACTGAGCAGCCAGCACTCTCACTTCTGTTAGAACATGGCAGGGTGATATGCGTTACTTCACAGGTGGTCAAAGAACCCGCCCACCAGTGTAGGAGACTCCAGACGTGGCTTGTTCCCTGGTTCAGGAAGATCCCCTTGAGTAGGAAATGGCAACCCACTCCAGTATTTTGGCCTGGAACATTCCATAAAGAGGAGCCTGCCAGGCTCCAGTCCATGGGCTTGTAAAGAGTTAGACACAACTGACTGATGATATAGTATAAATAACCTTTGTATCTCTTTAGTTCAGTGTTTTCAAACTGTTTGGGTCTTGAAATGAATTATATCGGTCTAGCTAACATTTTTTTAAAACAAAAAACATAAGTGTATTCAGACATGAGGGGAACAGTATTTGTATGTAAAGCTTTTGCTAGCCTTGAAAGTGAAAGTCACTCAGTCCTGTCAGACCCCTTGCGACTCCTTGAATATATAGTCCATGGAATTCTCCAGGCCAGAATACTGGAGTGCGTAGTCATTCCTTTCTCCAAGGGATCTTCCCAATCCAAGGATTGGGAAGGGATTTGACCAAGGGATCAAACCCAGGTCTCCCGCATTGCGAGTGGATTCTTAACCGGCTGAGCCACCAGGGAAGCCCTTAGTAGCCACAGGGATACATATGTACTAGGTTGTAAAGTAAAATATATTTCTTATTGTGAGTTGTCATCAAAAATGATTTGAAAAATGCTGTTGTAGATACAGCTTTTGTATATATGTGTTTTGGGGTTGGTCTGCTATCTTAACAGGGAGACTGCAGTCTTTAAGGATACTGTTTCTACTACTTCTTAGTAACCATCTCCAAATTGCTGGTTTATTTAAAAATTTCTCTTCAGTGGTTTGCATCTTCCTCACATGGAGAGTTTAACTCCATATACTCTGTTTGATTTTATACAGGAGTATGGATGCATCATACTAAATCATTATGTTTTGGAGAAGACTTATCAGGATGCTCAGGGCTTCCCTGGTAGCTCAGCTGGTGAAGAATCCGCCTACATCGCAGGAGACCCCAGTTTGATTCCTGGGTCAGGAAGATCCACTGGAGAAGGGACAGGCTACCCACTCCAGTATTCTTGGACTTCCCTTATGACTCAGCTGGTAAAGAATCCACCTGTAATGTGGGAGACCTGGTTCGAACTCTGGGTTGGGAAGATCCCTTGGAGAAGGGAAAGGCTACCCACTCCAGTATTCCAGCCTGGAGAATTCCATGGACGTATAGGCCATGGTGTCGCAAAGAGTCGGACACGACTGGGCGACTTTCACTTTCTGTCATGGAGCTTTGATGGCCAAAAAACCAGGAGTATGACCATTCATCTCAGTTCCATGCCCTAAGCAGTTATTTTTGAGATCATCGGGATCATTCAGAGGAGATCAGGAAAAGCCCAAGATTTAGGGCCACAATTTGGGAACTAGTTCTGGCTCTGCAGCTTAATGGTCATGGGATCTTAAGCAAAAAAGTCACCTCTTTGAACTTCAGTTTTCTTATGTGATTTCAGGAAATGCTGATGACAGTGCTAGTCAGTTAGATGGCCAGTGAGTATGAAAATAACAAAACCGGAAGCAAACACATGTTATCTTCTCCTTTCTCTTTTGTTAGGTAAGTTTATTTATTCCTTAGAAAAGCCACAAGTTGTTGATCAGGGAAGATGATCCCATGAAATTCATTTTACCTTGTAAAGTATAATACAGTCAAGGGTGTTTAGCTGAAATCATAATAAAGGTAGGTAACACTTCCTGATAGCTTTCCACATGCCAGGCTTAGTGCTCACAGTACTCTAGGAAGCCAGATACTGCTAGTTAATATCTTATAAATCACAAGATCAGAATTAGATTAAGTAACTTATCCATGGTCATATATCTGAGAAATGTCAAAATCTGGCTTTGAACCAAGTCTGACTCCACAACTTAAGACTTAACCACAAAGCCTCACTGCTACTTTTCCTGTAACAGTAACATTAATAAAATATAAGTGTCCAGTATCATTGCAGGTTATGTGCCCTTAGGTCATTGCCTCGTTTGCTCTTTGTGGTATTCATTGGTTCAACTGCTGGCAGTTTGGTTCAGAGGGCAAAGAGAAAGCAAGCTGGTTAAACACCAGTTCCTGACCAAGCAAGTTAGTGACACAAATCCTCAAGCTCTGGTTTTTAATGTTGCTACTGCTGCAGAAATTCAAAAGAAATATTTTCTTTAATTTGAGAAGCATATCTTTTAGGGGCTTCCCCGGTTGATCAGTTGGTAAAGAATCTGCCTACAACGCAGGACACCCAGGTTTGATCCCTGGGTTGGGAAGGTTGGCTGGAGAAGGGAATGGCTAGCCACTCCAGTATTCTTGCTGGAGAATCCCATGGACAGAGAAGCCTGGCAGGCTATAGTCCATGAGGTCTCAAAGAATCGGAAACGACTGAGTGACTTTCACTATCTTTTTTAGAGAAGCAAAAAGTGGGGCCTTCAATCACATTTTTGGTGAATTTTTTTTAATGTGACTTTTTGAGGTAAAGACTAAAAAGTAATTTTTAGTCTGCTACTTTGCATGGCCATTTCAGACAGACAGTAAAATCACCCAGATGACAGTTTAGTTCCTATGTACCATTAACAGGAGTTACCCCTAGATGGTCAGACTGTGGAGGATTTCTTGGTCTTCTACTTTTCCAGACTTTTTAAATGAGAGAGCATTATTTTGAAATGGGATAAAGAAATTTTTTTAAAAGGCAGTAACACGCCCTTCAAAATCTTAGCTGTTAACATTCACCTCACCTTTATCTCCAGTTTGTACTTAGTTTTTGGATGTTGAATGGTTTTATTTACACCACTGAGTAGAGAACCATGTCTTGAATTTATATGCCAAGGACAGTTCTTAATGAACTCTGTGTGTGTGCCTGCTTCGTCACTCAGTTATGTCCGACCCTCTGCGATACAATGGACTGGAGCCCAGCAGGCTCCTCTGTCCATGGGGATTCTCCAGACAAGAATACTGGAGTGGGATGCCAGGCCCTCCTCCAGGGGATCTTCCTGACCTAGGTGTCAAACTCACAGTTCCTGTGTCGCCTGCATTTCAGGCAGATCCTTCACCCACTGAGCCATCAGGGAACTCTTCAGTCTCCTTTTAAGTTGCACATAAAACATGGGAGAAGATAGACTGTGACCCATCCTAACAACAAGCATTCTTCTTCCCATCCTGCTCTGCAGGTTTTCTTCGGTATATTTAACCAACCCTTATTGTTGTGTGTTTTAAATGCGTTACTTTCAGCACTGCTGAACTGGTCAGTTTGTTAAAGTTTAATGTAAAGGTAAAGTTTCTGAGTTTAATGTCTACATCCTAAGATTCTGGGTCTGTTCCACCGCTCAAGGTGAGGAAATGCAGGGCCCTGCCAGTGCTGTGGAAGACAGAAGAAACTGGATCGATTAATCCTGGCTTTCTGTTCTTCCTGTCAGCAAATCAAGTGAAATAATATGGTTTATTTTCACTGGTTATTGCGTCTAGGCTCAGAGTTTTGCTGTTTAGTATTCTGTATTTTGTTACTAACAGTATTTACACAAAGAACACACATTCTGTTATTTCCCATATCTTACAAAGTCCCTTCTGCATGAAACAGAAAGAATCAGTCTCACAAGGATATTAATTGCCCTGGTTTTATTTTCATTCTGTGGTATCTATATCATTCAAAATACCTTCTTACTACTATGGTCCTGAGGTAAAAACCAAAGTTTTTGAATAGGGAAACAATAACTAGATTTGTATTGAACACTTTAGAAAATAAACTTTTTAATGCCATCTTATAATTTTATTATTAATAAAAGAGGCTCAGAAAAATAGCACATTCAAACTTCCTTTGTTCATACACAGTTAAGACCTTTACATTTCCAGATGGTCTGAAATACAAACACTTTTTCATTGTGCAAATACTGAAACCTGTTTTGTTAAAACAGGTTGTTTCTAATCATATCAGAGTTATGTTTTACAATTAATGAAAGATTTCAAAAAATACAAAGTCACACCAGTTTGATCTTAATCTGCCCTAAAGTTGGTTGAAGAAAGATTAGGCAAATTTTAGTTCTTCTGGGGGCTTTTCTAGGTTTAAATGCATTTTTGTCTGGTATTAAAAAGTATAAGATAGCTATCCCCCCCACTTAATATAAAAAAGCATTCATTTATTTTGATAAGAGTTGTTCTCAGCTCACCCTTGGTTAAGGTTAATTCATTTATTTATTGAATGGTGGTTCTAGATTTAACCAAATAGCAACTGATCACCTTTCTATTCTGTGTTTATCCTGTCCTTCCTTTCACTCTCTACTGAATATGTGCTTGGTTTGCAATTACACCTATTCTAGGTGTAATATAGCCAAATTTCTGTTTCTGGCTCTTAAATTAATGATTAAGCTTCAAATAACTAACCTTGAGAAAAAATAAAGTTTTAAATGTGCACTTCAAAAATGAAGTCATTAGACTTGCTGAAGTTATAACTGGACTTTCTAAGGCAGTGTTGCTTTTGGGTTAAATGAGGAAATGGATACTCTGTTGAAAGCAAAAATGTTAAAGAAACTAAGAACTGAATAATAAAAATTCTGACATGTTTCTATTTTTTGATAACCTTTGCTCTTGGAAAACTGACGGGCAGTATCCCCCCAATCCACTCTCAGGGATTTAGGTCTAGTGAGAGTAGTGGTTTTCCTCTGCACTGAGTGTCTTTGTTTACGCCATAACAAGGATTGCTCTGCATGGATGTGGGGGAGCTATACAAGTAGTTTTTAACTAATGCATTAGTGAAAATAAGAGAAAAATGGCAAAACTCAAGACAATTAACATTTTCTGAGGTACTCCCAAAGTTGAGAGCTCAGAGTGACTACAGATACATACTTTAGATTGTGATTCATAATCATGACCCCTGGTGATGGAATTTTGGTGGAACAATGTACTACACTCTGGTGAATTTCAATGAATAAAAAGGGAGAGTTACAAAATGCTTCTTAAGGGTTAAACCAAATAAACAAATAGGAAGAAGCACGTGAAAAGATTTTAAGGAAAGCTTTACAGAATCTTTTAAGTCCGTATTTCTGACCCTCAGTTAAGGTCTCTCTGGCCTGCCCACTACTTGACCACAGTTGTGGTTTTCCAAAGAGCCTGTGGGCAGTTCAGATCATAGTTAGGCCAGACTGCTACGGGTGGGAAGTGGACTGCGATTTACCTGCCCTAGTCCATTCCTAAGAAAATGTTTTTTCTATATACAGTGACTCAGAGATTACAAGCAATTCTTCTATAAGTAATAGTTAAGCTTGCTTGGAACTAGGAGTAGAGTGAAATCTGCTGTGAACATGTTCGTGAAAATGGTCGCTTATCCAGATGCAATGGACTGGACCACGACGAAATGTCGGACACCAGGTGAACTGCCTCGGAACTAAGCCTGGGCAGGAAGAAAGAACAGGACACAGAGTGACTGTGTCTACAGTGGCTGTGCTCATATCAGCATATACTTCAACTTCCATTAAAGCACCTGCCTTCTGATACTTAAGACTCTAAACCTTCCAAGGGTAAGTTTGTCCTTAGTAATCAGAACCTCAGCTGATGTCACCCACAGAAAAGTGAAAAAATGAAAGACTGCTTTACTGATGGTATAGAGCTTTCTGTAACTTTGCCAGAAAGTATTTTGGGTTAAATCATGTTAAGAAATACTAGGTAAGTATTGCACATCTGTTCGAGGGTGAGTTAACTAGATTTTCCCCTCATTCAAGTACACGTTTCCGGGTAATTGCAGGAATACAACTGCCAGTTGCCCAGGGAGTATCTTCCCCTTGGCTTCTTTCAGGCAGCATGTGAACACAGTGCATTGTGATAGCAATGTGTGAAGACTTAGGCCTGAAGACAAAATGAAGTACAATGTCTGAAATACTGTTGGACAGTCCCGTGGTTTATAAGATGGGAAGAGAATTTTCTGTTTCTACAGCGGGTGGACTTAGCAAATAACTCGTCCTGCTACTTTCCCCCAAAAATTCAAAAATGAAGTTGGAGGGTGTCCATGATTTTGTGTGAAGGAAAAGAACTGAGATACTACATTTTAGCCTCCAAGTGGAGAGAACAAGTACCAAGTTTCTCTGTGATTTCATCAAAGAAAACTGAGTTCTCAAATCTTATTCTACCTTTCTAAAGACAAAACTAGTCTTGTTTCTAGTGCTATATTCCACAACAGAAAATTCCCCCTGCCAGTGTTTTATTTAAAAACCAACGCCAAATCACAACTCAGTTTACATGCTATCCTTTATCTATATATATAAATCTCACAGCCAGCAAGGCAACTCATACATAAAAGGCTTTCCAAATAAATAAACCCAATCCCTCCTGACAATTATCCCTACCTGTTATTCTAAGTTTTGCTGTCAATTTCAAGACTCAATAGTTTCTAAAGTTTTCCATATATTACCAACTGCTGCAAATCCAAGATATTAAATAGACACTTAATGTATAAAAATGTGGTTGGTCCCTACCATCTGTCTAAAGTTGGCTGTCAAGGGTTAAATTTGCAAACACAATGTCTTCATATGTGAGTGACAACATAAACTCCTTTCCACTAAGGCAGTAAGTTGCAAAACTGGTGTCTCAAGGCCATTGAAGTGGCATCGTAACTTCAGTCAAGCATTAAGAAGTTCATCATCTGAGTGTCCGATAGCATCTGGGTTTGAAAGTGGATCCAAGTCTGCAAATAGATTGAACCAGGCTGACATGTCTTGGTTACCACTGTTGGGAGCTAGTAAAAAAGAAAAAAAAAACAACACATTGAAGAGTCCCAGATTTTTTAAAAATCACATCATTGTACCACATTTATGATTTCAAAGTAGATGCTGCTTCTTTTAATCAAATTTAAGACAACTGACAAGAATAAACATCGATTATGTCTCCTTGAGGATAATTTTGAAAAGCTAATTGCATGTTGCTCTGAGAAGGACTTGATTAAAAGCGGAAAGGCAGGAAGTAATAGAAGACTCAGATAAGGCTCAAGGTTAAAAGTAACCTTTGTTCCTACACTTGCAAACTTAGTGCTTGGAATACATATTTATTATCAAAGTAAGAAGTACAATGTCTGAAATACTGTTGGACAGTCCCGTGGTTTATAAGATGGGAAGAGAATTTTCTGTTTCTACAGCGGGTGGACTTAGCAAATAACTCGTCCTGCTACTTTCCCCCAAAAATTCAAAAATGAAGTTGGAGGGTGTCCATGATTTTGTGTGAAGGAAAAGAACTGAGATACTACATTTTAGCCTCCAAGTGGAGAGAACAAGTACCAAGTTTCTCTGTGATTTCATCAAAGAAAACTGAGTTCTCAAATCTTATTCTACCTTTCTAAAGACAAAACTAGTCTTGTTTCTAGTGCTATATTCCACAACAGAAAATTCCCCCTGCCAGTGTTTTATTTAAAAACCAACGCCAAATCACAACTCAGTTTACATGCTATCCTTTATCTATATATATAAATCTCACAGCCAGCAAGGCAACTCATACATAAAAGGCTTTCCAAATAAATAAACCCAATCCCTCCTGACAATTATCCCTACCTGTTATTCTAAGTTTTGCTGTCAATTTCAAGACTCAATAGTTTCTAAAGTTTTCCATATATTACCAACTGCTGCAAATCCAAGATATTAAATAGACACTTAATGTATAAAAATGTGGTTGGTCCCTACCATCTGTCTAAAGTTGGCTGTCAAGGGTTAAATTTGCAAACACAATGTCTTCATATGTGAGTGACAACATAAACTCCTTTCCACTAAGGCAGTAAGTTGCAAAACTGGTGTCTCAAGGCCATTGAAGTGGCATCGTAACTTCAGTCAAGCATTAAGAAGTTCATCATCTGAGTGTCCGATAGCATCTGGGTTTGAAAGTGGATCCAAGTCTGCAAATAGATTGAACCAGGCTGACATGTCTTGGTTACCACTGTTGGGAGCTAGTAAAAAAGAAAAAAAAAACAACACATTGAAGAGTCCCAGATTTTTTAAAAATCACATCATTGTACCACATTTATGATTTCAAAGTAGATGCTGCTTCTTTTAATCAAATTTAAGACAACTGACAAGAATAAACATCGATTATGTCTCCTTGAGGATAATTTTGAAAAGCTAATTGCATGTTGCTCTGAGAAGGACTTGATTAAAAGCGGAAAGGCAGGAAGTAATAGAAGACTCAGATAAGGCTCAAGGTTAAAAGTAACCTTTGTTCCTACACTTGCAAACTTAGTGCTTGGAATACATATTTATTATCAAAGTAATGGGCTGCAGTCCATGGGGTCGCTAACAGTCAGACAGACTGAGCGACTTCACTTTCACTTTTCTCTTTCATGCATTGGAGAAGGAAATGGCAACCCACTCCAGTATTCTTGCCTGGAGAATCCCAGGGATGGGGGAGCTTGGTGGGCTGCCATCTGTGGGGTCACACAGAGTCGGACACGACTGAAGTGACTTAGCAGCAGCAGCAGCAATCTTAAAATACTAGATGTAAGGGGGAAAACAATCCCCTAGTCCTGTCACTCAACAGTTGTCATTTTCTTTTACAGTTGTTTTGTCTTTTTCATGTGTACTTTACAAATTTTTGATAAATATATTATGGAGTGAATTAAGTCTCAGATACAACTTCCTGTTAACCAGCTCTCCTTGTGGAGAATGGAAAATTGCATATATGGATAACCTACAAGTAATGGGCAGATAGTCAATAATACATTTATGCTGAAGGCTGGGACTAGTGAAAGACTGTTCAGTGGCATAGACAGTGGGTCATCTCAGAAGGCCAGGGGGTCCAGAAAGCAGGGCTGAGACCCAGGGGACAATCTGAAGATTACATATGAGACCAGAGACGCAGTGGACAGAGGACGGAAGGCAATCCATCTCACGAGGCTAAAGCAACCCTCTCTTAAAGTCATGGCTGTCACTTCACACAGATGAGGGGTCTGGAGCCTGGGCTGTGGGGATCCCAAGCCTCAGGGATCCAGACAGAGTGAAAGGCAGCCCTGTGTGTCCAGTTCTGTTTCTGGGAACTCCAAGGTAGTGTCAGTGATGCCCACACAAAATTCTGGCTCTGAGTCCTGGGTGTACTACCTACTAATAAGTAATAATGAGCAAGTCATTTAACCTTGGGTCCCCTTGCTTCCTCATTTGTAAAGATCATATAATTTATTATTAAGCCAGGATACTTGAGAGGAAGTGGGGCGGAGTGGAGGGAGGCTATTAATAATTAAACTTGAAGAACAGTGTCAAGCGGGACATGTGATCGTTTCATTAACACCTAAACTCCCTCAAACAGCTGTTGAGAGGTTCTGATGAGCATACGAAAGTTGTACAGCATTCTACAAGTGTGGCATGGTTTTATATTCATCTGTCACAATGGGAAATGAAGGTCTTACTTATGTTATTTTCACGGGAGCTTTCCTTGGGCACTTTTCTTGCCTACAGAGATTCTTAAGAGGACAACAACTAGAGGGTGAATGAGTGAGTCAGGTGGCGCTAGTGGTAAAGAGTCCACCTGCCAGTGCAGGAGGCATAAGAGACGTGGGTTCAATTCCCTGGGTTGGGAAGATCCCCCGGAGGAGGGCACGGCAACCCACTCCAGTATTCTTGCCTGGAGAGTCCCTTGGACAGAGGAGCCTGCTGGGCTGTGGGTGGCACAGAGTCAGACATGACTGCAGCGACTTAGCAAGCACACATGTATAGAGGAAAAGAGCCTAAATAACTAATTTTCATACAGTAAAAGCAACCATAAAAATACCAACATCAAGAAACAGAACATGACCACTCCTTAGAAGCTGGCACCCTTCCAGTCACTACTCACACCACCCTTACCCAACCTCTCACCCAGCATCACAGATAAACATCATTTGGGGCTGTTAGCAACAGTGCTGTCAGAACATCCTTTTGTATCTGTTTTGGTCAACAAGTGAGTGCATTTCTGTTGGAAATGTACTTAGGAGTGGAAAGGTACATGTATCTTGTGGTGCATGTATTTCAGTTTTAGCAGAAACCGCCAGTTTTCCAAATGGTAATAATAATTTACACTCCCACAAGTAGTGTACAAGTTCTTCCATATCCTTGTTAGCATGAGCGGTTTTCAGTTTTTATTTAAGCTGTTCTGATAGGTGGGTAATGGTATTGCATTTTTGGTTTTAGTTTGCATTTCCTTAAGGTGGATCAGCTAGTAAATAACTCACCTGCAATGTGGGAGACCTGGGTTCAATCCCTGGGTTGAGAAGATCCCCGGAGAAGGGAATGGCTACCCACTCCAGTATTCTGGCCTGGAGAATTCCATGGACTATATATATAGTCCATGGGGTTGCAAAGAGTCAGACATGACTGAGTGACTCACTTCACTAATGACTAATGAAGTGGGGGGAGGGTATTAATGAGTGAATTTTAAAATTGTTAAGAATTTTATTAAAATTCTAAGGCTTAAATTTTATTGTAGCTTTTTGCTGAAAGCTTTTTCCCTCTTTCCCCCCCCCCAACAAAGCCTCAAGGATTATAGGCAAATAGCAGTGTTCCCAGTATCTCAGCTTTTCTGTGTTCAGTGGTAAAATTTACTCACTTTTTAAATGATTAAACACAATTAAGTTTTAGTGAGTTTAAAAAGAGAAAACTAAATAGTCTGAATCCCTAAGGGTGTCTGTATTCAGAATTGGCTGCTGTGAATCTGTGATTTGCTTGGAATTGACAGATTCCCCAACTGATTTATCCCAAAGTATTAGGAAGAATAAAATAGGATTCCATGAGTCCACAATGATACATATCAACAAGTAAGTAAAAGTGAGGACAAGACAAAGCTTTTCTGTACAGTAGAACGCCAACTAGTAAATGCAGAAGGAATGACGAAACAGAGATCATCTGGCAACAACCCCAGTAACAGACGTTTCGACCACAATAACAGAGGTTTCACGTGGCATTTATCAAGGAATGCTGAGTTAGTGGGTGAAACTTTGATCATCAGGAACAACCCACTCTCACAGTTTCAAAATATTTTTCCACATGATAATTATTCATCACAAAGGAAAAAATAGATTAGTAATTTGATAGTGAAGAAACCTGGCAGACACCACCTTAACCAAGTGATTGAAGTTAATAACATCGTAAGCAACGGGGCAAAAGAGGCACTGTGTGCTTCCTGGTATGGTTTACTAAGAACACACAACATCGTTCCTGTGCTGCTAGTCCTGACAAAATGCATAACCTGAATCTATGAGACAGCATCAGATAAACTCAATTCGTGGAATATTCTACAAAATAAACCACACACACAAAGCCACAACAATGGAAGGCAAAGATTGAGGAACTGTCCCCGATTAAGAGGCTAAAGAGACGTGACAACAAATACAGTGTGATCCTGGATTGGATCCTGGATTGGTCTAGGGAAATAATCGTTTTCTCTTGTTATAAAATACATTATATAATTTATAACTCTACTGTATTTTATAACAACTGAAAGAATCTGAATAAGATCTACAGATTGGATAACAGTAGTAAGGTAATGTTTAATTTCCAATTTTGATCACTAAATTGTGATTATGTAAAAGGATGTCCTTTTTAGGAAACAGATGCTAACGTTTTTAGGGGTGAAGGGCATTATGTCTGCTACTTAAGTCTCAGAATAATTTCAGTTCACAAGAAATTACATACACCACACACACAGAATAAGGCAAACATGGTAACATTTTTTAAAATCTAGGTGGGAAAATATGAGAATATTTGGTACTATTTTTGCAAGCTTTTTTGTAGGTCTGAAATGGTTTGAAATTTTTAAAATATTGATACTACAAAGATTTAGATGTCAGCCTGAAAGTGCTCCCACTGGTCAACATGGGGACAATTTGAGAACCAAAATGATTAAGTACAGTAGTGATTATAAACCACAGAAAGAGTATGAATCCATTCTGACAGTGAATACATATGTAAATAGGGAATAAGAGATAGTTTTCTGCTTACAGCAGAAGGGATAGGCCACTCACTCTAGTATTCTTGGGTTTCCCTGGTGGATCAGATGGTAAAGAATCTGCCTGCAATTTGGGAGACCTGGGTTCAATCCCTGGGTTGGGAAGATTCCCCTGGAGGACATGGCAACCCACTCGAGTATTGCCTAGAGAATCCCCATGGACAGTGGAGCCTGGAAGGCTACAGTCCATGGGGTCACAAAGAGTTGGACACAACTGAGTGATTAAGCACACACAGTTCTGGGCAGGTCAGTCAGTCAGTTCAGTCGCTCAGTCGTGTCCCACTCTTTGCAACTCCATGAACCGCAGCACGCCAGGCCTCCCTGTCCATCACCAACTCCCAGAGTTCACTCAAGCTCATGTCCATTGCGTCGGTGATGCCTTCCGCCCATCTCATCCTCGGTCATCCCCTTCTCCTCCTGCCTTCAATCTTTCCCAGCATCAGGGTCTTTTCAAATGAGGCAGCTCTTCGCATCAGGTGGCTAAAGTACTGGAGTTTCAGCTTTAACATCAGTCCTTTCAATGAACACCCAGGACTGATCTCTCTTAGGATGGACTGGTTGGATCTCCTTGCAGTCCAAGGGACTCTCAAGAGTCTTCTTCAACACCATCGTTCAAAAGCATCAATTTTTTGGCACTCAGCTTTCTTTATAGAACAACTCTCACATCCATACATGACCACTGGAAAAGCAATAGCCTTGACTAGATGGACCTTTGTTGGCAAATTAATGTCTCTGCTTTTTAATATGCTGTGTAGGTTGGTCATAACTTTCCTTCCAAGAAGTTAAGTGTCTTTTAATTTCATGGCTGCAGTCACCTCTGCAGTGATTTTGGAGCCCAGAAAAATAGTCAGCCACTGTTTCTCCATCTATTTGCCATGAAGTGATGGGACCAGACGCCATGATCTTAGGTGGAAGAAGCCAATTGTATGGCATGTGAATTATATGTCAATGCTGCTGCTAAGTCGCTTCAGTCGTGTTCGACTCTGCGACCCCATAGACGGCAGCCCACCAGGCTCTCCCGTCCCTGGGATTCTCCAGGCAAGAACACTGGAGTGGGTTGCCATTTTGTTCTCCAATTTCTGTCAATAAAGCTGCTTAAAAAAATGTGATTAAGAACAACAACAAAAAATGTGATTAACGGATGAGTGGATAAACAAAATGTGGTATATCCATACAATGAAATATTATTCAACGTTAAAAAGGAAGGAAATCCTGTCACATACTACAACGTGGGTGAACTTTGAGGACACTGTGCTAAGTGAAATTAGCCAGGTCCAAGAAGACTGGCAGGACTCTGTACATGAGGTGTGTAAGGCGGTCAGGTTCACAGAGACGGAAAGTTAAATGGTGGTTACCAGGGGCTGGGGAGAGAGAATAGGAAGTTACTGTGTAATGGGTACAAAGTTTCACATTTTTCACAGCAATGTGCATATACTTTTCTGAACCATACACTTAAAAATGGCTAAGATGCTAGATTTTGTTCTGTGTTTTTACTACAGTTTAAAAAAAAGTGTGGAGAGAGTTCTAGGGTTGGAAAATCATCACTATTCACCTATAACAGGACAGGCTGAATCAGACAAAAAGCAAAAATGGATGCTAAACCTAAGTGGAAATTCTGACAAACAGAAAAGATCAGGACGTGTACAAGGTTTCACAGTGTCTTCCCACAGACTGCTCAGTAATTGTCAGGGAGGACAGAACAAAACAGTGATCATATAGGAGAAAACCTGGGCAACACCCTGGGTGAGTGGCCAGCGTAACACCCCTAAGGCAGAGGGGGCAGCTCTGAGCTGTGAAACACCGAACGGCACCTGTGCGTACTCTAGTCAGGACAATCTGACTAGATATTCAGGAAAACTAACACCCTAAATTTAATTACAAGGAAACCTCAAATCAAAGAATAAGGAGGCTTCTATTAAAAACAACAGTGGAGCAGAGAGGGACGATATTCTTTTAAGATGTCCATGTCCAAAAAAGTCAAAAGTTGTGGAAACATTTCAGATTAAGAGTCTAATGAAATACGGCACTGAATAGAGCACACGACCACAGACTCCCCCCACCCACTGGCCTGCCAGGCAGACTCGGGACAGTGCTATAAAGGACATTACTGGATCAACTCAAACACAAGATACAAATACTTAGTAGATTACAGAAAAGTGTGCTAACACTTCCTGACATTACAACTATATTGTGGTTGTGCAAGAGAATATACCTGTTCTCAGGAAACACAAGCTGCAGTGTTTAGGAGGAAATGGTCATGGTGCATGTAACTTACCCACAAAACAACACATGCATTGCACACACGCCTGTATAAAGCAAATGGGATAAAATGCTAACAACAGGGAAATCTGCAGGAAGGTGCTCCTTGTGCCATTTTCATTTATGAAATATTTCTGTGTGTCCGAAATTCTGTCCAATTAAAAAGCTAAGTCAGCGTCAGTGACTAGGATTAGTATGAATAAGATCCTGTAAGACAGGGAATGGGTCTATTTTCTATGTATATCCTACATGGTAATTACAACATGAACCAGCTCTCCAGACAAAATACAGTAAGTACTCAATATATGTTAGCAATTACTATGTACCAGGTCCTATGCTACAAGCCTGAGTGCATTCTCTGTCAACAGGCATCTTGTGCACAAAGAACATGTTCTATTCTAATGGTATTATCCATTATCAATAAACTTTAATGCAAAACACAGAAGACTGACGTAGAGGATACCGTTTACCATGGCAAGCCCACAAAGTCTAGTCATTGCTTTCCACGGTGAGGGATAGCCAAAGACAGCTTTCATTTTAATTCATTATTAACAAAATAATTTTCTGGACAATATGAGGCAAAGGCTATAAAATGATTCTTTCCTAAATTTACTTGAATTTGACTTCTTATGATGGCAGATAATGTAAATAAGTAACTTACATTTTGTTAATTTCTTTGGACTCTGTGAAGGCACTGGCTGGTTATCAATGTGTGAAAGAGGAAATTCTAATCTGCCAGGGGAGGCCCAGCCTGGGGAGAGAAATAATGAATAACACATTGTTAATCAAATGGGAAGTAGCAACAGAAAAACAGGGGGAAAATATCTAATAAAAGTCCTACAATCTTTGTACCAGGGTAATATTTCATAATATAATTAGGGTTTGGGAGAACTGTTAGGTGGAGTCACAGTAACCCAGGAAACCAAATGAGGTTCTAAATGGAAGAGCAGTGGGATATTTGAGACGCATTTTAGAAATGTAATTGATAGGACTTAGGACCCATTATGGAAGTGGGGAACAATATGATTCCTAAAGTGTCGGGCTGGACACAGGATGGTGGAACAGCAGGTGAGTGGAGAGACTCCCTGAGATGTAAACAAAGCAGGTGGCCCTTTCATGCTCCCAGCTTTCCACACAGCCTTGCACTCCCATCGCCTTGCCTGGAAGGCTGTCATGGAACCAGCTCCAGAGTTGTTCCCTTTTCTTTTGTCATCTCTGAGCTCACAGGAAGAGAATGCATCAAGTTTTGCTAGGTGGAAGAAACAGTGTCACCTGCCTTAAGCAGGGATAACTTAGCAGGTCAAGAATTTTAAACAAGACACCGTTTTCTACATAGAGAAGATACCTGGGAAAGTCAATGAAGAAAATATGGGGCTTAGGGGAGGTGGCAGGAAAACAGCCTTTGTTTCACTCTCCTTGACAGACTCCAGTGATATCTGTTGTTTTTCTTGTTGACTGGTATGACTGAAGATTTTATCTAGCAGTAATGACGGAGAAGGCAGTGGCAACCCATTCCAGTACTCTTGCCTGGAAAATCCCATGGACGGAGGAGCCTGGTAGGCTGCAGTCCATGGGGTCGCTGAAGAGTCGGACACGATTGAGCGACTTCACTTTCACTTTTCACTTTCATGCATTGGAGAAGGAAACGGCAACCCACTCCAGTGTTCTTGCCTGGAGAATCCCAGGGACAGTGGAGCCTGGTGGGCTGCCGTCTATGGGGTTGCACAGACTGGGACATGACTGAAGCGACTTAGCAGCAGCAGCAGCAGCAGCAGCAGTAATGACGCTAACTTAGTGTCCTTGTTGATTTCAGCATCCACATGTACCTAGTTTTGCTTCACAAATATACAGCAATTCAGGGGTGTCCAAATGTTGCACAGACACTTACTGTTGAAAGCTCCAGCAGCATGAAGGCCAAGGTCAAAGAGCTGTGAAGGAAGGAATCCTGTGGAGTGAGCAAGAGGCTCAGAGGCCCCAGAAGGCTCCTGGCATGTGAGACCGGCCTTGGGGCTTCCAAAGACAGCCTGGCATTCCTGGGAAGATTCACCAGCACTCCAACAACCAGGACTTAGGAGGCTGTTCAAAAACGAGAATTCCTTCTCAAAATCATCTTCCAATGAATCTACTGGCAAATCTTTTGCAACTGTTGAGTGAACATAAAAACAAAATGGCTTTTTTATCTTTTCAAGGAAATAAGAGTAGGATATATGGCAAATCAAGTTTGTTTCATTCTCATATTTTATTAACAGAATTTTAACAAATAATGTGATTAGAAGTTTATGTGAAGATAATTTCTAATTAGGTAGGCTACATATCAAAATTCTTAAATTCTTAAAGAATTCTTAAAGAAATTTGTGGAAAATTCTTAAAGAAATGGGAATACCAGACCACATTACCTGCCTCCTGAGAAATCTGTATGCAGGTCAAGAAGCAATAGTTAGAACCAGATGTGGAACAACAGACTGGTTCCAAATTGGTAAAGGAGCATGTCAAGGCTGTATATTGTTACCCTGCTTATTTAACTTATATCAGAGTACATCATGGAAAATGAGCACAAGCTGGAATCAAGAATGCCAGGAGAAATATCAATAACCTCAGATATGCAGATGACACCACCCTTATGGCAGAAAGCAAAGAGGAACTAGACAGCCTCTTGATGAAAGTAAAAGAGGAGAGTGAAAAAGCTGGCTTAAAATTCAACATTCAAAAAACAAAGATCATGGCATTCGGTCCCATCACTTCCTGATAAATAGATGGGAAAACAATGGAAACAGTGACAGACTTTATTTTCCTGGGCTCCAAAATCACTGCAGATGGTGACTGCAGCCAGGCAATTAAAAGACGCTTACTCCTTGGAAGAAAAGCTATGACCAACCTAGATAGCATATTAAAAAGCAGAGATATTACTTTGCTGACAAAGGTCTATCTAGTCAAAGCTATGGTTTTTCCAGTAGTTATGTATGGATATGAGAGTTGGACTATAAAGAAAGCTGAGCGCTGAAGAATTGATGCTTTTGAACCGTGGTGTTGGAGAAGACTCTTGAGAGTCCCTTGGACTACAAAGAGATCAAACCAGTCAATCATAAAGGAAATCAGTCCTGAATATTCACTGGAAGGACTGATGCTGAAGCTCCAATAGTTTGGCCACCTGATGTGAAGAACTGACTCACTGAAAAGACCCTGATACTGGATAAGATTGAAGGCAGAAAGAGAAGGGGACAAAGAGGATGAGATGGTTGGGTGGCATCACCAACTCGATGGATATGAGTTTGAGCAAGTTCTGGGAGTTGGTGATGGACAGGGAAGCCTGGCGTGCTGCAGTCCATGGGGTCTCAAAGAGTTGGACATGACTGAGTGACGGAACTGAAAGATCAAAATGACATCTCACAATGAAATTAATAACTATAAATATTTATGTATAAAATAACTAAGCAACCACCTGTGTAAGACAGAAACTACAGGAAACGTGAGGAAAAACAGAAGCTAACAAGAGGAGACTATAATATACCAAGTTAAAAACAGGCCAAGAGGGCAGAAGTAAAGATGTAAAAGATCTAGACAACATAATCAACAAGTAGTTTTTTTTTTTTTTTTTTCCAGCCATGCTGTGCAGCATGTGAGATCTTAGTTCTCCAACCAGGGGTCAGACCTGTACCCCTTGCATGGCGCATACAAAGTTTTAACCACTAGACTGCCGAGGAGGTTCTACTGTGGTTGTTTTTGAATATATACAAACCCTTTTGAAGCACACACTGAAAATTCATGGAAATTAGTAACTAAGGCACACACACAAATCAGTCTCTTAACATAGACAATTCTTGCAGAAGGAAATGGAAACCCACTCCAGTATTCTTGCCTGGGAAATCTCATGGACAGTGGAGCCTGGCGGGCCACAGTCTATGGGGTCACAAAAGAGTCAGACGTGACTTAGCAACTCCGCAACAATCACAATTGATTATAGGCAGGTCTTTCAACTGTCAGAGGATGGGGGCCCAGAACCCCCACTGAGTTCAAGTGTCAATTGTATTTGGTCTTGTGACTCCTATATTTATGTATGAACCAAAAACTTCCTAAATTAGTACCTTGAATAAAGTTTGACTAAGGGAAAAAACGAGACCAGTTTTTAATGAAACCAGAAACTCTTCTGCCTGCACGTTCTTAATACCTTCTTTTAAACAACTCCAGGTTGAAAGGTGAATTTAATTTCTGAAAAATAGTGACAAAGAAGACGTTTCATATCATAATCATGGGGTATTTAAATAATAATAGAAAAGTCATGACTACATTTATCAATAAAAATCAAAGAGGCTTCTGACATGATAGAATGATGAGGTCTAGGGAACTTCATATCAGTTTTTAAGTAACTGGTGAAAATTATTTTAAAATCTCTGGAAATTTTCCAAGGACATACTTCAAATGAAGAAACATTTACACAAGAAAATCTATTATAATTCAGAAAGAATGAAAGACTATGGTATTTAAACTAAGAACCATTCCTTTCCACCTCCCTTTCTCAATTCAACAGGATGAAAATTTGCTCTAGTCTGGTGGGAGTCAGGGAGGGGACCAAGGAATAGTTGCAAACAAGTATGAGAGAATTTGGAGGGTAATGGAAATATTCTAATTCTCAATTGTGATGGTTGCCCAACTCTATAAATTTACTAAAAGCCACTGAATTTTATACTTACAATGGGTGAATCTTCAGTTAAAAAAAATCAAAAGAGATTTTCTACAACTCTATGCAAAATCTGAAAACCCAGACAAAATGAATAATTTCTGAGAACAATATAACTTACTAAAATTGGTCCCAGGACAGGTAAAAAGGTTAAACTGATCAATTTCCATAAAGAAGAAAACCAAAGAAAATCACAGGCTGAGATATTTTCACAGGGAAATTACTATCAACGTAAACAAAGTAAAAAAAATATCAACAGACAATGCACGATGACAAAGCTGGATTTATAACTGGAATCCTATTAATATAGCTCACTATCGTAATGTATTTAAGAGCAAACATCAAATAATCACTGGTATAGATGCTGAAAATGCTGTTGGCAAAATTCAGCAAGGAGTGGGTATGCAACCATTCCTAATAAAATCTCTCGAGAAAACAGTAATGTGTGGATACTTAACATTATAAAATCTATAGCTCAGTCTAAAAGCTAGCATCTTAATTAATTCAGAAACAGGCACTGCCACCAAGATCAGGAAATGCTTGCTATTATTTCACATTGTTCTAGAGGTAGAAACCAATTCAATTAAAAAAAGAAATTAATTACAGTCACAGGAGTTGTTAAAGAAAAAACTAGACTATCTGTGTTTGTAAAAGACATGATGGTTTACCTGGAAAGTTCTAGAAAATCACTCATAAAACTGACTCAAAGTATAAACAAATTTAGCAAGGTAGCAGGATACAAAACTAATATGCAAAAATCAATAGCACTTACATACACAAAATAGTAACCAACTAAAGATGAAATGGAAAGAAAATGTCATTTATAATCACAATAAAAGAAAATATTCAGAGATGATCTTAACTAGAAATGTTCAAAACCTACATAAAAAGGCTATATATGAAAGCTACACAAGTAAACTTTTAACAGAAAGATTCCCCTTGTTCGACATCATTGACCTGTCAGTTTTCAGATTTAATGTGATCACAAAGTCTCGATGAAACTCTCTTGCAGAGCTAGACAGTAAGTCTTTAAATGAAACTGTGGCAATGGTGCATTAACACATCTATAAGCTATAAAGAAAGTCCAGAAATAGACTCAACTACGCATGGAAATCTAGCAGATGAGTGGAAGCCATCTCAAATTACTGGGGCAAAGATGGCATTTAGAAAGATAAAGGGTAGCCATTAGGAAAAATATAGCATTCAATCCATTGTCCCAATACCATACGCGTGAATAAACTCCAAATGAACTGGAGATCTAAAGGTTAAAAAAAAACTATAGAAATACTAGTAGACAGAATAAATGAACACCTGGCCTTTGCTTAGGACATAAATCCAGATCCAGTAAAACAAAAGATTAATAAATTTGACCTATATAAAATGTTTAAAATTTTTTCATGGCAAAAAACAACTATAAGAAAAGTCAAAAGACAAATGAGAAACTGGGAGAAAATGTATGCAACATAATTGCTTGGAAGAAATGTTCAACGTAGTATTCACTGAGTGCCTACACTGACAGGTGGTAGAGACATATGAGACAGTAAGATAATCAATAGTCCTGCCTGTCCTCACAGTTACAGACACATCCCACAGGGCCAGGACATGCAGAACAGATAATACACACACATCCCACAGGGCCAGGACATGCAGAACAGACAGTTAAATTCCCATTGTGACATGCTAGGAAGTGAAAGTGCAGGGCTGCATTCCTGTGTAAAGACCTACCAGATTTTCATGTTATGAAAATGAATATATAAAGACTAAAGAATTTTAAATAATAAATTATCCATATATACAGTGAAATTGTAATATACCATTTTCAAAGTCAGAAAACTGAGGTGCTACAAATTCTTTNGAAGTGAAAGTGCAGGGCTGCATTCCTGTGTAAAGACCTACCAGATTTTCATGTTATGAAAATGAATATATAAAGACTAAAGAATTTTAAATAATAAATTATCCATATATACAGTGAAATTGTAATATACCATTTTCAAAGTCAGAAAACTGAGGTGCTACAAATTCTTTTATTCGAGAATGTTTTTCCTTATGATCTTCAGTTGCTGAAACAGAAGCACATGAAAGATTAAGTTGAAGAAGAAACAATTTAGCATGCTTATTTACTATAGTAGTTTATAATAATTTAAACCCAACTGTTCAGCTGACCAAATCAGATTAAAATCCATACATGTAAAATTTAAAGATCTATAGACAAATATATATATAAATATAACAAATAATAAAATAAATATAACAAATAATTTTATAATATCCACAAATATTCAGGTCCTCTGTTATATCTATGCCCTCTTAAAAGTTTTCACATTCCATGTAATTGGCACAGAGGCTATGGAAAACAATATGGAGGTTCCTCAAGAAAACTAAAAATAGAACTACCATATGATCCAACAATGCCACTTCTGACTACTTATCCAAAAAATAAAAAAACACTATTTCAAAAAGATATATGACCCCCCTATTCACTGCAGCATTATTTACAATAGCCAAGACACTGAAAGAAACTAAGTGTCCATCAATGGGTGAAAAAAGAAAATGTGGTTCATATACGCAATGGAACATTATTCAGCCATAAAAAGAATAAAATCTTAACATTTATGACAACATGGATGGACACTGAAGGCATTATGCTAAGAGAAATGGGTCAGACAAAGACACAGACTGTACCATCTCATTTATATGTGGTGTATAAAGAACAAAGGATACCTGAGCTCATAGATTTAGAGAACAGTGGTGGTTGCCAAAGGCTGAGGTGGGGGCACAATGAGTGAAGGAAGTTAAAAAGTACAGACTATCAATTATAAAATAAATAGGCCACGGGGATGTAATGTACAGAATGTTGACTACAGTTAGTACTTTGTTACTGTTGTTCAGTGGCCAAGGTCTGAAGGAAGTTAAAAAGTACAAACTATCAATTATAAAATAAATAGGCCACGGGGATGTAATGTACAGAACGTTGACTACAGTTAGTACTTTGTTACTATTGTTCAGTGGCCAAGTGTCAGACTCTTTGCAACTCCAAGGACTGCTGCAGGTCAGGTTTCCCTGTCCTTCACTATCTCCCTAAGTTTGCTCAGATTCATGTCTGTTGAGTCAGTGATGCTATTTATAACCATCTCATCCTCTGCCACCCTCTTCTTTTGCATTCAATCATTCCCAGCACAAGGGTCTTTTCTGATGAGTTGGCTCTTCACATCAGGTGGCCAAAGTATTGGAGCTTCAGTTTCAGCACCAGTCCTTCCAATGAATATTCAGGATTTATTTCCTTTAGGACTGACTGGTTTGATCTCCTTGCAATACAAGGGACTCTCAGTCAAGAGTCTTCTCTAGCACCACAGTTAGAAAGCATCAATTCTTTGGTGGTCACTTTATGGTCCAACTCTCGCATCTGTATGTGACTACTGGAAAAACGATAGCTTTAACAATATGGATCTTTGTCAGCAAAGGGATGTCTTTGCTTTTTAATATGCTGTCTAGGTCTGTCACAGCTGTCCTCCCAAGTAGCAAGCATCTTTTACTTTCAAGGCTGCAGTCACTGTGTGCAGTGATTTTGGAGCCCAAGAAAAGAAAATCTGTCACTGCTTCCATTTTCCCCCCTTCTATTTGCCATGAAGTGATGGGACTGGATGCCATGATCTTAGTTTTCTGATGTTGAATTTTAAGCCACCTTTTTCACTCTTTTCTTTCACCCCCATCCAGAGGCTTTTCAGTTCCTCTTCACTTTCTGCCATTAGAGTGGTATCATCTGAGGTTGTTGATCTTTCTCCTGGAAATTTTGATTCCAGCTTGTGCTGCATCCAGCCCAGCATTTTGCATGATGTACTCTGCAAATAAGTTAAACAAGCAGGGTGACAATATACAGCCTTGATGTACTCCTTTCCCAATTCTGAACCAGTCCTTTATTCCATGTCCGGTTCCAACTCTTGCTTCTTGACCTGCATACAGGTTTCTCAGAGACAGGGAAGGTAGTCTGGTATTCTCATCTCTTTAAGAATTTTCCACACTTTGTTAATATAGACAGTCAAAGGCTTTTGCATAGTCAATGAAACAGATGTAGATGTTTTGCTGGAATTCCCTTGCTTTCTCTATGATCCAGTGAATGTTGGAAATCTGGTCTCTTGTTCCTCTTCCTTTTTTAAACCCAGCTTATACAGTTACTAATACTTTCAAATACTGCATATTTGAAAGCTGCTAAGAGAGTAAATCTTAAAAGTTTTCATCACAAGAAAAAAATGGTAACTGTGTATGAGAATGGATATTAACTAGATTTATTGTGGTGATCATTTTGCAATACATACATATAGCAAATCATGCTGTACACCTGAAACTAATGTAGCTATATGTCAATTATACCTCAGTATAAGTAACAAGTGTACAACACAGTGATATGCAATTTTTTGGTTATGCTCCACTTATAATCATTATAAAATATTGACTATATTCCTTGTAGTTTATTGTATACATAACTGTTTGTATCGCCTAATCCCTTAGCCCTGTTTTGTCCCTCCTCCCCTCCTTGTCCCTGATGGTAACTACTAGTTTCCTCTATATCGGTAATTCTGGGTTTTTTGTTGTTGTTATGTCAACAGTTCGTTTTAGCTTTGAGAGTCCTCATATAAGCGACATTATACAGCGTTTGTCTTTCTCTGACCTATTTCACTTAGTTCATCCATGTTGTTGGAAACAGCAAATTTTCATTCTTTCTTATGACTGAATAGGACTCCTATATGCACACCACATATTTTTTATCTGTTTTCATCTGTTGATGGACACTTATTGCTATGAACAAGGGGATTCACGTATCTTTTCCAATTACTGTTTTGGGGATTTTTTTTGGATATATATACCCATGAGTGGAATTGCGTGCTCATATGGTAATTTTATTTTTAGTTTTTGAGAAACCTCTGTACTGGTGTTCATTGTGTCTGCACCAATTTACATTCTCACTGGCAGTGTAAGAAGGTTCCCTTTTCTACACATTTTCACAGGTATTTATTATTTGTAGTCTTTGTGGCGACAGCCATTCCGACAGGTGTGAGATGATATCTCATTGTAGTAGTATTTATGTTTAAACAGTTATTTGGCTGTTTCAAGGCCCTAGCTGGTGCACACAGGATTATCAATCTTCACTGCAGCACGTGGAATCTTTAGTGGTTGCATGTAGGATATAGTTCCCTGACCCAATATTGAAACCAAGCCCCCTGCATTAGGAGCAGAAAGTCTTAGATGCTGGATCACCAGGGAAGTCCCTCATAGTTTTAATTTGCATTTCTCTGATGATTAATGGCATTGAGCATTTTTTCATGTTCTGGTTGGCCACCTGTATGTCTTTGGAAAGATGTATGTTCAGGTCGTCTGCCCATTTTTTAATCAGGTTGTCTTTTTGATCTTGAGTTGTATGAGCTGTTTATATATTTTGGATAATCATTTCTTATAGGTCATATCATTTGCCAATTTTTGTCCCATTCCACAGGCTGTCTTTTGCTGTGTGTGCAAAAACTTTTAAGTTTAATTAGGTCCCATTTGTTTATTTTTGCTTTTATCTCCTTTGATTTAGGAGAAAGATCCAAAAGAAAATTTTGCTATTTATGTCAAAAAGTGTTCTACATAGGTTTTCTAGGAGTTTCATGGTTTCTAGCCTTACATTTACGTCTTTAGTCATTTTGAGTTTATTTCTGCCATGTATAGCAACATGGATGGACTTGGATGGTATTATACCAAGTGAAATAAGTCAGACAGAGGAAAACAAGTGCTGCATATCATTTATATGTGGAATCTACAAAACAGAATAGACTAGTGAATGTAACAAAGAGGAAACAGACTCGCAGATATAGAAACAAATTAGTGGTTACCAATGGGGAGAAGGAAGAGGGAAGGGCAACTTCGGGATAGGAGATTAAAAGATACAAACTATTAGGTATGAAATAAGCTAGAACGATATATAACAGTTTATATAAATAACAGTATAAAACAGGGAATATAGCCAACAATATCTATAAATGGAACATAATCTTTAAAAAGTGTGATCACTCTGTTGTATATCTATAACATATAATATTACATCAACTGTACTTCAGCAAAAAACTACTAATACAGCAGGCTTTAAAAGATAAAATAATACTATAAGTGGATTTTGAAACTACAACAATGCCCATTATATTTCATTTATGCTGGTTAAAAAATATTCTCTAATTGGATACAGGATTATGTATGTACAATTAGATAACATTTGGGACATATGTTTGATGGTATGTTAGATATATGAGCTCATGACTATTATAGTTTTTAATTTCTTTTATCAGTATGGTCTGTATTTATATGTATGCTTAAAAAATATTGGACACCTACTATGTGCTACATCAGTTCAGTCACACAGTCATGTCCGACTCTTTGCGACTCCATGAATCGCAGCATGCCAGGCCTCCCTGTTCATCACCATCTCCCGGAGACGTGAGGCAGAACCTGGAGCCTTTGTTCGAGCAGTACATCAACAACCTCAGGAGACAGCTGGATGGCATCCTTGGGGAGAGAGGCCGCCTGGACTCGGAGCTCAGGAACATGCAGGACTTGGTGGAGGACTTCAAGAACAAGTGAGCTGGGGTAGAACGGAGACAGGGCGAGTCTTTGCACCAAATATACTTTATAACCAGACCGCTGCTTATGCCTTTCCCAAGGACTGAATACAGATATGTTTCATGGACATCTAAAGTGGTGGGGAAAAAATCAGGTCCATGTTTAAAAAGTTCTAGCTGCAAGCTCAGTCCCTCTGCAAGATACTTAGTCTCCAGCCAGAGTAACAAGCTCAGTGCCGTTGGCATGACCTGGTGAAAAAAGCAGTCATGTAATCCTTGCTTTGAGGGACCTTCCTCCCCAATACACTCAAAATGCACAACATGGACTTTTTGATGGATTCCCCTCAAAGCACGAACTGATGGTGTAACCTAGGTTGGTCTAAGTACTAAACAATTTCTTTAGTCCTTATGAATCAGCAGCTGGGCTGCTAGTTTTTTGTTTTTCAAAGGCCATGAAAGCTGAAAAATTAAGCACTAGAGAAATGGACTAGATGTGAAATTTGAATGAAGCTATATAGCTTTTCTACAGGAATGTTCCTGAAAGTGACTGAATTACAGCATTAATAGAATAGCTATCTGCTAGGCAATTACAGAAAAAACAGTATCCTAATGGGTAGGGAGTTGTCCAAAGGTTCTTGCTCCCGGTGTCCCTCCCTCTCTGTCCATATGATGTGAGAGGCCTATTCCAGGGGGAAGGTAGGCTCACAGTTGACTATGTGAGTACAGGCCCTAGGCCTCATCCTCTGATAAGCACTTCCCATTCCTTTTTACCACCAGGTATGAAGATGAAATCAACAAGCGAACCACTGCCGAGAATGAGTTTGTGATGCTGAAGAAGGTATGTGGGTAGCAGAGAAACAGTCACCTGTGGTTATGCTCATTTAAGGTATTGCTCATTTAAGTCAGAGTGGAAATGGGGTGCAGTGCCAACCATCCATGTTTCTCTAGGATGTGGACGCTGCCTACATGAACAAAGTGGAACTAGAGGCCAAGGTCGATGGACTGATGGACGAGATCAACTTCATAAAGATGTTCTTTGATGCAGTAAGAAATGTCCCTTGTTCAGGAGCCAGAGAGATGGTCACTGGGACATCACCAGGGATTAGGGTCTCTAGGATTCAGTGACTTTCAGTGGTTCCTGTGGCATGGGCACGCGTTTGTCTTTTTTACTCTCAGTACTATTCACACTCTATTACTCAATAAAGCTAATTCTCGCTCTCTCTTTTTAAAGTTAAACTTAAAGCAAAAGACCTCTACAATAATCAATCTGCAGAGTGAGATTTAGAGTGAGGCATTAGAACTCCAGGTATACTTTTCCTGGCCGTCTCCCTTTTCTGGAATACCATCCTGTCTCTGCTAACTCCCAGCATGGCAAACCACACCATCAAGTTCTTTTCAGATCAGTTTTGACCTAAGAAGAGTCAAGTCTGAGAGGTTACATGGTAGGGGTTTCTTGATGTTCAGAGTTATTAAATTTAAAATATAAATTTAGTAGTGATTTGAATTATTTATTAACTGACCTAAGTTTTTCATTAATAGGTAGGAGGTTATTATTTTTTTCCTCAGGTTGACATAGAACAATGAATAGAAGATTTGAATGGAATGATATTAAATAATATGGACTCACATGACTGACTTTAAATCTCCCTGCAGGAGCTGTCCCAGATGCAGACACATGTCTCAGACACATCCGTGGTCCTGTCCATGGACAATAACCGCAGCCTGGACTTGGACAGCATCATTGCTGAGGTCAAGGCCCAGTACGAAGACATTGCCAACCGCAGCCGCACAGAAGCTGAGTCCTGGTACCAGACCAAGGTGGGTGCTGTGGCGAAGTGTCCTGAATGAGGGAAGGACACACGTCAGGTATTCCAGGCCTTGACCAAAGGCTAAGGATGGGGCTCCTGAGACCTGCTGAGGCCTATTGGGAGGAGTTATGAGACATGCAAACATCTGCCACATAAACTCAAGAATCTTAAAGAGAATCTCACTGTTTCACACCAGTGTCTACAGAAAAGCAAAGGGGCTAAAGAGGAAATTAAGACCAGCTCCAGGCTCCCAAAAACTATGCCACCTACCACCTTGTGGTAGCTCCTACCTGTGAACTTGGGGAAGTGTTTCCACCCTCGTGTAATGGACTTTCTTCTTTTCCGTTGGCATCAGTATGAGGAGCTGCAGCAGACTGCAGGTCGCCATGGCGACGATCTCCGTAACACCAAGCATGAGATCTCTGAGATGAACCGGATGATCCAGAGGCTGAGATCCGAGATCGACAACGTTAAAAAACAGGTAGGGAAAGAAGGCAGGGAAGGAGCTTGAATTATTAAGGGGGAACCGACTTTGTTTTGCTTTCTAAACATATACGCACAGAGCTGGAGCAGGTACCAGCACTGCAGTATTCCGCCATCCACAGTGACCAGGGCAAATGTGCTGGCTTCTCTCTGCAATCTCAGAAAGAGACACCTCAGGCCCAGGTGAGCCTCTGGAATGTCCCACCCTTCCTTCCTTCCCCTCTAGTGTGCCAACCTGCAGAATGCCATCGCTGACGCTGAGCAGCGTGGGGAGCTGGCCCTCAAGGATGCCAGGAACAAGCTGGCGGAGCTGGAGGACGCCCTGCAGAAGGCCAAGCAGGACATGGCACGTCTGCTGAGGGAGTACCAGGAGCTGATGAACACCAAGCTGGCCTTGGACGTGGAGATCGCCACCTACAGGAAGCTGCTGGAGGGCGAGGAGTGCAGGTGGGCGACATGGCCGACATCACGAATCCACAGTGGCCTCACGTTTGATAAAGTAGAGCTTCTACTCCACTACTGGGTGTCAAAACACACACACACAAGTGGCCACTACCTTGTACCTGATGATTATCCATCATGAATCCAATGGTCCGATCCAGCCCAGTCTGACACGTGGACATACAGCTGACCTACACAATGTGACCTCAACTCACTTTTCTGACCCACCACCAGTATTCTTCGATGCTGCCTCTCCTTCAAACAACGAAGCAACCCCACACACGTCTTTCTCATTCTTCAAGTGCTTCCTCCTTCAGGAAGCCTTTCATGATTGCTCCAGTTGAGTTAAACTCATCTGCCTTTGGATTCTCAGACTACTGCATTTTCTTCAGTCTTCTGACTGAACTGACTGCCCATCGCCTACTTCCTCCTTGACGTACTTCCGTCCAAGCCAAGTCTTCTCACAGGATGCAGCTCCTATAAGGCAACAACTGCTTCATACATATGTATAGTTCCCACAGCCTCTTCCTCACATTTTCCATGTAATGGGTAGAGGAGAGTGTGAATTATAATCTTCCCTTGGTAACCTGTTCCTAGGCTGAGACCTATTCTTTTAGGAAGTCTCTCCAGAGAGCTATCTCTTTCTCTAATTCAAGCAGTTTTTCAGGCATGCAGTCTCCTAGCTCAGAGAACAAACTCTAAACGTGACTATTGGAGTTATCCACAGAGATTACTGCTGTCTTTTGGGGGGATTTTAACTCTTATTTCAATTTTCCCCTTTCAGACTGAGTGGAGAAGGAGTTGGACCAGTCAACATCTGTAAGTAACTCTGAACAGACCTTAACAATGATGACAATACAGGGTGTTTGGTGTGACTCAGAGTCCCACTGTTTCTAGCTACCAAACATGCCCATCTCCCAAATGGTTGTTTAATATACTTAGTGAGAAGCAGGTGGTACAGGCACAAAAACACAGGTTGAGACAGGAAGCAACAGAGCTCATGTCTTATCTCCTAATGGGTGGGCCCCGTATCTTACCCGTCTTGGACTCTGTCCCCCAGCCTTGCCCTGACCCCCATTCCCTTGGGGGACTTGGCACCATCCCTTGCCTACTGTGTTCACCAGCTTTCTATTAAGGAGCTTCACTAAATGACTTAGTTCTTCTGGGCTTCATCTGCAGCTGTCTAAAAGGGGCCACGTACAGTGCTAACAGCAGCAGGATCAAATAAATTAGATGCATAGGACCAATCTGCCAGACTGGTCTCACCAAGTTTTTCCCTCCTTTCTCTGCAGCTGTCGTCACAAACACCCTTTCCTCAGGCTACGGTGGAGGCAGTGGCTTTGGAGGTGGCCTGGGCGGCGGCCTGGGCAGTGGCCTGGGCGGCGGCCTGGGCGGAGGGCTGGGTGGAGGCGGCAGCAGCAGCTTCTACTCCAGCAGCAGTGGGGGTGCTGGCCTAGGTGGTGGGCTCAGTGTTGGGGGCTCTGGTTTCAGCGCAAGCAGTGGCCGAAGCTTGGGCTTTGGCAGTGGTGGGGGCAGCAGCTCCAGCGTCAAATTTGTCTCCACCACTTCCTCCTCTCGGAAGAGCTTCAAGAGCTAAGAGCCTGCAGCAAGTCACTGCCTCCCAAGCCCAGCAGCCGGCCGTGACATCCACCTCTTCTAGGTGGTGTCTCAAGCCAAGTTTTCTCCTCTTCTGGAGTCTAGTCAATGAAGCCTATTGCAGACCCACATTCTTTGGTTCCTGGAAGGCCCAACCCCCAGTCTCTAGCCTGGTGTGTCCTGATTCTATGCTCTGCTCCCAAGCAGCCTTTGAGTCTCTATAGCTTGGTCCTCGGTGACAGAAGAATCCACTGTTTTCCAGTATCTAAACCTTCAAAACGGAGTCCTCACCCCAATCCCATCTGGTCTGACTATCTCCAGAATGTGTTCAATAAAATGCTTTCATAATATAAGCTGTTCAGAAGAACTGTTTTTTCAAGATCTACACCCAACCCAGAGATTCACTGAGGGTCCATCTGTCCAGATGTGATTGGTTCCTTTGATTCACAGGGGGACAGAATAGCCTTGAAAGAAAAGTGAGCATTGTGGGTGGTCCAAAGACTCCAGGAGGCATGAGAGGTGGATGCTAAAGCCTCTGGGATGAAGGAGTCTCTGGAGGGCATGAAAGGGAAGATTCCTTGACTTGTAGCTTACATAGATAGTAGAGCAGCTTGTTGGAGGGGGGCCCATTCAAGTTGGGCTCATTTTGCGAGTTGGCTTAAGTCAAATTTGTAAATAAGGAATTTGTTGTCTTGAAGCCTCCAAAAAACATATAGATACCTTTTATAGATGTTGGTCCTGTTCCAATAATGTGGGTGCTTACAGGGTCAGTAGCTTATAGTTCCTTAATAGTGTCAGGGATGCAGGGGCCTTCGAATGAGCAAATAATTTCAGGAATTTAATGGAGGTGGCCAGAATTTGCACTACGTGTGGGATCACAGCCCATCCTCTTCTCATGAGCTTGTCTTTGCTGATCCTGAATGAGGGTGTTTAATAAATCTCTTCGAACAGGAATTCATCAGTGCAATGTCATGCCTGCACTTCTGGTATGCATTTAAGATCTTGCCTGCAAAGACTGTGTGATGGCAGGGTTGCTGAGGTACCCCATCAGCATGTGGGAGGAGATGGATTGTGTCCCTTCAGAGATGAAAGCACTGTGACAAAGAGGCTGTTGCAATGGGCACTGAACAGAACATTTATCAACCAAATCCTCAAGACTGAAATATTTACCACTTGCTGTTTGAACAGAGCCAGCAATTTCAGAAATATTGGGTAGGGACCTTAACAGGTATGACAATGGCATTAGGATTTTGGTAACCCACTGTGAGGCATCTTTATTCTTTCCAAGTTTAAAAATAGGCCAAACTGAGTTGTTGAATGGAGAAACAGTGGGCATAATCACCCCTTCTCTAAATATATTCCCTATAATGGGTTTCAATTTTGAAGGCCCTGTTTTCATTTACACTGGAGCATATTAATTATACCCAAAAGTCCATGAAGCCCTATTGTTACAAGCCAATTTTCAAGTGTGGAGGACTTAATTTAATTTTAGTGTGTTGCTCATTGAATCAGAGTGTCCATGACTACTGTAAGATATATTGGGGGCGGGGAGCAATGAATGGTAAGATCATGTGAAATTGAGGCAAGTCAGTAGTTCTGATAATTAAGGTGAGGCGTACTTATTTGCTGTCTCTTTGGTGTTCAATGAATTCTTCAAGATTACAGGGGAACCTTGTTTAGATGTAGTGAGATTATCAGTACAATTCGAGGGCTCCTAATTGTCCCATCATTGTCTCCAAATGACAGTATGGATTAAGGCCATGAAGACTGGCCAACTGGTGTATTTCCACAGACATTAAAGTCAATTTAGAACCTATGTGGTAGAAGTGCAGAGCCAGTATACATCCCTTTTGATCTTTTTAATGTATAATTTTTTTGTAAATTTTGGATTTCCAATTGGATCAAATTGTGTGTGTGTGTGTATTTGTCTCTTTGTTTCCTCCCCCTGTTTTCAGGTTTATTTCTTTCCTTGCTTCCTCACTCTGATTCTCTTCCTTCCTTCTTTCCTTCCTCCCTCTCTCTTCCCACTTTCCTCTTCCCTCCCTTGCCGTGCCCCCTCTCTTTTCTAGGGTTACTAGATTTACTTATGAGAAGAATTCTTGCTACCTTGCTCATGTCTATAAATGCCTTCCTTCAGAAGGCCTCAAATCAGTATCATCAGGGTTTGAGACTTTTCCCACAGTTGGTTTAACCCCTTACTTGTGCCACCAGGATGCCCAATGTATTTTCCTTGGGAAAATACAATTTTGTATATGGGGAAATACAAAGACAAGAAGAGGATTTTCTTGACAACAGAAGCATAGGCAGCAGCAGCAGCAGCAAAGCATTTTGTAGGGCTCTCACACACTACTTGCCTTTAAGTGTGTGGCCTCAGTATGCTACAGTGTAATCGCTCTTCCACCCAATGAGTGATCACCTGATAGGATCATATATTGCACAGTCTTTCCCCTGAGTACTTCATAGAATGCGGGCCAACGCCTGCTTAAGACACTCAAAAGTCTTCGCAGAACAAGAGTCATTCCCTTGAGCTTGGCGTCAGTCATCGTTTATAAAGGAATCGAGAAACACAACTCAATATGAGACATACAGATAGGTCTGGACTGAGACACATGACACTTTAAGGAGGGCTCCTAACTGTCCCATCATTGTCTCCAAAGGACAGCAACTGAAGCTTCTGATATAGGTCAGCTAAGTCTATAACAGAGGCCGTGATAGAATTCAGTAAATGTAGCACAAAGCAGTACAGCTCAAGTGCAAGCTTGACAGACGGTGGCAACACAGCTCAAAGAGCCCACTAGCCATAATGCAGCAGCTCAAAGTGCAGACTGCCATGCTGCAAGCCGAAACAAGGAAAGAAAGATCCCAGTGATGGCAGTCGTCATCTAGACATCTTGCTCATAACACTAATTATTGTGAACACCCTCACTCAAGATGCAGTTCCACTGCTGAGACGGATGACTTCACACACACACACACAGATGGTATGAAAATGACAATACTCACATAACGAGGCATTCTGGAAAGAGCAGGGCAGGCCTTCCAAGTGGGTTCACTATTGTTTAAAAGAGACCAGAGTGGGTTTTTTATGGTGATTAGGGATGGGGCCAGGCCAAGGAACCCCGCACATCCTTCGAAATTTCCACTAGTTATAAAGGAGGGATCACCCGGGCTTTCTTACCAGTTTTCTCAGCTGTAGGTAGAAGGGGAAGGGGGATGGGTGGGGCTTAGAAGCTGTCAACATTCATCAGAGTAGAAAGAATGAAAGTGTACAATCTATGTTCATACCAAAAATATAAATAAATCAGAAATGAATAGCAGATAACTGGCTATACCCCCAATACAAAATAAAAAATTTAAAGGGTGAAAAAAAATTAAAACCTTCTGCTCTGCAAAAGATATTGTGAAGAGAATGAGAAATCAAACCACAAACTAGGAGAAAATATCTGCAAAATACATATCTTTTTAAAAGACTGTTATCTGAAATATAAAGAGGTCTTGAAACTCAACAATAAGAAAACTAATAACCCAGTTAGAAAATAGACTAAAGATCTTAGCAGATATTTCACCAAAGAAAATATACAGATGGCAAATAAGCATATGAAAAAAATGCTCAAATCATATTTCATTAGGGAAATTCAAGTTAAGGTAATGAGATACTACTTCACACCACTAGAATGATAAAAGTCCAAAACCCCGAGAATACCAAATGCTGTCCAGAATGTAGAATAAGAACTCTCATTCACTGTTGGCCAGAATGCAAAATGATACAGCCACATTGGAGTCAATTTGGGCATTTCTTAAAAAACATAGTCTTACCGAGCACCCCAGCAATTGCACAAATTAGTATTTATCCAAGTAAGCTGAAATTTTGTTCACACGAAAACCAGTTATGTGATGTTTACAGCAGTATAGATTCATCGACTGTAAAAAATGTACCACTCTGATGTGGGATGTTGATGGTGGGGAAGGCTATGCATGTGAAGGGTCAGGGACTATATGGGAACTCTGTACTTTAAGCTCAATTTTGCTGTGAACCTAAAACAGCTCTAAAAATTGCGGTGTATTTAAAAAATGATTCAATCATTTTTGAAAACATAGACAATTACTTGTGTGTGAGTGTGTGTGTGTGAGAGAGAGAGAGGGGAATGGAATTTACTATGGTTCTGGTTACAAACACACAACATGCGCCTGGCTGGACTGGTTGTACATTTACTGCTGATGCAACTACATTCCTAGGTATTTATTTAAGCAAAATGAAAATGTATGTTAACACAAAGACTCACAAGTATGCTTACAACTGTTTTATGGAAGGTAACTTCAAACTGAAAATATTTTAGGAAACCATCAGTCAAAATGGGTAAAGAAACTGGTTTGTTTATACAATGGTACTTCACTCAGTAATAAAAAAGGATAAACTACCAATATTCACAGCCATCTGGATGAATCTCAAAAATATTTTGCTAACTGAAAAAATCTAGACACACAAATATATACATGTATATTTATAAATATGTGCATATAGGCTATATGATTCCATTTATATAAAATTCTAAAATAAATTGATTCAAGGTGTAAATACCACACAGTGATTATTTAAGGGCAGTTCAGTTCAGTTTACTTCAGTTGCTCTGTTGTGTCTGACTCTGCGACCCCATGAATTGCAGCATGGCAGGCCTCCCTGTCCATCACCAACTCCCAGAGTTCACTCAGATTCACGTCCATCGAGTCAGTGATGCCATCCAGCCATCTCATCCTCGGTCGTCCCCTTCTCCTCCTGCCTCCAATCCCTCCCAGCATCAGAGTCTTTACCAATGAGTTAACTCTTCTCATGAGGTGGCCAAAGTACTGGAGTTTCAACTTTAGCATCATTCCTTCCAAAGAAATCCCAGGGCTTCTCCTTCAGAATGAACAGGTTGGATCTCCTTGCAGTCCAAGAGACTCTCCAGAGTCTTCTCCAACACCACAGTTCAAAAGCATCGATTCTTTGGCACTCAGTCTTCTTCACAGTCCAACTCTTACATCCATACATGACCACAGGAAAAACCATAGCCTTGACTAGACGGACCTTAGTCGGCAAAGTAATGTCTCTGCTTTTGAATATACTATCTAGGTTGGTCATAACTTTTCTTCCAAGGAGTAAGCGTCTTTTAATTTCATGGCTGCAGTCACCATCTGCAGTGATTTTGNCATGACCACAGGAAAAACCATAGCCTTGACTAGACGGACCTTAGTCGGCAAAGTAATGTCTCTGCTTTTGAATATACTATCTAGGTTGGTCATAACTTTTCTTCCAAGGAGTAAGCGTCTTTTAATTTCATGGCTGCATAGTTTATAAATATATCTAGCATCATGCCAGGTAGGAGTGTATGAGTCATTTTTCTGAAGAGAAATATGAAAAAGGCATAAATGACTCATTTTTTAAAAAATGTTAGCCTTCAAATCCAGATTTTTCTGGCTCCAAAGCTACAGTAATTCATATATATGTTGACTGTACATATAATGTATATTTATTTTAAAATAACAAATTTAAATATGATAATAATTTTTGAAACAATCATACTGCCCTGTGAAATGAATATCTACACTAAAAGCAACTGTCTTTAAGAAGGCCAGAATTCCCTAAAGAAGATAACTGGACACTCTAATTATGATTGCCTGAAACCTAACTCGTTGCCAAGCACAGCCTCCAGTTCCACCCGAGCAGGAAGCCTGGACTGAGACCCTGGGTGGCTGCAGAGCAAATCCTACCACCTGCCCAGGCAGGGAAGCAGGTGAGCAGTCCCACCCAACAGGGGAGCGTGGTCCTTGGCCCACCTGACCAGGCTGCCCTAAAAGTGACCCTGGAGAGCCTCCAAGCCCAGCTTACAGTACGGCCAGCACCACATCCCAAATTAAATATAGTAACTATGTGAGGTGATGGATGTGTTAACTAGTCTAATGGTGAAAATCATTTTGCAATACATACAAGTACCAAATCACCCAATTGTACACCTTAAACTTACAGTGTTACATGTCAATTACAACTCAATAAAGCTGGGGGGAAATGCGAACTCACAAGTGTTTGTACAGAGACATAAAGCGACTTAACATTTTTAATTAAATGGATATTAATACAATCTCTCTGAAAAGGCTGCAACAAGTTGTTTTCACGTTTGTATGTGAGCATTTCACATTTTAATGAATCTACCATCTTACCTGGTTCACTTCCCAAGTTTACTTCCTCATCTGACAAAACTAACCTAAAGTAAAGCAGAAAAATGAAAAGACTTTGGTTAAAATACACTGAGGACTCATACTCTACAAACAGTTCTGTATGGCTTAAAAAAGTTTTTTTTTTGTTTTAACTGAGGAGGCAGTTGTCTGATAGATCTCCTAAAATGTGAGACAAATCTTTCCTCGAGCTACATAGACTGTAAAAATAACCTTTCACCTTATTCTTTAAATGCATATATACTGAGCATTGATTGAAGCACCATCTACCACGTTCAGCATGGTGAGCACTGTGTGAAATACTACACACAGAGGTATCTGTCACCACTGCCATCGAGTAAGAAGTTTAGTTTTCAAGCATTAAAAGGCTTTTGCTCAAGAATTCTGGGCACATACACACTGCTGTATTTAAAACAGATAACCAACAAAGATTTACTATTTAAAAAATTAAAAATTTTAAGAAAGAGATTAAAAAAAAAGAGTACTTGGGAACTACAGGGAATGAAGAGCTGCAGAAAAAATGGAGTACTCTATTTTGAACAAGAAATTGATGGTTACAAAATAAGGCACATTTGGCTAAAACATTTTTGACCAAAACTAATTATGGAAAGTGTTATCATCCATCTGGTATAATAATTTTTTAAAATGAGATAAAGAAAGTTTTATCTTTTTTTTTTTTTCTCTCTGTACCGAGTGGCATGTGGGATCTTAGTTCCCAGACCAGGGATGGAACTCATGCACCCTGCGTTGGAAGCACAGAGTCTTAGCCACTGGATCGCCAGGAAAGTCCTGAGATACAGAACCATTTTCATAATTCTTGTGGAATAAACTCATAACTCTAGTGTTGGGTTTTTTCTTTAATAAGCCTTAAAGACACTTAAAAGCAATACAATATTTATTTGCAAATACCACAGAAATAAACCTACAGAACAAATAGATAGTTTGATATGGAATGAAATTTTCAATGATAGTATACATAGATTCTGTTTTAAACATTTTGGACAGAAGAGAGGGTGAGGTGCTTTGGAACCTGTTAGTTAACGTGAAAGGCAGCTTTCATAATGCTGAAGATGTGTGAGGAGATTTCGAATAAAACGTCCATAAAATGTGATAACAAATACAGTTACTAAATTAATAAACAATGTACAATTTAAAGTCTCAATATATGTAACTAAGTTAATACATTTAATTTATATCTATACATTTGATTACTTAATCTATATTCTAAAACATTTGTATATCCAAGGTGGCTAAAAAAAAAAATCTGTTTGGATATCCCCCTAGGGAAAAGGGTGAAATGCCTATATTTCAGATCACCTTTCACTCAACAATATAGTGTCATTGTTTGGGCCTATTTCTGGGATCATCGTTATACTCAGTGCAGTCTAGTTAAAATGACAAGTAAGTGGGGGGTCTGCAAGGAAAAAAAGGTAACATGTAACTAAAGGGAAACAGGTAACATGAAGGATGAGCACAGCAAGGGCCTCCCTTGCTAGGGAGCCAATCCCAGTCCCCTCGGTGTTGTCTTGGAGACAAACTGTCATCAGCTCCCATCTCATAGCTACCAACACCTCTTTCTTTTTCAAGCTGTCCCTTCTGGGATTCACTAGAGACAGACTCTTAGTACAAGACCCAGTCTCCTACACTAAATAATTTGGGGTTATCACCCAACTGTTCTATATTCTTATCACCAACTTTGCCTGCCATGCCAAAACTGGGGCCAGGGGGTAAGTTTCAGAGCAAATGTCTAACGTTAACTGGAAAAATGACATAGAAGTATTCAGTATTTGGTAAACCAGAGAAGAAACAGCTCTTTCCAAATGTATAATACAATGCTATCCGGAACTTCACAGCACAATCTGTAGCTTCTGTCTGCTTACCTATTGAGGTTTTCAGGGAGAGAGCTGTCTTCTATTCGTTCCTCCTTGTGGCCTTCAGTAAGCTTCATTGGGGTGTCTTGTAGTTGCTAAGGATAAGAAATTTAGTGTTAAGTAAGTGGGAGGAATCTTTTTCTCTCTTTGTGCAAACAAAAATGAGAATAAAAATTCTAAAGAACAATATGAAACAATATGAAACAGAGTTCTGAAGACAAGAGTGGGAGGCGTATGCTGATGTAATGTGACCTGAGCCCTGTGTCCTTTGGGCCCTGGCTGCCCGTGGCCATGATGCACACTGTGGACCAGCTGCAGGGTCCACCCCTCTAAGATACGCCACAGAAGACCTCACTGTGTTGCTAGCCAGCCCTGTGATGCTCTAAACACAACTGAAGATTTTCAACTTCAAGTCTGAGCTGAAACTGGCTATGAAAGTTGCCTAAACACACAGTATGTTATCCAGTAAAACATTAACATAGAAAAGTAAAAAAACCAAAACACACATACAACAACAACAACAACAAAAACGTGAATCTATTAGATTGGAAGATGCTATGTCAGGACCTGACTTAAAAATCTACACCAAGCCCCAGTAACATACGGTTATAGGATATGAACCCATCACAAACATCACATCCAGCTTAGGCAAACTTAACATTTTCACGTTCTACTGAAAATAAAGCAGAATGGTTAGTTCAAAGGAACTGAAACGTAGCCTACTAGAACGATTGAAATGATTAACCCAGTGCATCTCTGCTGGATAAGCCACACACACAGAACGCTGACAGGAAGAGTACGTTTTACATGTAGGTGTTATGGAAACAGCTGACCTAACTCAGTACTCCTCAGCAGCAATCACACATACATAGTGACCAAAACTGGCATAATGGTACCACGGATCACATCTATGACACAAGTGTAAAAGGAAAGCAAAGGGACTTCTCCTAAAATTGTCAGGTAGGTAATGTGGTCACTTTTGAAAACACATGACCACTTTCCAACACCTGTTCCTCTTTCCATTACCTTTCCTTTTTGCATTTAATTTTCTTTTCACTTTTTCTTTTATTCCCCCCTCCCCAACTCTACTAATACCTGACCCACCAGCAGTGCGCCCATGTATTCGTTTAGAGCTGCTGGCAGCATTTGGAATCTGGGAACTTCATAAAAAGGACTAGCTGAAGGAGTGTATAGAAATGATTCCTCGTGTTTTGTAAATCTGAAATTAGGCTTAGCAAAAAGCAGTCTCAAAGCTATCGTCCAGATGAAGTGTCATATATCTAAGAAAAGAGCACTGAAATGAATGTACCTTGAGGGCTACAAAGTCGTATGGATGAAGGCCCATACAGGTCCCATGGATCTGGGACATCATTCGAGCTGTTTTCTCCCAGAATCCAAGCAGTGTTCTCTGTAGAGAAAGAGAAGGTTGACACTGCAGTCCTGCTTCCCCTCACTATCGCAGACAAACAGCTGCTGTCAAATAACAGGAGTAGGACCTAAAATCAATGTCCAGGTCTGGGGAACCCGAAAGCTCTGTAAAGAGTAACTCTGCAGAAGGACTGGCACCGTGTCTGCATGTGCGTGCGCCCGTGTGTTTACAGCACTGAAACCTGACCAGAGCAGCTCGGGAGGAACTGCAGCCAGGAGAATGGCGCTGGTGGTGAGCACACCTTCCGAGGAACCCGGGAGAAAATGTTCAAAGCACCAAAACATCATATTTGCATCAAGGTGTATGTGTAAACTTTTATGTTGGTAAGCATGTATAAACCTTTATTGATTAGAGTAAAATAATTTGTACCATTAAATTTGGATTTTCATTTAGGGTTCAAGAAAGACTTGTCAAAAAAAAAAATGTGTTATCAAGCTAACTCAAGTAATTGAACATTTTCCTCACTGCTTCAAGGTTCCGGTTCAAAGTGAGGGGGTGAGGGAGGAGAATAAAGGAGAGCTGGGCTAACAGCCGCTGTGTTTCCGGCATTATGCTACACAGATTACCAAGTACTTTTACTTTCAAGTGTCACTTGTCTTGATTTTTAAATTCCACAGAATTGAACTGAATTAGGCAGATTGCTTAAAAGCAGCATCGAATGCCATTTCCTTTAGTTTATTATTATTCTCCTATGCAAAAGTTTATTCTATTTTGCCACTGACTGATAAAATCAGTAACTGTTACCTGTTAATATCTAACTTACTCATTGTATGCTATTTATGTGTGACCTGGAATAAAGTAAGCACAAATGAGACTTCTGAGATTACAGTGGTATGGGATGATGATTTGGCAGAAATGAACATAAGACTTGGAAAACCTAAGTTTTTAAGCCCAACACTACCATTTCCCTTAAGTCTCATTTAATTTTCACTTTCCTCATCCACCAATTGTAGAAAAGTGTTAAACTTTTGGGTCACAGCATCTTTGCTTCAAATGAAATTGTGTGTAGAGCTAGATCAAAGTGGAGCATCTCTGAATGAACCAGGCTAAGAGGCCTTGAATCCTGACTCCTCTCAAGCTCCTAGCTGTCTGTCTGTCTCTCCTTCCTAGGATATCAAAGGGAATAACATGAAGCTATGGGAGTAGGTAATCATTAAGGTCTTTTCCAGTCTAGTATTTTATGATTCTGAATGTCATAACCTTAGTAAGTCAAGTTTAACAAAATCAAAGGAATCTGATCAATTATATGATTTCTTTGTACTCTTTAGACAACTTTTAAAAAGGAATCTCACCACTCATCTTTTTACTGCAAGGACATGCTGACCATGGAGGTGGGTACCTGGTAGGTAGCGAGTGAATGAGACAGCATATTGCAGCGACTAGCTCCAAGTAAATCCACTTTCTGACAAACATCCATCTTTAACTTGTCAAAAGAAGTTTTGCTATTTCTCACTTGGATCTGTACCTGCAACCACAAAAATGTAACTGATTAATACTTCTAATATAGAAATAAATGTACCACACAGGTTCATGATACCTGTTTTCAGACACATGAAATTGTAACAAAGATTTTCCTTCCCTGAATTAGTATTTCATGATTCATTGAAAAGATTTTGGCTATTTTCGGTAACTGTGGGAGATTCTTTCCACCAGGTATCTTTATGCTGAGAATCCATGTGACAAAAGACAGAAAAACGAGTATATAGCTAAGAAGAAAAAACAGATTCCAAGTAAAAAGAAACATCCAAAACTACTGATAGATAATATTTAGCTAAGAAATAGTAGAAGAATAAATGGAAAGGGACATAGTTAAAGTGTTGTAAAGCATTAATAATAGTTCTGAATCATATAGATGTATTTATGAACTTAAATATCGGCTTATATTTCTTACACATAAGATGAGTCATTTGTCAGTAAGTCATGTGAATATTCAACTTTAAATGTACTCAATCATTCATTCAACAAATACTTAAAAGGTATCTACTATGTGCTAGGCACTGCTCAAGGAATGGGGATACTGTGGTGAACAATGTCTTCACCACCATCCCTGAGTGAGGGGGCACAGGAGAAAAAGGAAGTAAAGAGATATATAAGATAATCTCAAGTCACAAAGATAGCATATGCATGAAACAGAACTGAGCAGCAACTTTTGGTAAGATGTCAGCAAAGCCATTGGTGAGCTCAATGCATGATGTCTGAACTGTGACAGGGGGACAATAAGCGGATGAGCGGACCATACTAAGACACTGAGGAGAGCCTGCTAGACCCAGGGAAAAGGAAAGACAAGTTCTAGATATGGGGGTGTCTGCAGAAAGGGAAGGAATGGGGTAGAGCATATTCCTTCCTTAAGCACAGAAAGTAAGTATGAGATGTGGCTGCCGAGGGTCCAGGGAACAGAGTGTGCAGGGCTATTTGGGTCTAGATAGGTGTGGATCCTATCCTTTTTGTTTGTTTAGAAGTGAAATTCACATAACATGCACTTAACAATTTAAAAACTGTACAATTTAGTGACATCAGTGCACTCACAGTGTTGTGCGAACACTCCCTTGGATTGTATCTGTCAAGGATTATAAAGGGGATAGAATGACAGGTTGACTGAGGCCACGTGTCCACCTACTGCCCTTGTCTCTTGGAGAAATCAATGAGGCAAAGCACCTGTACAGCTAGTAGAAAGATTTCATCTATATTAAATATAAGTATGAATTATTACAGCTACTTTAAATATTTATAAAATGGAGTACATTAAAAAAAATATTTATTTGGCTGCGGCGGGTCTTAGTCATGGCATGAGTGATCTTTTAGTTCAGGCATGTGTGATCTTTTAGTTCAGGAACACAGCATGCAAACTCTTAGTTGGGACATGTGGGATCTAGTTTCCTAAGCAGGGATGGAACCCAGGCCCTCTGCATTGAGGGCATGGAGACTTAGCCCCTGGACCACCAGGGAAGTCCCAGAGTGAGTGAATTTTACTATTTATGTATGGTAACTTCAGGGGATACAATTTATAATAAGTAGATTATTTAGCTTATTTAACTAATATGCAGAGTACATCATGTGAAATGCCGGGCTGGACTGGATGAAGCACAAGCTGGAGTCAAGATTGCTAGGAGAAATAATCAAGAGCCTCAGATATGCAGATGACACCATCGTTATGGCAGAAAGCGAAGAACAACTAAAGAGCCTCTTGATTCAAAGAGGAGAGTAAAAAAGTTGGGTGAAAACTCAACATTCAGAAAACTAAGATCATGGCATCCAGTCCCATCACTTCATGGCAAATCGATGGGGAAACAATGGAGACAGTGAGAGGCTTTATTTTCTTGGGCTCCAAAATCACTGAAGATGGTGACTACAGCCAGGAAATTAAAAGACACTTGCTCCTTGGAAGAAAAGTTATGACCAACCTAGACAGCATATTAAAAAGCAGAGACATTACTTTACCAGTGAAGGTCTGTCTAGTCAAAGCTATGGTTTTTCCAGTAGTCACATATGGATGTGAGAGTTGGACTATTAAGAAAGCTGAGTGCTGAAGAATTGATGTTTTTGAACTGTGGTGTTGGAGAAGACTCTTGAGAGTCCCTTGGACTGCAAGGAGATCCAATCAATCCATCCTAAAGGAGATCAGTCCTGGGTGTTCATTGGAAGGACTGATGCTGAAGCTGAAACTCCAATACTTTGGCCACCTGATGCGAAGAGCTGCCTCATCTGAAAAGACCCTGATGCTGGGAAAGATTGAAGGCAGAAGGAGAAGGGGATGACAGAGGATAAGATGGTTAGTTAGCATCACTGACATGATGGACATGAGTTTGAGTAGGCGCCGGGAGTTGGTGATGGACAGGGAAGCCTGGGGTGCTGCAGTCCATGGGGTCACAAAGAGTCAGACATGACTGAACAACTGAACTGACTGAAATGACATGTTCACACATACAGTTGCTTTACAAGTTTGTGGTCAAACTTAGGTACTGTGGCAGAATGAAAAATTTGATAACCTTCACTTATAATTAATAATCACTTTACATGAGTTTTTACTTAAGTACTTTCCCTACTTAAAGAATGATTTTCCTCCTGCAACCCACTCCTAAAAGCCCGGGTAAGCAACATTTGAAAGGCAGTTATATCTACTGCGCCAAATAGTGGGGGGAAAAAAAGTGCATGACAACCTTTTATATTTACTTCAACTGGAGATTTCCAAGCAACTTAAGAATTTGTAATGTAACACATTTTCCAAAACTAGTCTGATGTTTTATGCTCTTGATTAAGTTATTCTGTAGAGGTTCAAGAAAATAAAAGGATGTATTTTCATACTTTTCGGAACTTTTCCACTTGTTTTAAGGTGTCTGGGTCCAGTTCTTGAGAAACATCTTTCATCCACAGCAGGGCTCCTCTGTATTCTGTGCGAGCCTGCTCCATCCGATTAATTGTCGTCAAGGTATCAGATACCGCCCTTTGACTGAATGTTGCTACTTCTTGCTGAAGTCGAGACAGGGGAGTATACAGGGCCAATCTAATGACAGAGAGGTAAAAATCAGAGGAATGTACATCCCACAAGCAAAACAGAGACAACCATAAAGCAGAATTTGCTATCAAGATGAGTCTATAAACAGGAAATTATTAAGATGCCTAAGAAAATTAGAAAGCAATAAGGCTCATACAGCTAACTTTGAATTGTTAATAAAGGTATGTTCATATTTCTCCTTTTTCTTCTTTTAGGGAATACATCATTTTTGCAACATTTTAGGATGTTTACCATGTATAAATGATCTGCCAAGTAAATCTGCCATTTAGAAAAGAATTTCATGAGTAAATGAGATCCTATATTTATAAAGCATGTTCCTATAAGCAGAAACTTGGGGTTTTTCTAAAAATTGAAAGAAAATTTGGGTGTTAGAAAAGTAGATAAAATGCTAGATGAGCTAATGAGGACAAAATCCATAGCATCTGAGGATGAGAACAAGGGGGGAAAAAAAAGGATTTAAGAAACATAAGTCAAACCCAGTTTCTCTATCTGCTTCTGACTCTGACTTAGTGAATGGAGGGACTTGTATTTCATGTCCCTCAGTCATCTCCTTAAAGATGGACTTTTGCACTAATGTGATGTTTCAGCATAAAGCTACTTAAGTTATGCAATGCCATTTACAGGTCTGATAAAGCCTGTTTTTATTTTTCTCTAGAAAAAGGAAGTATGTTGGCTGAATTTAGCAATTGCAGGAGTCTTTGTAACAAGTATATTTATGCTAAAAAGTTATAAAATAATAAATGTAAAGTGTATAATTAAGAAGAAAATATTTCCTCTGCTTAAAAAGACACGTTCCAATGTAGTCATAGATGGTACAGTATCCAAAAAGTGAAAAAAATATATATATACATATACTTAAATTTTAGCCATTGTATGCCTCTATTTCACTAAATCACTTAAGAAATTTAAATACAGGCCTAAAGGCTATTTCCAGGAATTAAGCAACCCATGAATATAAAATTTTAAATAACGATTTTAAGTACAAAATAAGTAAGAGTTAGGCATCAAAACAGTTATATACTTCAATATACAATTCTTCTCTTTTAACCTTCCACTGGAATCAAGAGAAACCTTAAAATATTCAAATTTAGCTACATACATCAAAACTGTCACACTGACTATAAAGTTAAATAAAGATGATGCAAAACCAAGATAAACCTTTGCTTGGCTGAAGAACAGAGTGCCTTGCCAGTGGCATCCATCATTTTGCCAGCCTGCGTTGTATCCCGTTCTGCTTGGAACTTTAAAAAGAGCCCTAGTTCGTTTTCTTCCTCCGATATAACTAGGGGAAAAATTACAGTATAGTTCATTGTTTCATTTCATCATTTAAAACACACACATATATGACTAACATACTCACAGCAATAATTCTCTATACTTAAAAATTACTTAGGGGCAGGAGGAGAGAGACTTGTTTTTAAAATGTAAATTCCTGGGCTCTATTTCCAGAGACTTTGATTTTACAGGTCTGAGGATCTGCCTTTAAAAAAACAAAAAACAAAAAACAAGAATTCCAGATGGTTCTTTGGGAGAGACTGATCTTTAGTGAAAAAAAAAATCCAAAATGATAAAACCACAGATGACACATTTTCAAATGTGCAGAGATGCATATTAGGATCATTAGCACTTATAAAGTATTTGATTTCCTACTTAAACTTATTCTTGTCTCCCATCCTGGCTTCATCGTCTATGCTCAGTATTACAGATTCACAATTGTCCACAATTTTGTTGCTAAAACCCTAAAAGTTGTCACACAGTGCAATACTGCTCAAAGTGTGGTCCGTGGACCAGTGCCAGGCTTGTCCAGTGGTCTGGTCTGTGGACCATCTGCTACCAGCTTGTAGCAAATACTCACACTAAGATCCCATTAAGAAACTTTTACCTGTTTGACTATCTTATATCTATTGACTCTAATCACCAAAAAGTATGCTTGTATTTGTGCATGTCTTCTTTAATTTTGTTTTTCTAAAATTTTTTTTTTTGTATTTTCAAGTGTCAGCTGACAACAGATTGAAAGTAAAACGATGACCCTTCAGCACAAAGTTTTAGAAGTCCTGATCTAGCAGAAGATGACTTTTCATCACAATAAGACCAACAGGTGAGGGGAGCCCATCAAGTGTTCAAACTGTGAGCTCAAAGTGAAAAACATGACAAGTGTCTTGCCTCGTTCCGCTCTAGTTTACTGATGGAAAAACTGAAGTTAAAAACTGAAAGGGAAGTCCCCTGAGTCCCTCTGAAGCCGCGGGGGAACTCGGGCCTCTCACTTGCTAGGTGCCCCCTCACTAGTCCTCCCACCGGTAGTGCCTACAAGGAAGTCCCTGGGAGGGCACGGTGGTGTTTGGGAGAGGGCGTCTACACAGCTGTAGTCTCGTCTGAAAAAAACATGTGCTGTTATATGAACAGTTTGCCTGATCAAGAGTGGATTGGATCTGAGGATTCTTGTTAATATTCCGATTACTTCAGAGATGTACTGGTTACATATTTCCTCTGAATCAGAACTTCATAAAATTAATAAAATATACCTCAAAGAAAACTACTAGAAAAAAATATTAATTTGTAGATGATGATCCAGAAAAGCCTCACAAAACATGGACCACCTCCTTATCAAATATCAACTGAACATTAACCGTAACTGAGCCTCATCCTTATCAGTGCAGAAAGGGAAGGAGATGAAGCTGAGTCTGCGCTGATTTGGTGTTGAGACCTGATGCCAAAACCCATCGAGACCCTACTGCTATGTGTCCTGCCCCAGTCAAGAGATTCTCATAAAGGTTTATAGTGCTGGAAGAATCTATGCAATTGTCTGAAGCTAGTCTCAACAGAAGATCTATTAACCAGTCTTCAAGAAATCACACAGTTATATACAATCTTAAAGAGAAAACTATGACAAACCTACAGAGCATATTAAAAAGCAGAGACATTACTTTGCCAACAAAGATCTGTCTAGTCATAGCTATGGTTTTTCCAGTGGTCATCTATGGAGGTGAGAGTTGGACCATAAAGAAGGCTGAGCACCAAAGGATTGATGCTTTTGACTGTGGTGTTAGAGAAGATTCTTGAGTGCCTTGGACTGCAAGGAGATCAAACCAGTCAATTGTAAAGGAAATCAGTTCTGAATATTCATTGGAAAGACTGATGCTGAAGCTCCAGTACTTTGGCCACCTGACGTGAAGAGCTGACTCGTTATAAAAGCCCCTGATGCTGGGAAAGATTGAAGGCAAGAGGAGAAGGGGACGACAGAGGATGAAATGGTTGGATGGCATCACCAACTCAATGCACATGAGTTTGAGCAAGCTATGGGAGATGTTGAAGGACAGGGAAGCCTGGCATGCTATAGTCCATGAGGTTGCAAAGAGCTGGACATGACTGAGCGACTGAACTGAACTGGAACATTTCAGGATAACGAGATGTACATACATAGATTTTAACATATACTTTCTCTTTATTGTTGTTCAGTCACTCAGTCGTGTCTGACTCTTTGTGACCCCATGGACTTTAGCACACCAGGCTTCCCTGTCTTCAGGCTTCCCTGAAATGCTCCACCAGCATGCTAAATGATCTGGTGATTCCAGGACAAAATGCAGGATGCACAAACCAGCCAGTGTTTCTTTACATTTCCATTTCTATCACAGAACTCCCTTGGTCCAATGACTTCTTGATTCAGTGACTCCCTTGGTCCATTTTACTGCTTGGTAAAATATTTAAGGTCCTTAGCAATCCGACTGGAACTTTCCTTTGCTCGTATATCACCCTATTATTCTCCTTTACAAACTCTTCTGTCATGCAGACTGTTCTCACCCTTCAACTTTAGTCCCCAAACCCTTTGAGTTTTACTTCCATTCCCATCTAAGTAGCTACCTTTACCAATCTCTCTAATACAGTTATTTTTTACTCCCAGAGAATTCAGAGGCATGTCTGCATCACAATCCTGAATTCAGTTACATACTATTCTTTGTCTCTTATTTTATTACAGAAAGTTGTCTCTCCAACTGTTTCCTGGGGAAAAAATACATAGTTTTACACATGGCAGGCATGAAAAAAATTACCTTGCTATAATGGATTTCTTGCCTTAATGGGACAATATATGAACTTTGATTATCAACTTCTGAGACTAATTTACATTGCCGCACAAAGAAATCATTCATTGAGCAAATATGCACTGCATATGGACTGTATGCTAGACAATGTTTCGAGGCTAGGAGATACAGAAATTAACACACAAATTTCTATCCTGAAGGAGAGAATATTCTAGTGGTGGTAAGAAAGACAATAGATAAAATATACAGAATGTTGAATACTGTTAAGTGCTACTGTTAAGAAGACAGAGATTGATGAGAAAGAGGGGTCTACTTCATTTCAGATATGGGAGTCAGAGAAGGACTCAGTAATAAGATGACACTTGACCAAATACCTAAAGAGGATTAACTATGCAGATAGACTACTGTCGAGGAGATTAATGGCTCAGAAGGACAGTTTGAGGAGATGAGACCAGGGAAGAAACCAGGATCAGAGAGGTGGGCACGCCCAGCAGGGAACTATAAATAAGGCAGGAAACTGAAGTCGCTCAGTCATGTCCGACTCTTTGTGATCCCATGGACTGTAGCCTACCAGGCTCCTCAGCCCATGGAATTTTCCAGACAAGAGTACTGGAGTGGGTTGCCATTTCCTTCTCCAGGGGATCTTCCCGACCCAAGGATCAAACCCCGGGTCTCCTGCACTGCAGGCAGACGCTTAACCGTCTGAGCCACCAGGGAAGCCCACATAAGGCAGGAGGAGAGATTTCAAAGATTGAGTTCTAACCAGAAGAGGTGAAGAGAAGAGATTCCAGCAGTCACAGGATACTGAGAAGGAACGACCGTTAAGAAGAAATCCAGGAATGCTGGCACCTGGAAGCCAAGTGAAGAGAGCAGAGTGTCTCAAGGAGGAGGGAATGGCCAACTGTTAAATGACGTGACGACGACTGAGAATTGGTCCCAGAATTGAGTTCTTCACGACTATGGCAAGAGGGATTCGGTGGAGTGATGGGGAGGAAAACTTGACTGGGGTGAGCAGAAGAGAAGGAGAAGGAATAGAGGCTGTGTGCACAGATAATTATGTCAAAATTTCCTGTGAAAGGAGCAGAGGAATGACGGGCAACTGCTAGAGCAAGTAGGGGCTGAGAAAGAGAGCTTTTAAATGATGGAAAAAAATCCACTTACGACTCTGGGAAGGAAAACTAAACTCAGCAAAACCAATCTGTGTCAGAGAATTTGATGAACTGAGCATGCTGGGGGATTTCAGGGTAGATCACTGTAAATATTCATTTTTGTCATAAGAAACGATCCCAAAATAGTTCAGTAAATTACTGTTTTTACATTAAATCTTTCATCTTCAAAAATGCAAATGGATATTTATTTTAAATAGGAATTGTTGGTGGATAGATATCTATGATTTCATACCATTGAGTCTTAGCTGATATTTCTCAACTATCTTCAGAAGTTCAGTACATGTCTCTTGAATGGAGTGAAAAACCTTTGAAATATAAATTTTATTAGGACAATTTAAAGAACCATAAACAAATACAAAATATAAAAAAACACTTCAAAAGCAAAACATTTTCTTATAGATATTGTCTATTTTCCTTGACTGTGATATACTTCAGTTTTGGTTTTATTTCAGATGTAGAAAGCACATTTAGCTTTTTCCCATTAGAGTTGGAAAAAATCATGATAAATATGGAAGCTAATAAAAATAAAAATTTATGACTGTGGAGTTTTTCTTCCCTTCAGCTCCAAACTATCTAAATAGTAAAAAGGTAAATCTAATTTTTAAAATGTACATTAAATACTGTCTACCACAGATGAAAAGAGTATAGATAGTTTTAGAAAATATTAAATAACTCAGAGTCTGGCTTTTCTCCAATATTGGTCTAAGAAAAATAGGTCAGTGAATTTACCATAAAAATTAAATAATGTTATAACAACAAAAATAAATTACTTTCAGATTATTTTTGTTTAGAATTTTCTATGAATATTAATCCCTTCATTACCACTGCTGCCAATAGCTAACAAAAAAATAAAATATCTAATAGACTCCCATTTCAAACTTAGTTGCTTAGTCATGTCCAGCTCTTTGTGACCCCATGGACTACAGCAGGCCAGGCTCCTCTGTGCATGGATTCTCCAGCCAAGAATACTGGAGTGGGTTGTCATACCCTCCTCCAGGGGATTTTCCCAACCCAGGGTTTGAACGCAGGTCTCCCCCAATGCAGGTGGATTCTTTACCAGCTGAGCCACCAGGGGAGCCCAAGAATACTGGGGTGGGTAGCCTATCCCTTCTCCAGGGCATCTTCCCGACCCAGGGACCAAACGATGCAGGAGTCTCCTGCACTGCAGGTGGATTCTTCACCGACTGGGCCACCAGGGAAGCCCATCTCTATAGCAGTTTTGCTTTTACTCTGACGTTTGATCAGGCCAAAGGAAGACTGATAACAGATACTAAATTCTAAGTGCAGGAGCGACCATCAGTTTTCCACATAAGCTTAAGTATGTTTGAACTGCACTTGGTACATGTATTTGTGTGTGTGTTAACTTGCTCGGTCGTGTCCAACTCTTTGCAACCCCACAGACTGTAGCCACCAGGCTCCTCTGTCCATGGAATTCTCCAGGCAAGAATACTGGAGCACGGTTGCCATTTCCTTCCCTAGGGGGTCTTCCCAACCCAGGGATCAAACTTGGATCTCCTGCATCACAGGAAGATTCTTTACCATCTGAGCTGCCAGGAAGCCAAAGCTGCTGTAAGTCCATGTAGAAGGAGATTAGAAAAGAATACAAAAAGAATAGTTCTATTAACACTATGAAGAAGCAATTACGGTTGATTTTCTGCTCATGGGTCCTTGAAAGATATATATACTATTGCTTTTCATTTTTACAACAAAAATATTTTTCTGTTTTAGTGAGGTATAAAATTGTAATATATTTAAAGTGTACAACATGATAATCTAAGTACATACTTGATGCGTATGTATACTTGAAAATATTTCTCATTCTTAAAAAAGATAATACAATTGTGGGGGAAAGTTCTTGGCTGATTCCAAATAATTCTCTAATGGACAAAAATAACACTGAATATAAAATGTCACCCACAGATTATCTATCAATGTGAAACAACAGACAAAAAACTACTTCTGTGGGAATATATGGATGGGCAGTGAAGCGTCCCCTTAGTGCTAAAACATATTACTTATAATAAAGTCCCTTCATTTTTTCCCACAATTTGTCACTCAATCCTAAGAAGAATACCTTTTAACACAAATAGTAAAATCTGGTTAAATAATTTTTATTTTCATATTTGTTACGGCAGTGGTAAAAGTTTATTTTTATAGAAAAAATTACTTAGTAAATTAAGACCTATTTTATTAGACCTGTATTTATTTATTAGACCTATAATTATTAGACCTATATTTTTAAGAATCCCAACAAATCATTATATTTCAGGCATAACAGAGCCTCTGGCTAGAAATGTTTGTAAAAGGTTACCTAAATTAGGATATACACATGGAATTAGCAAATGTGCATTAAAAATTCAGGCTTCATTAATATACATGAAACCGTTCTTCTAATTAAATTGATTACTTAAAAGTATAAGATTACATATAGGTTTAAAGTTGTTTCATGGAAAAAAAAAATAAAGTTTCATGGTAATTATTCCTTTTATTTAAAATAAAAAACAGCCAAAAATACATTATGACATACTTCAATTAACTCCATCCTTAATAAGAGAAACAAAAACTCCAACTTGTAAAATCCTCACTCACTATTTGATTTCAGTTAATCTATAATTAAGGGCTTCCCTGGTGGGTCAGAGGTTAAAGCGTCTGCCTGCAATGTGGGAGACCTGGGTTCAATCCCTGGGTTGAGAAGATCCCCTGGAGAAGGAAATGGCACCCCACTCCAGTATTCTTGCCTGGAGAATCCCACGGATGGAGGAGCTTGGTGGGCTACAGTCCATTATCACTATGTCAGTGAGGTATAGACTTCAAATAAAAGTAGTACAAAATACTAATGACACAATACATAGTGAGTGTATGGTCCCAGTCAGGAGCATAATTAATTCACTTACATAGCACAGAAAGTGTTACACTAGTGCCAGAGAGATTACCTAGTTCATGACTTACCTAACACGAGCCCAAGCTCTGCCAGTGCACAATTTGTGACAACTATGGCTTGCTTATCCAGAAGATCTGATCAACAAATGGATACAACTATTCTATTATCAAGTTCTACATGTATTCAGGCCAGCTCTTCATTGTGAAAGCTGTCATGGTCCCCTTAGTAGTCCCAAATAACAGCAAGTCATCTGCAGTGCGCGGAATGCTTACAAGGGCTCACCTCAAGTTTAGCGTCCAGCGCAGCGTCAGATGCCACCACACGCTCATCCTCCTTCTTCCCGGCTGCTCTGATGAAGACCTGTTTGGTTTTCCAGTACTTCTTCTGCAGTCTACTGACTACTGACTGGTCATCTTCTGGTCTGTGCTGCCCAAAAAAATCCATGGAGTGACTAGAAGAAACAGACTAAGATTAAATTTCTTTAAACATATTTTCAATAATATCTATTTAGCCAATATTTAGTTGAAAAACTGAAACAGATACTAAACAGAGTATTAATGTTAACAGCTAAACATGCTAATGTTTACTTTGTATGGTCTCAATTTATATTTTTATTATAACTTGCATAAATAACAGGCAGAGAGATTAATGACATAATAATTAGGTAACAAAATGATCAACTGTTATGATTTTCCAATAATGACTGGAAATAGTTTTTTGTTCAACCAAGTGTCTACTTGCAGATACTTCTTAGTTTCTAATTTTTGCTTTTGTAAAAATACTGACAAATGAACTTATACACACATCTCTGCATACTGCTATTATTGCCTCTGGAAAACTTCCTATGGATTAACTGCTATTTCAGAAAAAAACACATTTATTGTATATCCTCAGCTATGCAAAGATTGAGATATACAGTCTTCTTTAAAAGTCACTTAAAGGAATATTTTAGCATCCAATAAATTAAAAAAATAAAGATCTTAAGTATAAGGGACACATGTAAAAGAAACAGAGGTAAAAACTGTAAGCATTTGTAAACTTAAAAATTAATGTCTAAGTAATTATTCTTAACAAGGCTAACATGGCTACATTTAGGAAATGCAAATGTGAAGTGTTCCTTGATGAAATGTAAAAAAAAAAAAAAAGAGAGAGAAATAATAATAAGAGTTTTAAAAGCCCAAATTATTCCAATCAATGCTGGGAGGTAGGACCAAAAGGAGGTACTAAAGTGTGTGACTCATTTCGAGGGGAATCAGCAGATGACTAATGTATTCTTAATGTTGGGAAAGAAATAGAAGTTTCCTTTCTTTTCATTTTGAAGTAATTACTAATCAAATAAAAATAGGGTATCTAATTTCTAAATTACTAGGAGCAAAACAAGGCACCAAGTAAAACTAGCAAAAGCAAAAGAAGACTGAAACAACAGGAGCAAGGCAAGATAAATAGTGCAAATGAAGATCACAGGATAAGAACAATCATACTATTCAGCATAATAAATGCAAGTTTCCTCTTAAATAATAGACTCCTTAATCTCAAATCTGAGCCACAGTCAGCTCCTGGTCTTGTTTTTGTTGACTGTATAGAGCTTCTACATCTTTGGCTCCATAGAATATAATCAATCTGATTTTGGTGTTGACCATCTGGTGATGTCCATGTGTAGAGTCTTCTCTTGTGTTGTTGGAAGAGGGTGTTTGCTATGACCAGTGCATTTTCTTGGCAAAACTCTATTAGTCTTTGCCCTGCTTCATTCCGCATTCCAAGGCCAAATTTTCCTGTTACTCCTGGTGTTTCTTGACTTCCTACTTTAGCATTCCAGTCCCCTATAATGAAAAGGACATCTTTTTTGGGTGTTAATTCTACAAGGTCTTGTAGGTCTTCATAAAACCGTTCAACTTCAGCTTCTTCAGCATTACTGGTTGGGGCATAGACTTGGATAACTGTGATATTGAATGGTTTGCCTTGGAAACGAACAGAGATCATTCTGTCGTTTTTGAGATTGCATCCAAGTACTGCATTTCGGACTCTTTTGTTGACCATGATGGCTACTCCATTTCTTCTGAGGGAATCCTGCCCGCAGTAGTAGATATAATGGTCATCTGAGTTAAATTCACCCATTCCAGTCCATTTTAGTTCGCTGATTCCTAGAATGTCGACGTTCACCCTTGCCATCTCTTGTTTGACCACTTCCAATTTGCCTTGATTCATGGACCTGACATTCCAGGTTCCTATGCAATATTGNTTACATTCCCACCAGCAGTGTAAGAGGGTTCCCTTTTCTCCACACCCTCTCTAGCATTTATTGCTTGCAGACTTTTTGATGGCAGCCATTCTGACTGGCATGAAACAATACCTCATTGTGGTCTTGATTTGCATTTCTCTGATAATGAGTGATGTTAAGCATCATTTCATGTGTTTATTAACCTAACCCAATTATTTTTTGACCCAAGAGTCCCTCTTCTGGAGTTTTATCTTTCCGACACAACAGTATAAGTAAAAAAATAAAACAAAACCAAAAACAAATTAAAAACCCACTTACATATATATATACACAAAGAAGTTGTTGCAGCTTTGATTATAGTGATGAAAGAGCTAAGCCACATCCACACAATAGAATACTACGTAGCTATAGAAAGAATCCGTAAAATTTTTGTACTCATATGAACAGTTAAATGACAAATAAAACTTCAGGTATAGAAAGTACATAGTGTTCTGCCTTATGTGAAAGAAGATAAGAGCTCAAAGGAATGTACTGCATGTTTGTACTTGCCTCAATCTGCATAAGAACAGCGATGAGGTCCTATTTAAGGAAAGGATTGTGGGGTATATGGTCACAAGAGAGGAGAAGACTTTTCAATTTATACCTTTTTAGGTCTATTAATACTTATCATATGCTTATGTTATATAGTTGAACAAAGAACACATATAAATATATACATTTAAATGTTTTAAAGTTATAAATGTTGCCTTATTTCTTTATGTGATTATGTATTTACATTTTGATGCTAATTCTCTTTTGGTCTTGAAAAAATATTCATCAGTGAAAAATTGTTTTTAGCATCTTATTTCACTAAAAATGACAACCCTATTGAATGATCATTATGTTTGTTATTTTTTACTATTAAATTATATCAATTTATCTGGGAAACTCCAGGTAATAGCACTTGAAATAAGCTTCTCCATTATCAATTTACCTTTTCCTAGGTCCCATAAAGCATGTACAATCAGTTAAGTTTAGTTGCTCAGTCGTGTCCGACTTTGTGAGCCCATGAATCACAGCACCCCAGGCCTCCCTGTCCATCACCAATTTCCGGAGTTTACCCAAACTCATGGCATCAATGATGCCATCCAGCCATCTCATCCTCTGTTGTCCCCTTCTCCTCCTGCCCCCAATTCCTCCCAGCATCAGAGTCTTTTCCAACTCTTCGCATGAAGTGGCCAAAGTACTGGAGTTTCAGCTTTAGCATCATTCCTTCCAAAGAAATCCCAGGGTTGATCTCGTTCAGAATGGACTGGTTGGATCTCCTTTCAGTCCAAGGGACTCTCAAGAGTCTTCTCCAAGACCACAGTTCAAAAGCATCAATTCTTCAGTGCCCAGCCTTCTTCCCAGTCCAACTCTCACATCCATATATGACCACTGGAAAAGCCATAGCCAATTTATACTTCATGAAGAACTATCTCTGAATTATGGTTATCGTCTTTAAATCTACTGAGAAACTCTGTAAAAAATAGCTATTTCATGAATTTCTTGTATATCCTACCAATAGGTAAAGCCCATTATGCTGCTGTTTGACAATTATGTTAAAATAAACTAATTAAAATTAATGAAAAATACCCTTTTTGACTTTCAAATTAAGGAAAACCACATTTCTTCTGAAAAATTGATATGTTTACAGTTAGCTGCATTTATTGCTGATTTTACATTAAATTAATTATCACCTTATCAATATTAAATATTTTATTAACCTTAAATTATTAAAATATTTCATTTTAACCTATTCATGATTCTGTTTATTAAAATTGACCTCATATCAGTTTTGAAACGAGGTAAGACATAAATTAGTGTCAGTTTTCTATAGCTGACACAACAAATTACCCATAGCTTAGCACCTACAAAGAACAGATTTATTATTTCACTGTTCCATAGGTCAGAAGTCTGGGTTGGCTGGGCTAGTTTTTCCTCTCCAGGTTACACAGGTTATAGGAAATCAAGGTGTCTACTACTGGTCTGTTATCAAGATGCGCTGGGGTAAAAAAGTCTACTTTCAAGTCCATGCCCATGGTTAGAAAGAAAGAAAGTGAAGCCACTCAGTCGTGTCCTACTCTTTGCAATCCCATAGACTGTAACTTACCAGGCTCCTCCTCCCATGGGATTTTCCAGGCAAGAGTACTGGAGTGGGTTGCCATTTCCTTCTCCAGAGGATCTTCCTGACCCAGGGATCGAACCCAGATCTCCCGCACTGTAGGCAGATGCTTTACCATCAGAGCCACCAGGGAAGCCTTTGGTTAGCAGAATCTAATTTCTTGCCCATGCCATCTGGGAGCCATGATTAATCCCCTNGGCAAGAGTACTGGAGTGGGTTGCCATTTCCTTCTCCAGAGGATCTTCCTGACCCAGGGATCGAACCCAGATCTCCCGCACTGTAGGCAGATGCTTTACCATCAGAGCCACCAGGGAAGCCTTTGGTTAGCAGAATCTAATTTCTTGCCCATGCCATCTGGGAGCCATGATTAATCCCCTGAAGTCATGCTACAGTCCTTGAGCATAGGTCCCTAAGCCCCTAAATCCCAAAGTCCCATCTTTTTAATCACTCAGTTGTGTTTGACTCTTTGAGACCCCATGGACTGTAGCCTCTTCCCATGGAATTCTCTGCGCAAGAATATAGGATAGGATAGCCAGTCCCCCTATTCCCTTTATATTGGAATATACCTGACTTCTGCCACATCTCTCTTCCGCTCCAGCCAGAGAAAATCCTTTGCTTTAAAGGATTCGTACAATTAGATTGTTCAAACCAAATAATCCAGGATAATATTCTCTCTAAAGGTCTATAACCTTAATGACATCTGCACAGTCCCTTTTGCCATATAATGTAACATCTTCACATGTTCCACTGATTCTGTTTGGACATCTTTGGCAGTCACTATAGAGCACATACTTCATAACAAATACCACAACTAATATCATATAAGGTGAAATACCGGACTGTTTTTCATATGTACCTCCAACCTGAATATCCATAAATTATAATTATAGCTGATTACTGCTTCCCTTAAAACTCCTAAAATATGGTGTCAATGTACTTCCATAAATAAGCAAAATAGATGAAAAACAAGTACCTTTCTGCAAAAAAGAAAATTGAAAATGTTATAAAAAGAGAGAATTCTTCACAAATAATTTACTTGTACTGGAGAGAGAAAATAAAACCCTTTATTATTTGTTCTTGTTTTATACTCTGGAATCTAAAATACGTTTTTAAAAGCTGCCCTATTTGTCAATCTGTCATGAAATATATTTCAGCTTCAAGCCTGCATGCTCCTGGGGAAATCGCAAAACATCTCATTCAGCTGAAGAGGCTCAAACTCTAAGCAGCGCAATTAATATCTTCCATTTTTGCCATCGGCACAGAAAAATACTCTTTGGACTCAGAATCACTAATTGTATCTAATAGCTTACATCTGGCTTGTGCAAGTTCACCATGTCAGGACTTGCTTTATGTGTCCTGATCACTGGCCACTGAATGGACATGTTCTGACCTGAGCTTCAGAGCAGCTGCTACATTTTAACCTTCTCAAGAAATAGAATATTCATTACTGAATGAAATCTGGCTTCAGAAAGTTGTCTGTAGACATTCTTCCCAAATACAGCTTTATTACAACTGGCAGTCTTGAATAAGAGGATGGAAACACCATAAAAACAAAAATCTTCCCTGGAGTGTGTCAAATAATGTTTCACTTAAAAATATGATATAAACAAGGTTGTTATTCACTTAATTTTCTCTTCATGCTATGAAAACTCAAGACTCCTGCATACATTAATTTTAGTGGATGTATCAGAAAATTCATCTAAAAGTACAATCCCAAATATGCCAAAAAATTACAACTAACTTACCTAACTGAAATTTATAATTTGAACAACAATTTCACATTCCTCCCCGTATTACTCTGCCCCTGCCATAGGCCTTGGAAACCACCATTCTCTGCTTCCATGAGACTAGCTATTTTAGACATTCCATATAAGTGAAACCATGCAGTATTTTTGTCCTTCTGTGATTGGCTTATTTCATTTAGCATCACGTCCTCAAGGTTCATCCATTTTGTCACATGATCATATTTTCTTTATCCATTCATCTGTTAGTGAACATTTAGGCTGTTTCTGTATCTTGGCAGTAGTGAGAATGCTTTAGTTAAAATGAGAATGCAGAGAGAGTCCTTATAATTAACAGCATTGTACTATAGACGTAAACATTGGTCAAGATAAGTGTTTTACTACAAAAAAAAAGGAACACAAGGAAATTTTTGCATGTGATGGATATACCTATTGCTTTGATTGTGGTGATGGTTTCACAGGTAAATGTGTATGTCCAAACTCATCAGATTGTATAAATAAGCGCAGGTTTGTACACCATTACACCTCAATAAAGTTGTTCAAAACAAGAAAAGTATAGCATAATCTGAGCCTCAACCTTGCCAAATATCACCTTCCAACTGAGAAAAAATTTACTGACAATCCCCAAAATGAGTGTCCCAGACTAGTTCACCATGTGTTCAGCTCCTGGTCCCTTGAACAACCTTCTGCCAAGAGACAGAAGTGCTACCACTGAAGCAGCACCCATGCTGAAAGCAATGCCACACACACAAGCCTCTTCTATTCCGAGAAGGAGCTGGGAAACAATGATCAGACACAAACTTCAATAAACACAAAGATAAGCTTTTTCTGCATTTTACTTTTCTTGTATGTATGCTTGGTACCCATCAAATTCAAAATTGTAAATGCATGAAATCTTAGAAAGAAAGTATGGGCATGGCAAGAATGCACAGAAGAACGTACAGAAAAGCTCTTCACGACCCAGATAATCATGAGGATGTGATCACTAATCTAGAGCCAGACATCTTGGAATGTGAAGTCAAGTGGGCCTTAGAAAGCATCACTAAGAACAAAGCTAGTGGAGGTGATGGAATTCCCGTTGAGCTGTTTCAAATCCTGGAAGATGATGCTGTGAAAGTGCTGCACTCAATATGCCAGCAAATTTGGAAAACTCAGCAGTGGCCACAGGACTGGAAAAGGTCAGTTTTCATTCCAATTCCAAAGAAAGGCAATGCCAAAGAATGCTCAAACTACCGTACAATTGCACTCATCTCACACGCTAGTAAAGTAATGCTCAAAATTCTCCAAGCCAGGCTTCAGCAATATGTGAACCGTGAACTCCCTGATGTTCAAGCTGGTTTTAGAACAGGCAGAGGAACCAGAGATCAAATTGCCAACATC
>SJYX01007671.1:164150-184396 GCA_006410675.1 Oreotragus oreotragus | reverse complement strand
TACAACCTCTCTTCTCTCCCATCCCCTCCCTCCCTCCCTATCTCTGCTTTCCGTCTGTATTATTTTATACACGTTTGTTGGTGTCTGGCTCTACAATTCAGTCTTTAGGTAAGAGAAGATTCAGTGGGTCTGTAGCTAAATTTGAAGCAGCCACGAATATAATGTTTGGAATTGTGTCTCCTTATTTGGGGAAAAGGATGAGATCATCACTTCCATAAAGAAGAGAGGCAGCGGGCTGGATGGAGTTATTGTGTTGCTGTAGAGAAGCCCACATTCATATGGAGTGGGTACTAGTAGTCAAAGTAGTCCAAGGGGTGGATTGCGCCAGTTGAAATTCTTTTCAGCTTCCAGCCCACTCATCTGCGTTACCCTTTGTGATATGGGAACTGGACTCTGCAAACTACATTATCCTTTGCCAGCTGGACCAACGTTAGGCTCCACAGAGGACTCTAGAAAGACCCTGCCAAACTGTAAGATGAAGAATGGACTTTTGGTTTCCCGGTGACTTTTGAGTCCCAGCAGGATAACCATAGAGGCAGGTTGATTTTGCAGTTTAGTGTCAAATTCCACTCAGCTAGTTTCTTTGCTACCACACGGAGAGATTTTCTTGGCTCTCATATCCCAGCAGCTGACACCCTTCTAGTGGTTTTTTCCTCCCATCATTGGCAGGAGCTCTTGCTGCCGTAGCATGGCGGGAGTCAGTTTCTTTGTTACCACAGCCCCGGGCAGCATATTCCTGCGGTAAGTGCATCCTCTCCCCAGTGGTCTGAACTTTAGTTTTGCCATTCTCCCACCTTTGAGTTTCCAGGGTCCTTTTTATTAACTTTCCTTCACAATCCAAGGAAAAATAGTCACTCCACAGCAAATTCCTCTCCATCCCTTAATTAGTTAACCACATTTTACCTACGTTTTTCAGTTCAGTTCAGTTCAGTTCAGTCACTCAGTCGTGTCCGACTCTTTGCGACCCCTTGAATCGCAGCACGCCAGGCCTCCCTGTCCATCACCATCTCCCGGAGTTCACTCAGACTCACGTCCATCGAGTCGGTGATGCCATCCAGCCATCTCATCCTCGGTCGTCCCCTTCTTCTCCTGCCCCCAATCCCTCCCAGCATCGGAGTCTTTTCCAATGAGTCAACTCTTCTCATGAGGTGGCCAAATTACTGGAGTTTCAGCTTTAACATCATTCCTTCCAAAGAAATCCCAGGGTTGATCTCCTTCAGAATGGACTGGTTGGATCTCCTTGCAGTCCAAGGGACTCTCAGGAGTCTTCTCCAACACCACAGTCCAAAAGCATCAGTTCTTTGGCGCTCAGCCTTCTTCACAGTCCAACTCTCACATCCATACATGACCACAGGAAAAACCATAGCCTTGACTAGACGGACCTTAGTTGGCAAAGTAATGTCTCTGCTTTTCAATATGCTATCTAGGTTAGTCATAACTTTTCTGCCAAGGAGTAAGCCTCTTTTAATTTCACGGCTGCAGTCACAATCTGCAATGATTTTGGAGCCCCCGAAAAATGAAGTCTGACACTGTTTCCACTGTTTCCCCATCTATTTCCCAAGAAGTGATGGGACCGGATGCCATGATCTTCGTTTTCTGAATGTTGAGCTTTAAGCCAACTTTTTCTCTTTCCTCCTTCACTTTCATCAACAGGCTTTTTATTTCCTCTTCACTTTCTGCCATAAGGGTGTTTTTTAATACCAGTCAAATTATTGGATTCTGGTTGATAGTCAGGAAACAGCGATTAAAGGACCAATGACATACTGCTTCATATCTAGTTGAGTCTTAAAATTTTAAGATTCTGAAAATATAAGCTATTGGCAAGAATGTGGAGAAAATGGCAACTGGAAGTGAGCTTAGAAATTGCAACAACATATTTGGGAAATAAATTGTTAGTGTCTAGGAAATTTGAACATGTTTGTATCCTGGTCTCAGTCAACATGCCTAGTCATATTTTCTAAAGAAATTCGTGTTCTTATGCACAAGAACATATGCATAGAAGCATTGCTTTTAAAAGAATAAAATTAGAAATAACCTGGGAGTTAATCAATAATAGATTTTAAAAATTGTAGTTATTTATTTTAAAGATAATATTGGATTGGCCAAAAAGTTCCAAACAAATGTTTTGGCCAACCCAATATATAGCAGTAAAAGTCAATAAACCAATACACTTATGAAGATCATAAATCTCATGAATATAATACTGAAAGAAAATAATTATGCTAAATANAATTGTAGTTATTTATTTTAAAGATAATATTGGATTGGCCAAAAAGTTCCAAACAAATGTTTTGGCCAACCCAATATATAGCAGTAAAAGTCAATAAACCAATACACTTATGAAGATCATAAATCTCATGAATATAATACTGAAAGAAAATAATTATGCTAAATATAGAATGATGAACACTTCTAAGGCAAGTAAATGTGGGTAAAGAATCTGCCTGCCAATGCAGTAGAGACAGGTTTCTTCCCTGGGTCTGGAAGATCCCCTGGAGAAGGAAATTGCAACCCACTCCAATATTCTTGCCTGGAAAATCCCATGGATAGAAGAGCCTGGCAGGCTACAGTCCATGGGGTTGCAAAGAGTCAGACATGACTTAGTGGCTAAACACCACCACCAACATTTTCAACATGTGCAAAATAGCTCTTTAAATACAGCACATTTATCTTATGTATAGTGTAAATGCCTGTGTAGCAGATATATACACATATTTGTAAGATAGATATGGGGCTTCCCTTAGGGTTGCAAAGAGTCAGACATGACTTAGTGGCTAAACACCACCACCAACATTTTCAACATGTGCAAAATAGCTCTTTAAATACAGCACATTTATCTTATGTATAGTGTAAATGCCTGTGTAGCAGATATATACACATATTTGTAAGATAGATATGGGGCTTCCCTTGTGGTTCAGTGGCTAAGAATCCACCTGCCAGTGCAGGAGATGCAGGTGTGATACCCAGGTGGGGAAAATCCCCTGCAGGAAGACATGGCAACCCACTCCAGTATTCTTCCCTGGGAAATCCTACGGACATAGAGGCCTGGTGGGCTACAGTCCATGGGGTTGCAAAGAGTCGGACAGAACTTAGTGGATAAACAACAACACAATAACATTGCACAGAAGTGGGGATGAAAATGTCTCTGGAGAGGATAAAATGAGAACCGCATTGTGGAAGGGAAATATAGGGATCTTTTTATAGGAAAATTATCTCTGTTAATTTAAAATGAAGTCTTAACCATCTCCAAATCTTGTCATTTGTCTCTTCCCCAGAAACCAATTAATGGGTCATATTAAGTAAGTAAATCTACAAGAATGTGTTAATGTTTCTAGACTATAAATACTCCCTTTTCCCCAATTTATTTCTTTTCCCCAATTTATTTCTCTCAACTTAGCTCAAACGTCACCTCCTCTCAGAAGCCTTTCATAATTTTTTAATTGGTTCTTTTTCATGGGAGTACCTTTGCTTTCACACTTATTATTCTGTATTTGTTTCTCTCCTTGGTAATCTAAACATCAGCATATATTTGTCTCTGTTTTTCTTTAGTTATAATACAATGCCTGGTATAGAGAAATCACTAAGAGGCATAAATGATGATTATGATTATTTGGAGGAATCTGAAACTTACAAATGCCTAATTTTAAGAACCAAATTCTGAGAATAATAAATATTTTACATAAAATTGGGACACAGATGAAAGTGTAAAATTTGCACTGATTATAAACATTATAGTCTTTAAGTCTTTAAGTCAAAGGATGAAAACCTACATTTACAGAAATCATCAGTTTCTATTTGTCAGTATTTATAAGAAAGTTAAGAAGTTTATTTATTCATTCATTCAACAAGCATGAAAAATATATTTCAAAAAATAATATATTTAATATCTACTGATGCTTGATATTATACTAGGACCTATAGATTTAAGTATGAAGAAAATGGACATGGTTTCTTTCTTTAAGAAGTTTATATTCTAGTAGTAAAAATAGCCCCCAGATCCCCAAAAACATATTTGAAAACTTATTAAACATAGTTATCATATCATGATTATTGAAAGGAAGAAAAATCCTTGTTTCATATCTGTTAAAATACAGATTTAACCTTGAAGCAACCTTCCTCCTGAATTATTACTAGGTGAAATAAATGTTCTTGATCAATATCACAATTTTATTTTGCTTTCTGCTACTTGCCACAAATACATACAAACACACACACACACACCGTCTTAACGAAAGCCTTTACATACTTTTATGCCTTGAGGATAGTCAGAAATGAAAGCAGTGAAGAACCTAGAGCAATACTTGGTGAATATTCTCAGAAAGTTCAGCAACTGGTAATTTTCAATGAAANTATTTTGCTTTCTGCTACTTGCCACAAATACATACAAACACACACACACACACCGTCTTAACGAAAGCCTTTACATACTTTTATGCCTTGAGGATAGTCAGAAATGAAAGCAGTGAAGAACCTAGAGCAATACTTGGTGAATATTCTCAGAAAGTTCAGCAACTGGTAATTTTCAATGAAAATTGAAAGAATGATAGTAACTATAAAAAGCAGATATAAATCTGTTTCTATAATTTGGTTTCAACTCTTAAGTTTTCAATAATTCAGTATACTCAATAATTCGAATACTCTCTTCTATTTAGTTAGTATGGTAGGCAGATTTAACCTTCATAATCTCTTCTGGTGTTACTCCTTAGCTTATGTAATATGGCAAAGTGATCTTTTAGATGTAATTAAGATGAGTAATAAGCTTTTAATTAGGATATTATCCAGGTGGACCCAGTACAATCATATAAGACTTGAAAAGTAGAACTCCTTCCCTGACTGGTAGCAAGCAGAAAGAGTAGGCAGTGTGATATAAGGCACAAGAACTCAGTACAATGTTGCTTAAAAGTTGTACAGGCCCATATGGGAAACATGAAAAGGAAGTGAGTTCAGCCCACAACCAGTGAACTTTAAGGAACTCAAAGCCTGGGTGATACCACAATCACAGATGATAGCTTGATGACACCCTGCTGGAACTCTGAGCAAAGGCTCAAGGGATGTTANTTGCTTAAAAGTTGTACAGGCCCATATGGGAAACATGAAAAGGAAGTGAGTTCAGCCCACAACCAGTGAATTTTAAGGAACTCAAAGCCTGGGTGATACCACAATCACAGATGATAGCTTGATGACACCCTGCTGGAACTCTGAGCAAAGGCTCAAGGGATGTTAAGGGATTAAGTAAGTAAATCTGACCTACAAAAACTAAAACACAATAAATTTGTATTGTTTAAAGCCACAAAGCTTCTGACCTACAAAAACTAAAACACAATAAATTTGTATTGTTTAAAGCCACAAAAACTTCTGACCTACAAAAACTAAAACACAATAAATTTGTATTGTTTAAAGCCACAAAGCTGATGGTGATTTGTTAAAGCAGAAATACACATAGATATTTAAAATTTATATTGTTTCTTCATTCTGATATTCAAAGTTTTCTATGGCATTATTTCCCTTTGGCCGAATAACTGATTCTGTCATGTATGGATGCATGTGAGAGTCAGACCATAAAAAAAGGCTGAGTGCCGAGAAGTTGATGCTTTCAAATTGTGGTGTTGGAGAAGACACTTAAGAGTCCCTTGGACTGCAAGGAGATCAGATCAAGCAATCCTAAAGAAAACCAACCTTCAGTAGTCATTGGAAGGACTGATGCTGNGGCCGAATAACTGATTCTGTCATGTATGGATGCATGTGAGAGTCAGACCATAAAAAAAGGCTGAGTGCCGAGAAGTTGATGCTTTCAAATTGTGGTGTTGGAGAAGACACTTAAGAGTCCCTTGGACTGCAAGGAGATCAGATCAAGCAATCCTAAAGAAAACCAACCTTCAGTAGTCATTGGAAGGACTGATGCTGATCCTCCAATTCTTTAGCCACCTGATGCAAAGAAGTGACTTACTAGAGAAGACCTGATGCTGGGAAAGACTGAAGCCAAAAGGAGAAGAAGGCAGCAGAGGATGAAACGGTCAGGTAGTGTCACTGATGATAGTATCACTGGATGACAGTGTCACTGACCAGATGCACATGAACTTGAGCAAATTCCAGGACACGGTGGACAACAGGAAGCCTGAAGTGCTGCAGTCCACAGGGTCCCAGAGGGTCAGATGCAATTTAGCAACCGAACAGCAATTCTGGTTATACATTATCTTACTTTGATTTTTAACTATTTATTTTTCCTTCGTCCTTGAAGGATATTTTCATTTGTGAAGGATATAGAATTGTGGGTTAATTTTTTTAAGTCCTTTAAAATGATGTTTCACTTGCCTTTTGCCTTCCTGGTTTCTTATGAGTAAACACTGATAATACTAATTGTTTTCTATAAGTACTGTTTTTCTTGTATGTTGTTCCAACTCTTCTTTTTTACTTTAGTTTTTATTATTTGGTTATATGTAGGCATGAATTTGAGTTTTTTGCAGTTGCTGAGTTTTCATAATCTGTAGTTACATAGCTTTCACCACATTTGTGAGATTTTCAGGCATTACTTTTTCATTTATATAATTCATATATATACCATACTTGAATTTATATAAATTCATTTATATATATTAATTTCATTTATATCAGTTACATAAATATATATTTGCCTTGATTTTCTCCTGGGATTTCAATAACATGAAAGTTTGCTGTTTTGGTCTAAGAAGCTGTTTTTCAGATTCCATAATTTCTCCTAATACATCTCCATCTTTAATTTCTTTTCTGCCATCTCCATTTTGCTATGCCTCAGTGTAATGAGGAATTGTTTTATTCTGGTTACTGTATTTTTCATTTTTGAAATCTCCATTTAGTTCTTTCTTGTATAATCTAAGCCTTTGCTAAAATTTTCTAGCCTTTTATTTATTTCAGGTATGTTGGTACTTATTCACTAAAGCATTTTTAAAAATTAGCTAGATATATTTCCCAAATGCATCCCAGTTCCCTGGGCCTCATTTTTCCATCCTCTGTGGAAAAATGTGAAATCTGTGGCTTTACTTGTTCACTCTACTGTGCACTTCCTGAAAATGCTCCCACATCTANATTTTTAAAAATTAGCTAGATATATTTCCCAAATGCATCCCAGTTCCCTGGGCCTCATTTTTCCATCCTCTGTGGAAAAATGTGAAATCTGTGGCTTTACTTGTTCACTCTACTGTGCACTTCCTGAAAATGCTCCCACATCTAAGGCCAAGCAGCAGGATAGAGAGAAAATAAAAGCTGCTAAAGCTTGACTCACCAACTTGAGACTTCAACTTCTCTGATCAAAGTAGAAGCTTCCGCTTCCTCAGAATTTTGGAGGGTACTCTAGTTGCTTAGTTGTGTCTTGCAACCCCATGGACTATAGCCCCTCAGGTTCCCCTGTCCATAGCCCCCCAGGTTCCCCTGTCCATGAGATTTCCCAGAAGAATACTGGAATGGATTGCCATTTCCTCCTCCAGGGGATTTTCCCAACACAGGAATTGAACATGGGTCTCCTGCATTGCAGGCAGATTCTTTATCCACCGAGCTACAAGGGAAGCCAGAACTTCAGGGGACTGCAGTTCCTTCCGCTACAGCTNCATTGCAGGCAGATTCTTTATCCACCGAGCTACAAGGGAAGCCAGAACTTCAGGGGACTGCAGTTCCTTCTGCTACAGCTGTTGCTAGGACCAGGATATTATGCTGTGGGAGAAATGCCTTAGGATTTTTGTGCAAGTGGGGAGAAAATTTTTAAAAATCCCTGTTTCTTTGGGCTTTAGGAGTCAGTTTTCCTTGAGCCAGAACTTAACTATAATCTCTGTGCTGCCGATGCTAACTTCCTAATTTGGGGTGGGCTTGAGCCCAGGGCAGGAAATACAGGAGACAAAGCCTTAGCAAGCTCACAGCCAGNTGCCTTAGGATTTTTGTGCAAGTGGGGAGAAAATTTTTAAAAATCCCTGTTTCTTTGGGCTTTAGGAGTCAGTTTTCCTTGAGCCAGAACTTAACTATAATCTCTGTGCTGCCGATGCTAACTTCCTAATTTGGGGTGGGCTTGAGCCCAGGGCAGGAAATACAGGAGACAAAGCCTTAGCAAGCTCACAGCCAGGTTGATGGTACTGCCATCCCTAATAGCTGGTCCATGCATCTTGTCAAGGGTCTGTTGTGCATTCAGTGGGAGAGACAGGCTGAGGTGTCCTGATTCCATTTTTTCTGGGGATGGAACTCCTGTGCCCATAATTTTAAAACTTCCAAAAAATTAATTTTTGGTTTTCTAAAATTCCATAGAAAATATATGCTTAATAAAAGTGCTCTCCTGGAGATTTATTGCATTGTCTTACAGATAGAAGTAGTCATCAAGAACTGACTTGTGGAATTCAGTTCACAGTGACTGTGGCATGATTAATGACAGGGAACCTAATACTGACTGAAAGTGAATAAAAAGGAAAACAACTTAAGACAGACAAAACAGGGAGGAATCCAAAATATCTTAATAATATTTAGCTTAACATCAATATTTTTGCAGTAAGTAAATTAATTTAAAATACTGTTAGGATGCAGTAAACCTAGAAATATTCATTCAAGAAATCATAACAAATAAAATATTTTAAAATAATGGGTACAAAAATTGATCATTACATTTGCTTTAAAGCATGTTTATTTACTATACCTTCAGAAATCTAATATGCCAGTTTCTTATTCCAACCTAGGAGTGTATTTTCCCATGTCCAAAGTCTTTGCTGTGAAAAGATTACACGCATATCACTTGTCCAAAAATAAAACAGTATATATAGGATTGATTCTCTACAGTGGATATGAGATAGAGTGGAAACTATCCTTCACTTATAATTACTATCATGTGTCTTTCTCTCTTCAGATTCCTCAGTCATCCATTTCACTGCCCTGGGCTTTCCTCTCTGTTCTGCTAAATATCCCATTTTACTATTCTCTTTTTTTCCTGCTCTGTGGAACACCACTAATTCTCACATAACCTGTGCAAATCTCCCACTTTATTCCCTTTGTATCAATGAACCTTGAAGACACCTTAACTTCTCTCTGATCTTCTGTGAAAGATTCAGTCTCAGCCACTCCTCACAGTCAGTGGAGGAGATAGTCTCCAATAATGCTTGCTGCTCAGAACACATTCAAAAATGACCCAAACATTTGATCCATATTTTTTCCATTCTTCATTAACTGGGAAATTTTACAGAATCCTTGTTAGCAGTATATTTTACAATTCTGCACCACAATTCATTAGCTTTTGCAACACTATGGACATTTATCTTCATAGTGGAACAAGCATTCACCAGCCTGCAATATACAGACTCTATGACACAATACCATACTCCTACAGTTTGGATACATTGTCTTAAGTAAGCTGTAATTCCCAAAGTTTTATAAAGACATTTTTTTCTTGTGAAAAGTATCACTCAACTTTTAATATCTTAGACTGTTTCTCAGNGCAATCTTGATTCCAGCTTGTGCTTCTTCCAGCCCAGCATTTCTCATGATGTACTCTGCATATAAGTTAAATAAGCAGGGTGACAATATACAGCCTTGACATACTCCTTTTCCTATTTGGGACCAGTCTGTTGTTCCATGTCCAGTTCTAACTGTTGCTTCCTGACCTGCATACAGATTTCTCAAGAAGCAGGTCAGGTGGTCTGGTATTCCCATCTCTTGAAGAATTTTCCATAGTTTATTGTGATCCACACAGTCAAAGGCTTTGGCATAGTCAATAAAGCAGAAATAGATGTTTTTCTGGAACTCTCTTGCTTTTTCCATGATCCAGCGGACTAAAGGAGTAAGTTTCCTCCTGAAGTTTGTTCATCCATTCTAGTTTGTATTCTTGTGATTATCAGTGTCCTGACACTACAGATAACTTCATCCTTCAGAGAGATCCTACACATTACTTATAAGAAAAAGGTTTACCTAATCAAACAGATTTCTAAAAATACCCCCCAAATAATAAGATATTTTGCACTGGGGTGTGGGGCAATGTATTAAAAAGTTATGATTTAACTTTTTATATTTAATATTCAAAGGAATATCCAGGCCAATATGAGAGAGACTGCTAAGGTAAGCTAAAAATCCTGGACAACTCATATAAAACAAAAATACAAGAAACTCTGAAAAGTGTAGAGAAATGAGTACCCTGGCCAGGAGCATCAGTACCTGAAGGACAACACAGCAGTGAGCTTGTTGGGTTTTCTGTTTTCCCCTCACGTTTCCCAAACTGGGTGCTAGAGGTATCAGTGACACAGAAATGTCAGGGGACCATGCAAGAGAGACCCAAGGAACGCCTTCTGTTTCTAGAGAATGGATAGGGAGAGAAGGACAACCTAGTAAAACGAAAACAACCACCAACATTTGGACAACAAGAACTCTACCCCAGGAAACACCGTGGGAAAAATTGCAGTCCCAGCAACCACCCTGTCGTCACAGGCCGAGTAGGCACACTAGGCATAGGGTTTTGCCTGGCTATGGCAAGACGCCGACACCCCAGGAGCATGGCATCACTGGGGACCATGCAGGGACTCTGAACTTTGGCCTCATCTAGCAGTAACAAGGGATACTGAGGGTCCCTGCTAGAGTCAGAAGAGGCAGATTAGAAGCTGGAAATCTCATCATGCCCCGCTGGTAACAAGCCATGCTCCGCTACCATGTTGTAGAAGCTACACAGAGAGAAAGAACAAGGTTCTCACCTTCTGCCACCCAGGCAGGGTTAGCAGAAGATTCCTGGAGAATCTGAAATCCCATTTCTGCTCAGCAGTAATGAGACATCCACCATTTACCTCAGGGTGTCAAAGGAGACCCAGTGGGAAACTAGTCTCTTAGCAAAATGTCTGTGATGTGAATTAATTCTGGTTTAATGCTTGTCTAATGATAAAACTGTTTTCTTTCTCTACGAACCTTGTGGAGAGGTTTTCTGGGTTGGAAGGAGACTTTGTTTTAAGTTATATTTCCCCAAGGGTCTGTAGAGTAAATTCACATTCCCAAGTTTCTACTACCCACTGACTGCATTACAGAAAAAAAAGAATAAAAGACAGACATATCCCCTAGGCCCTCAGTGTCAATAGCTTTTATGCACCTAAATGCAATAATTGTCCTCTGTGACCCAAGTATGTAGCAGGGATAAAGGCTAGGGGAAATAGGGCAGGACTACTTTGAGGATGTTCATTATTATGGAAAAATATATCATTCTTGGAAATAAATTTACCCAGAAGATTCTAATTTAGTGGCCAGGTAGAAGTACAGTAAATATTTATAACAGAAAGAATGAATGAATTGTTGATAATTCTATTTTTATTTTTCTATTTTATTTCCATTTCTTTATCCTACTCATGGACTCTCATCTTATACTTAACCTTGCAATAACTTAACTACTCAGTCTTCACTCAGGTATTAATTTTTCACTCTTCCTACATTTAATCCTTCTACAATAACAATCTTCAAGGTCACTATATTTGTAATATATGCCTATATGACTCTACTGCCTGCAATCAAGCATAACTGGTAGGGAAATAAATAATGACCACCTGAATGAAAACAGGCAACAGCTGTTTATTCAAGGTTTCCTCTAGTAACAGAAAAGATACTGATGCTGGAAAAGATGGAGGGGAGGAGGTGAAGGGGATGATAGAGGATGAGATGGTTGGATGGCATCACCGACTCAGTGAACACAAGTTTGAGCAAACTCTGGCAGATAGTGAAGGAAAGGGAAGCCTGGTGTGCTGAAGTCCATGGGGTCAGAGTTAGACATGACTTAGTGCCTGAACAGCAACAGTAGTAACAGAGTCCAGCGCCATCATCACTTGGATTTAACAGAGACTCAAAGGCAGGCAGAAGAATGAGAAAGCTTTATAGTGATAGCAGAAAAAAAGAAGACTTAAGGTATGCCCTAATTGGAATTTGTTGGCATTAGGGAAATTGGGTGCAGGCTAACTAGAAGCAAGACATCTTACATAAACTCTTTAAGGGAGTTTATTTGGCATTAAGGGACCAACCCGCTGCAGAGGTTGTAGTCTGCCTTCCCAAGCTGTAGACTGTGGATCAGACTTCTATTGTAATAAAGTCTGGGCATTATCCATTTGTATATTTCATCTTTAGCCATGCCTGAGCCCATTTTTTCCCCATTTCATAATTAATTCAATAAATATCCTCAATGGTTAATCTGGTGCTGCTATCAATCTGCAAAATCCTAGGTCCAAATGTTACTTTTTTTTTTAGCTATTCTCTTTTTCCATAATGCTTCCCACCATCCTCCATGACCATGTGACTCCTCTCTAATTCTTGGAGACTGTCTCAAGAACCATCAGTGTCCTAAAAATCTCCCCTTCACCTGTCATCCGTTAAATACCAAAGTCCCTCTTCTCTAAGTTCCTAGAATTGATTACTTATCCAGTCCTCATTGTTCTACATAATGTAAAATCTTAACTTGTTAGACATTTTTTATTTTGGTCTGTGTGTTTCTTGGAGGTCAAGATTTAAGTGTGAAACTTACTTTTGTGATATGATAGATAGAGCAATAAAAATGTAGGTTCAATCAAGAAGGTCACAATTGGAATCATAGCCCTGTCCTCATTATTTCTGCAACTGTAGACACTGAACCTCATTTTTCTACTGTATAAAATGGGAAATACAAATGAAATCTGACCAGGCAGTGAGAACTTAAGAAGAAAATACATGCTAATGTTTTTACAACAAAGAATCACTTTTACTTTCCTTTTGTGTTCACCTCATTCTGCAGTGTTAAAATAATGCTTGTCGCAGTCAGACTAAGTCTGAACTTTATTAGCTTACACTTCATTTATGCCAAGAATATGCTTGTATTCCTACACATCTGAAATATTAATTGGCATTTTCTTTGGCTTTCTAAAATCTGATGTAGGTTCAAATCTAGGAAAATTTTACTTTGTTGAAGAAGTTGTTCCTTAATTGTTAGAAGTAATTACAGTTTGAAACAACTTTGGTTTTTATAGCCACTGATGCCAATGCAAATTGTCTTTTGAAAAGTTCATGAAAAGAATGGATTAAGTGAAATCCAAATGATTCTGTTTCCAGGAAAAACACTACATTCCATTCAGAGCATTTTAAAAATGTGCTTCAAAGTTCCAGTTGCAGGCTTATTGTGAGAATAAATTTATCTCCAAAGAAAATCTATTTTTAAATATAAGAGAAATAGAGAACCTAGTCACAATAAGACAACATATTAAAAAAAACTGTCATTTACTGAAGTTATGACAAGATTTCTGCATTCTTTTTATATCTGCTCTAACTTTACAACATAGAGTTCTTAAGTTTTAGTGTCAGTGAGAAACACCATTTTGAAAGCTTGAAAACTGGCTTCCTTTTCTCAAGTGAAGAAGACTTAAAGCTTTTTACATATTTTGAAGTAGCTTATCTGATTTGCATTCCCAACCACTCAGTGGTTGCATTTAAACATAAACAACAATATTCTCTATGAAACAGTGACAAAGCTTACTGTCCCAAAAATAATGTGATGCTTATAAGCAGTCTAAACTACTAGAAAAAATATTCTCTTGATCTATTTGGAATACAAACAAGGTGAAACTTTTTTTCTATTTTTTTGTTTGTTGGTTTTTTACTGCATGTGTTGGGTAAAGTGCAAAGTATATTTTATTATTTTCAAAGGACTTTAATATTATTAATTTTACTAGCAATATTAATTTCTCTTCCAGGTTTCAGACAATATTCTGTCCTCCAACTTAAAAAATCTGAATACTACTATACAGAGTCAATGATAATTTATTAATGTGAAATACTAAATTTATTAAAGTAAAATACTTCCAAAATGCTTCTAAAACTCTAAATGAAAGAGAAAACTTCTTATAGTACTTGGCATGGATGGTATTATTTAAAATACATTTCCAACTAAATCTAAATATGGAAGCTTGTAAACATTTTAGTTAGATTAGCTTTTCAGATTTGGTAAGTTAATAAGAAGAAAAGACAAGCACATGATGATTTTTATTTTCTACAATATGCCTCCTCCTCTATTCTCTTTATAACCACAGTGTTCATGTAGTTATCCTTTTATCTGCTCTGCAAACAGGGATTTAAGCAATAAGCATTGTAAAAAATTAATAAACTTTTGAAATCTCCAAACTTAACATTCTTAAAACTGATTTGGATTACAATCATTCAGTTTCCAGAACTGAGCAGAATGTTTATTTCAGTTCCTATTTTGAGGCTTTCCATTGTCATCAGGAGTCTAACATTGCCTCTCTGCAAAATAAGATCTTAAGATTAACTGAAGTAAGAGTAAAGAGAGATAAAATGGCATCCAAAGCCTCAGGCTCTTCCTTCTTGTCAACTTGTCTTGGGCTCTATCTCTGACACCATCTTCTTCCTTCCCTTCTACCACTAAACCTTCATCCCCCCCCTACCACTAATTCTCACCCAATTTACCCATTTCTATGAAACTCTCTTTACTCCCTTTTCCTCTGAATTGTCAGAACTTGTCCTTTTAAAATTAAGATTTCTGAGGATCCAGAGACAAAACCCTTAATTTCTTTTTTTTAAAATTAATTTATTTTTTAATTGAAGGGTGATTGCTTTACATAATTTTGTTGCTTTCTATCAAACCTCATTATGAATCAGTCATAGATATACATATATCTCCTCCCTTTTGAACCTCCCTTCTATCTCCCTCCCCGTCCCACCCCTCTAGGTTGACACAGAGCCCCTGTTTGAGTTTCCTGAGCCATACAGCCAATTTCTGTTGGCTCTCTATGTTACATATGGTAATGCAAGTTTCCATGTTACTCTCTCCATAAACCTTACCCTCTCCTCCCCTCTCCCCATGTCTATAAGTATATTTTCTATGTCTGTTTCTCCATTAAGTGAACTCTCTCGGTCGTGTCTGACTCTTTGCTACCCCGTGGACTGTAGCCCGCCAGGCTCCTCTGTCCACAGGATCCTCCAGGCAAGAATACTGGAGTGGGTTGCCATTTCCTTCTCCAGGGGATCTTCCCAACCCAGGGATTGAAGCCAGGTCTCCCACATGATAGGCAGATGCTTTATCCTCTGAGCCACCAGGAAACACCTTTCTCCATTGCTGCCCTGCAAATCAATTCTTCAATATCATTTTTCTAGACTCTGTATATATGCATTAGTATACGATATTTATCTTTCTCTTTCTGACTTACTTCACTCTGTATAATAGTCTCTAGGTTCATTCACCTCATTAGAACTGACTCAAATGTGTTCCTTTTTATGGCTGAGTAATATTGCATGTGCATATGTACCACAACTTCTTTATCCTTTCATCTGTCGATGGACATCTAGGTTGCTTCCATGGTATAGCTATTGTAAATAGTGTTCCAATGAACAATAGGATACATGTGTCTCTTTCAATTTTGGTTTCTTCAAGGTATATGCCTAGGAGTGAGATTGCTGGGTCACATGGTTGTTTTATTCCTAGTTTTTTAAAGGAATCTCCATACTGTCTTCCATAGTGGCTGTATCAATTTACATTCCCACCAACAGTGCAAAAGCATTCTCTTTTTTCCACACCTTCTCCAGCATTTATTGTTTGTAGGCTTTTTAATGATATTTCACAATTCATATGCAAATGAAAAAGACCTTAAATGGCCAAGCAGTCTTGAGAAAGACGAATGGAGCTGGAGGAATCAAGCTTCCTGACTTCAGATTATACTACAATGCTACAATCATCAAGACAGTATGGTACTGGCACAAAAACAGAAATATAGACCAATGGAACAAGAAGAAAGCCCAGAAACAAATCCATGCGCTATAGGTACCTTATTTTTGATAAAGGAGGCAATAATATATAATGGGGCAAAGATATCTTCTTCAATAAATAGTGCTGAGAAGACTGGACACCTACATGTAAATGAATGAAATTAGAATACTTCCTAACACCATACACAAAGATAAACTGAAAATGGATTAAAGACCTAAATGTAAGACCAGAAACTATAAAACTCTTAGAGGAAAACACAGGGAGAACAGTCAATGACATAAATCAAACCAAGATCCTCTATGACCCACCTCCTAGAGTAATGGAAATAAAAACAAAAGTAAACAAATGGGACCTGATTAAACTTAAAAGCTTTCACACATCAAAGGAAACTATAAGCAAGGTGAAAGGACAATCCTCAGAATGGGAGAAAATAATAGCAAATTTAAAAACTGACAAAGGATTAATATCCAAAATATACAAGCAGCTCATACAGCTCAATACCAGAAAAACAAACAACCCATCAAAAAGTGGGAAAAAGATCTAACAGACATTTCTCCAAAGAAGACATACAGATGGCTAACAAACACATGAAAAGATGCTCAACATCGCTCATTATTAGAGAACTGCAAATCAAAACTACAAAGAGATGTCACCTCACACTGGTCAGAATAAACCCTTAATTTCTTACACTCCTGAACTGAAGCTCAACTGTGAGCCATAGTCAAAGGTTTTCCAAAGTGACTGAAAATCCTCATAGATCTTCTGAGGAATTTAAAACAGATGTTCAAACTGACCAAGGTGGTTTCTCTGATTTATATCAGCTAATTTATTTCCTTGTTGGTGAAGGTCAGGCCAAGTATTGGATGAAAGCTGCTCACTGGAAAAGTACTGATAGGTCTCTAGAATTACAACCAGGAAACCAGTGCATTACCTTCTTTGATCAGACTCAAGGAATTGTTAGGCAAAGTCACCGAGCAGTTTCTAGAGCTTTTCCAAATCCTATTGATTGGAATAAAATTTAGGCTTGCACATAGAAATCTGATGAACATTTTCATGAATATCACCATTAACTTCTGTTTTTAAATAAATTCTGGTGTTCCTTCAGATGTTGATTCAACATGAGTAGCTTTTAATTCTATCAAAATAAAAGACTGTGTCCACTCTAGGTTTAATCTGCCAAGGACCTCTCTCACAGTCTGTATGAATAACTTCAAAGGAACACCCCCCAAATTCTCAGTCTTCAATTCCAGCAAATTAAAGCTCCTAAATGAAGTCTGAAGCCTCCTAGTCTTACTATTGCTGCAAGGATTCAGGACACTGAAAAAGAGATGGTTACAAACTTAAGTACTTGAGCTTCTTTCAGCTGTCTAACTAGCCTTTTCAATGTTCTCCCAATTTTCAGTGATGGCACTCCAGAAAAGTACAGGTGTTCTTCCCAATTCTCCTTCTTCTTCAGCTCATAGAAACATCTCTCCGGACATGGGATGAGTCTGTTTCAATCCCAACCAACACCAGAGCTTCACGTGTGGTACTCACCACAATACTGTAACACAGCCCCTGTCTTGGAGTATTAAAACAGGTCAGACAGTCAGAATCTCTAACAAACTGCAAGAGGTTCCTATCTGTCAACCTATCCCTTTTTATAGGCCCTTCAAGAGATAACACATCCTTTTCTCCTCAGTTTCTCTGCCAGTGCCCATTTACTGGGTTGAGATTTCAAACAAAATGGTTCCTCCCAGAAAGGGGAAGTAATTATAGAACTTGGCAGTTATCTTCAGTAGCCCATCTTCACATTAAGTGACCCCTTGGCATCTTTGATTTGTACTATCTCTGATAGTACTAGAACAAAACCTGGAAACACCAATCACTTGACCATATTGAATCAGTACTGTTTTCCTTATGGATAAAGTTCTTGATTGGGCCAAATGACAACCCGGGCTTACTGGAGACTCTAAAATTTCTATTTCTTATCACTACACCTTCATTAAATCATTGGTCTACTGAAAAAATGATAGCCATCATCAATCAATATTGGTGAGGAAACATTAACAAAGACACACAAAAAAGATGCCACACCTCACTTGTCCCACTTGTCCAAATGCAACCCAGAGAAGTCTGTTTTGCTACCAGGCATTTTAAACTGTCTAATGGACCATTTGATATCTGGCTCCCATTTCACACGAATGTGTGAAACAACTTCCTTCATCTAATGGATATAAGTAGATTTTAGTCATGGTTTTCACACTGGAATAAAGCCTCCCTTTGTAGACAGGCCACTGTCTCTCCTGTGGCTAAGGCCTTTTTGGAAAATATTATCCCTAGCTGCAGAAATCCTCTCGAACTTCACAGTGATCAAGGAACCCATTTTGCTGTCCAGGTGCTTCGACAGGCAAAATTAGTCAAGATCCTCCAAATTACCTTGGCAAAAAATTATTGCCTTGGTCCCATTCCTTCGGGAACTTATAAACTTTTACTCTTTGAGATAGTTACAGGATGCTCATCTCTTTTCTGATAAAAGTAGAGATAATCCAATATTGCAAAGGCCTAATAGCTTTTTATTAAAAAAATAACCATGTTTCAATAGAGCAATCTTTTCCCAGTGCACCTTTGGGAGATAAAGACCTTAAGCATCACACCATGCAAGTTGGAGGTTTTTCCTACTGGGAAAGATACCTCAATAAGAACTCTCTTCAAGCTTGTGAGAAAGGCTCTTACCAGGTACTGCTAACCAACACTTATGCTACCAGAGACCAAGAACTAGACTCTTGGATTCATGTGACTCACTGAAAGAAAGCACTGATCTCTGGCTGGACATGCCCATCATTTGAAAGTAAAGATTTCCTAGAAGTAATGCAGATGACATCTAATGATACAGCTTTCCCAAGATAGCTGGACCAGGCCTGCTGGAAGTTTGTCACCAAATCTTTGATGATGACATAACACTTCAGATTATCTCCAGTGTCTATGAACTTAGTAACATATGGGATTTAGATTTAAAAAGTACCTGAGAAATCGCTCTCCTACTCCTCCTTTACTTGAATGTGTCTCTGATCGATTTCTAGCCTGTGTACTTTCCCTCCGAAGTGAAACATCACTCCCATGAATGATCATTTCTGACACTGAGAAAAGAAAAAAACTGAAACTATAAACCTTGACTCTTGATTAGCAATGGTTTCAGAGAAAAGTCTTGGTCAAAAGGGGAAACTGTAAAGAAATAATAAACAGAAATCTCCATTAAATAAAGTTGAGAGACCAGAAGGGGGAGCTCCTTTCTGTGATAAGAGCAAAGCCAACAGGAAGAAGAGGGGCGAGGAGCTCCTCTTTTTCACAGCTTTTCCAGTGAAAAGCTGAGCGCTCTTTGTTCACTGCAGTCCTCCCAACTATTTTTTTTTTTCCTCTCTCTAAATGCATTCTCCCCTTGCCATGTGGGGAGTTGCATCTGGCTCATGGTGGCAGACCCCAAGATGCAATTCTCTACCGATTCTGAATCTGAATCTATTTTTGCTAGAGAAGTATCTGTCAGTCTGTATGTTTCAGATAAACACCATCAACATCATACCTGAAGAAAAACAGATGCATCATTCTGAAACATCATATATATTGTTGTCAGGGAGGGAGAAATTTCCCTTTCTACCCTCCTTGAATTCTTGCACCAGGATTAATAATAAAACTGACACAAGACAAATTAACAGGAGAAAAAGAAACAAATTTTACTCATGGGTTTGGAGGTCTCACAGAAATGAGGGAGTGGGGAGTGGGGGGAAGTGGCCAAAACAGGCAGTATTTTTTACTTTTTAGGTGAAGAAGTAATACATTGGTGAGGAGTTTAAAGGGCAAAACTACTTAGGTTTTGGATATCAAATTAGTGAATAATCTGTAAATAGAGTTTGGGCTTAGGGTATTAATTTAAATAAGTTTGTTACCTCTAGATACCTGAACAGTACCATTCATATGAGAGATTTATTTTCTCTTTCTGGCAGACAGAAAGGAAGGTCAGAGTGTCCCTCTAGTCTGGGCCATTTCTTAAGTAACTTTGATTCAAAATCATCAATATGACATTGAGGCACATTTGGGACAGCCTACCCTGGACCCTGAGTTTTGGAAAACTCAGCAGTGGCCACAGGACTAGAAAAGGTCAATTTTCATTCCAATCCCAAAGAAAGGCAATGCCAAGGAATGCTCAAACTACCGCACAATTGCACTCATCTCACAAGCTAGTAAAGTCATGCTCAAAATTCCCCAAGCCAGGCTACAGCAATACGTTAACCGTGAGCTTCCTGATGTTCAAGCTGGTTTTAGAAAAGGCAGAGGAACCAGAGATCAAATTGCCAACATCCGCTGGATTATGGAAAAAGCAAGAGAATTCCAGGAAAACATCTATTTCTGCTTTATTGACTATGCCAAAGCCTTTGACTGTGTGGATCACAATCAACTGTGGAAAATTCTGGAAGAGATGGGAATACCAGACCACCTGACCTGCCTCTTGAGAAATCTGTATGCAGGTCAGGAAGCAACAGTTAGAACTGGACATGGAACAACA
>SJYX01007671.1:94572-162804 GCA_006410675.1 Oreotragus oreotragus | reverse complement strand
ATCTCTGGTCAATAATATGTTAAACTATGGAAGTAGTTAACCAATGACTATATCTTTTCCCTAGCTTCCCCTTCAGTAATCCTGTGAGCAAACTACTTGAACAAGCGAGCATCTACAGGAAGATCATGAGAAGTAAGCAAGTCTGCACACAGTGAAAGGTGATGAAGAATCTGATGACCACCTTAATGTTTAACTGAGGTTCTTCCCCCTTTTTCCCTTTAAAAATGTTGTGGTCAAGCAGACTCTTTGGAGTTAGTTCTTAGACATTAGTCTGCCTTCTCCCCAGGTTGCTGGCCTCCTGAATAAAGCAACCTTTTCTTTTCCAACCAACACCTATCTCTCATGTATCAGCTTTCAAGAGTAGATGAACCTGAGTTCAGTAACACATATCTTTTCAAAAAATCTATTTTGGCAAATATTAGCAAAGAATTGGATATTTGTTCACTTGATCACTGGTAAATTAACTGATCAGAATGTTTTTAATATTTTTACTTTCTTCTTTTAATTCATAACTTCTACTAATTTTTGTTTTGTTTTGTTTTGCTGCTGTGCATCTTGCTGACTCTTGGTTCCTTAGTCAGAGATTGAGCCCATGCCCTCAACAATGAAAGCACCAAGTCCTAACCCCTGGACCACCAGGGAACTCCCAATAGTTACAGTTATTTTTAAATACCATAAAAGTATCGCATAATGCCCAACATAATAGGTTCATAGGTTAGTATGTTGTGCCCTAGAATGGAGATGCCTAAGTTCGAATTGAACCTTTAAATACTAGAGTGACACATTGAGCAATAACCCTTAATCCCTAACATCTCCGTTCATAGTGACATAAGGGTAACCACCCCTAGAATGAACTGAGGGTTACATTACATAATACATATAAAGTGTATTAAAAGTTGCTTGCCATATAGGAAGAGCTCAGTAATTTACAAGAATAATAATGCTAATGAAGATGTAAAAACCAGACAAAAAAACCCTAAATGGAGTTCCTTACTAAACTCCATGTCACCAAAAGAAGATTTAACTTAATTAGTTTCAGTTCTTCCAGAATCAGAAATCATTTGATCAGCATTATTAGATAACCTGCCAGATATCCTCTCCCATCCCCTATAAGGAAAGTAACCTTGCAATAATCAATCACATTTTTCCCAGTATAACTTCTTTGTTCCCACTGCTTTCTGTCTATAAAATCCTTTGACTTGTATAGTTTTCTGGGTCTGCTTTCGATTAGATTAGATACTGGCCAGTTCATGAGTTGTTGAATAAAGTTAGTAAGATCTTTAAAATGCACTCAATTAAATTTCTTTTTTTTTTTTTTAATAAAGATGATGTCAGTGATGATGAAGCAGATGAAAAAGATGATAATTTTGTGCTGTTAATACTGACAGGAAGCCCAACAATGAAATCTTCAAAGACTGCATTTTAAGATCTTGAGGATCTAACGTATAAACTCAACTCTTTAGAAATATCAATGATGTCGGAATATAAAGTCAGGAAATAATCCAACTTTTTAAGAATGGCTTAGTTCATGTGTATAGTGACTATGATAGAAGGTGGGTGGTAGAGGCCAGAACAGATGAAGAAAAGTTAAGGAATTTGACAAGTTTATGCAGAGCCAGCATACAACAAAGTTTTAAGGAAATAGAATCCAGTGAAAGATTAAAGAGCTAATATCTACCAAGGACAAAAAGTATAATTGCTCCCAGTAGATTTGAATTCTTGATATCTCATTGCAGAAAGAATTCAGTGAGAGACAAAGTGATAAGTAAGAAGTGGATTTATTTAGAGAGAAACACACTCCAAGGAGTATGGGCCATCTCAGAAGGTGAGAGAGCCCCAAGTAAGATGTGGTTAGTTCTTATGGGCTAGGTAATTTCATAGGCTGATGAGAGGAAGAATTATTCCATTTATTTGAGGAAAATTCACTAATGAGTAAATATTTCCACTGTCTGACTTTTTATGGTTAGCTTCAGAATGGTCATGGGGCTGGTGGGTGTGCATTTAGCTTGCAAATATATTGCAATGAGAGCATGATGAGACTCAAGGTCTACTGTAAGTTGAATTTTGGGCCATCTTGGACCTCATTGTTCCCACCAGTTTTTGTCATGTCCTATAGCTGTATCATTCTTCTGAAGGTTGTACCTTGCCCCCTTCCCTATTAAAACTATTAAACAGGTAAAATATTTAAGCTCGTAAATCCACAACTCTTCTTAAATGAATGAAGAGCAACTCTTTAAACCATTAATTTTATCTCATTTCTGTTGAAAAAAAATCAATTTTAATCATTTTTATGCAAACAATTCCCAAAGATTGACATTCATTTCAGTCAGTTCAGTCACTCAGTCATATCCAACTGTTTGTGACCCATGGACTGCAGCTGGCCAGGCCTCCTATCCATCACCAACTCCCGGAGTTTACTCAAACTCATATGCATTGTGTCGGTGATGCCATCCAACCATCTCATCCTCTGTCATCCCCTTCTCCTCTCTCCTCCAACCTTTCCCAGCATCAGGGTCTTTTTCAAAGAGTTGGTTGGTTCTTCCCATCAGGTGACCAAAGTATTGGAGTTTCAGCTTCAGCATCAGTCCTTTCAATGAAGGACTCACTGGAAGATTGACATATTGAAACCCAATATTTGCAATGGTTTAACAAGTCTATCCAGGTGGTGCTAGTGGTGAAGAACCTACCAGCCAATGCAGGAGAAATGAAAGATGTGGGTTCGATCCCTGGATTGGGAAGATGCCCTGGAGGAGAGCATGGCAACCCACTCCAGTATTCTTGCCTGGAGAATCCCATGGACAGAGGAGCCTGGTGGATTATATTTTGTAGGATTGCAAAGAACCAGATATGACTGAAGTGACTTAGCATGAAACAGTCTATTAATATTTTCCATATAAACAGTGTTGTAGTAGATTTTCTCATTGTGATAATGCAAAAAAAAATTAGCCCTATCTGGAGAGTGTTAACTTCTCATTCCTTTGCATCCTTTCCCTACACATAATCATAAAACCTATTGATACTATCAATATACACTTAAGCTTAAGTCAGAGTTTTCAATAAATAAATTTATTGTGTTCTCCAAAGTATTTGGTAAAATAATTTATTTGGCTTCAAAGACTTTTCTGTCGCAAACTCTGGCTTCCCTGATGGCTCAATGGTAAAGAATCAGACTGCAATACAGGAGATGTGTGTTCGATTCCTAGGTAAAAAAGTCCCCCAGGAAAAGGAAATGGCAACCACTCCAGTATTCTTGCCTAAAAAATCCCATGGACAGATAGTCCAAAGTGTCGCAAAGAGTCAGACACGAGCTACCAAGCACAGCACAGCACACAGAAAACTCTAAAGATCCTACTCCAAATCTACTCACTGATCTTTCAAAATACTTAAAGCTCAAGTTCTTTAAGCATTTATGCCTGACATTTTCTGTCAAAAGGAAATTAGGAGTGATGAATTATGATGGCCTGAGGGAATTTCCAGTGAAAAGAACCATTTGAATATCTGACTTCTAGGCTTCCTCCTTCTAATTTGTTATGAATATGCATTTCTCTTTTTATAAAATGAGTATTAAAAAAACACTCTGGGATAAACCTTTAATACAAATTATTTTTAAAAGAGCCATGTTCCATTTTGACCTCGTGTTTAGAAAAATACTAAGATGTATATTGGCTACTTTCCATTATCAGTTATTTTTTTCTTTACCTTTCTAATTCTGTTTTCTATGATTTATACAGGTGCTTTTCTAAGTTCAGACCATCAAAGTAGTAGTTGAGCTTTATTCTAGCATAATTATATATCTTGTCTAAGAAAATAAGTCACATAAAAAAGTATCTTTAATACTAATTGATTTATTAATCTCTCTACTGTGAAGAGTATAAATATAGGACTTAAAAAAATATTTTTGTTTCATTGCTGTTCTCAAATACATCATATGAAAATTTTCTCACTGGGGAGCAGCTCTATTGACAGTACATATAGGTAGATGCCCTGACTTCGGAAATACTTTCAGTTATTGACAACCTACTAGTAGCGTTTAAAACTTCCATTGCCCTATTTACTGGTCCTAACTTTCTGTCATCTGGGGTGGAAAAAATCAGATTCTTCAATTTTCCTTAATGCAGAGTACAAAGTTGGGGAGGTGGAATTAGACTATACATACACTCCCCTTGTTCTAATATTAAATGTACCTAGTGTCTTGGGATGATGAACAATTCTTACTATATATAGAAACATTAAAAGTTTCTAATAGATTACATATTTGTATAATATTGAGTACTTTTTGTAAGTCTGAAAAAGAGGGGATAAAACCATTGAATAGATTTTCCTATTAGGAGTAGACTAAAAATCAGAGAAGGCAATGGCACCCCACTTTAGTACTCTTGCCTGGAAAATCTCATGGATGGAGGAACCTGGTGGGCTACAGTCCATGGGATCACAAAGAGTCGGACACGACTGAGCAAATTCACTTTCACTTTTCACTCTGATGCATTGGAGAAGGAAATGGCAACCCACTCCAGTGTTCTTGCCTGGAGAATCCCAGGGACAGAGGAGCCTGGTGGGCTGCTGGCTCTGGGGTTGCACAGAGTCGCACACGACTGAAGTGACTTAGCAGCAAAAGTAAAAAGGCTTCCCCAGTGGCTCAGCTGATAAAGAACCTGCCTGCCAGTGCAAGAGATGTAAGAGATGTGGGTTTGATCCCTGGGTCTGGAAGTTCCTCTGGAGAAGGAAATGACAACCACTCCAGTAGAAAAAGCAAGAGAGTTCCAGAAAAACATCTACTTCTGCTTTATTGACTACGCCAAAGCCTTTAACTGTGTGCCTCACAACAAACTGTGGAAAATTCTTTAAGAGATGGGAATACCAGACCACCTGACCTGCCTCTTGAGAAATCTGTATGCAGGTCAAGAAGCAACATTATGACTAGAACAACAGATTGGTTCCAAATTGGGAAAGGAGTATGTCAAGGTTGTATATTGTCACCCTGCTTATTTAACTTATATGCAGAGTGCATCATGTGAAATGCCAGGCTCGATGAAGCACAAGCTGGAATCAAGATTGCCTCCGGAAATATCAATAACCTCAGATATGCAGATGACACCATCCTTATGCCCTTATGACAGAAAGCAAAGAAGAACTGAAGAGCCTCTTGATAAAAGTGAAAGAGGAGAGTGAAAAAGCTGGCTTAAAACTCAACATTCAAAAAACAAAGATCATGGCATCCAGTCCCATCACTTCATGGAAAATTGATGGGGAAACAATGGAAACAGTGACAGACTTTATTTTCTTGAGCTTCAAAGTCACTGCAGATGGTGAGGGCCACCTTGAAATTTAAAAAAAAAAAAAAAAACTTGCTCCTTGGAAGAAAAGCTATGAACAACCTTGACAGCATATTAAAAGCATATTACTTTGCTGACAGAGGTCTTATAGTCAAAGCTATGGTTTTTCCAGTAGTCATGTATGGATGTGAGAGCTGGACTGTAAAGAAAGCTGAGTGCCGAAGAATTGATGCTTTTGAACTGTGGTGTTGGAGAAGACTCTTGAGAGTCCTTTGGACTGCAAGGAGATCCAATCAGTCCATCCTAAAGGAAATCAGTACAGAATACTCATTGGAAGGACTGATGCTGAAGCTGAAGCTCCAATACTTTGGCCACCTGTTGCCAAGGGCTGACTCATTGGAAAAGACCCTGATGCTGGGAAAGATTGAAGGTGGGAGGAGAAGGAGTTGACAGAAGATGAGGTGGTTGGATGACATCATGACTTAATGGACATGAGTTTGAGTAAACTCCAGGAGTTGGTGATGGACAGGGCGGCCTAGCGTGCTGCAGTCCATGGGGTGGCAAACAGTCTGACATGACTGAGTGACTGAACTGAACTGAACTGTCCCTCAAAAGTAATTCTCCAATTCATGATTTTCCATGGTTTGGGGTTTTGCCCTCTCAGGATGCTTCCCTGTGAAACACTTTATTTCCCATAAAAAATAGCCCATGTTCTCATCAGACCAGTTTTCTCAGACTCCTTCTTAACTGTAGAAAATTGAAAACTCCAGCAATATATTTTTTAATGATTTATGCCCCTTTAGTCCATTCTTGTGCAATACCTTTAAACTTTTTGTGGTCCTTCTACAAATCTGATTGTTATTCATTCCATGTCCCAAAAGTCACAACTATAATTCTTTTCAAGAGAACTCTCTCTACTTTTGTCCAAGTATACAATTGCAGTGAAATAACACTTTTGAGATTTTTAGAAGTGCTTCTTCCTAGTTGAGAAAATCTATTAGTCTGAGGTCTAAACAAAGGGTCTTATGACCGAATCTTTGATTTACTCTTTACCCTGAAGACACTTTTCATTTTGAGAGTCTTGTGCCTGCTGGAGAGCCTGGAAATATTAAACAGTTTTTTTTTTTTTTTTGACCTTGTAAGTCTGGATTGGAAATTCTGTTCGCATACTGAATAGTTCTCTCTTTAGCTAAATTCCGTCTTTCCATATCTTATCATATGTAACTAACAGAAGCCAATTGGCACTTGCAATATTCTGCCTAGAAATGTTATCTGCATGTGCAGGTTAATTTGGTGCATTATTTTTTCTCAGATAAATGCAAACAGTTGTTTTGCCACTTGTTTCATTACTACGAAACATGGAGCACCATCTTTTAAGCCCCTGGTATCAGTTTTATCCTTGCACTTCCTGCCTTCATCAATAAGCTCCTCATTATCCTTCCAGCCTCCCCCTTTGCCCCATGAAAAATCCAACAACTCATGCTTTAGGTCTTTTTTACAGCAGTGCTCTATTTTCAAACCACTTTTCTGTTTTAGTTATCTATATATAAAAACAAAGTCCTGTAAAATGGGATGGATATGCAAAGCAATCTACAAATTTGAAGAATAACTTTTATTATTATTTAAGAAGACATCCTGAGGATATAGAAACTGGTCTGTTCTGTGAAAATGGTAGAAAGAACGTGAATACCAACCTATTAACATTGTTCACTGATCTTTTTTTTTCTTTGAAATGTGGTATCAGAGACTTTCAATGTCTGCATCCCCTCCAAAGGTATAGTGCAAGAGAACTGAGAAAATAGGTATTTTGTGGGTTTTTTTTTGTTGTTGTTGTTTTCCAGTAGTCTCTGACTCTTTTGCGACCCCATGGACTGCAGCACCCCAAGCTTCCCTGTCCTTCACTATCTCCTGGAGGTTGCTCAAACTCATGTCCATTGAGTGGATGATTCCATTCAACAATCTCATCCTCTGTTTCCCTCTTCTCCTGCCCTCAATCTTCCCCAGCATCAAAGTCTTTTCTAATGAGTTGGCTCTTCACATCAGGTGGCCAAAGTCTTGGAGCTTCAGCTTCAGCATCAGTCCTTCCGATGAATATCCAGGCTTAATTTTCTTTAGAATTGACTGGCTTGATCTTCTTGCTGTCCTCGGAACTCTCAAGACTCTTCTCCAGCATCACAGTTGTAAAGCCTCAAGTTGTGTATTTAATTAGAGAGCTGATTGAAAATGCATTTAACTCAGCTGGTAAAGAATCCTCTTGCAATGCAGGAGACCTGGGATTGATCCCTGGGTTGGGAAGATTCCCCTGGAGAAGGGAAAGGCTATCCACTCCAGTATTCTGGCCTAGAGAATTCCATGGGATGTATAGTCCACTGGGTCGTGAAGAGTTGAACACAATTAGTGACTTTCACTTTCACTTTAGGCAAATTTAGGAAAGATAGTTTGGTCTACATTTGCTCCCAAGAATGGGTTTCAGGAACTAATATCAAGCAGGGATTTAGAAGAGCTGGTTCCCAGTGGCATCTCTGACAACAGGTGGATGGCCTGGGCAGCCACCTCCTTGCTCTGTGTTCTCATTTGTGATGTGGCAAAATTCAGCCACCTGCTCTCCATCATTTCCCCTAATCCTAACAGTCAATCACAGAATAAGTTGAGCCTTGAAACAAATCTCTGTTTCGAGTCTGGACTTAACATCAGAACAAGTCAAGGTTACTATTTGGGAAAACTCCAGAGACAATTTTCATAAAATATCTTGAGTTATTTTAGGGCAGAACCATAATAGTCCTAAGTTTTTCTTTATTAGTAAATTTGTTCACACAGTACACTGATGCGGTAAATCTCTTTCTAAAAATATGTTATTCACCCTCAGAGATTAATGTGATTTGGGTGATTAATCTAGTTTCTATTTAAATTGCATGGAAGAGTTAAATGTTGCAGCTGAATTGTGAATAAACTCTCCACTTAATAAACACAAGGGCAGTGTGCACAAGACAATCTGTATATCCAGATCTGAATCTATTTTATCATTTTATCTTATCCTCGGAGGAGTTATCTTATTCTCAGGCTAGGAAACTTTCACAAAACATGGTCTCTGTGGATTAATTGAACATCTCTCCAAAGCCAGGAAAGTAGAGAGAATCCTTTCTGCTGCAAAATGAATTCAACTCTCCAGATTGACAGGGCAGTTTCTTTCCGAGGCACTTAATTATTTACCAGATTATTGTACTTTATAAGAAGATTCAAATTCAGGAACTGAAAGACTCCACCTCTGAGACCTTACTAAGCTTAACATTAGTTTAAATAACAGCAAATATAATAGCTCATGTCTCTTTTGGGCTATACTGCTTGAAAAATGTATAATTTGATCAAATAAATTAGTTCCACTGAGCATTATCTTTACAGTCTGCTGAAGGGTAAAAAATAATACATATTTTTTTATGAATATACTATGTGAACTGTAAATTGCTATTAATATTTGAGAGCTTATTTTCATTCATAGTGCTATTGCAGTCTGTTTCTTTTTACTGAAGACTTTTTAAATGAATAATGAAAAAATATGAATTAAGCAAGTTTTATTATTCCATATATATCAATTAAGATATTTTGAAAAACTGATAGGTAATAATATTATGTGTTTAATTTATTCCAAAGTGGGCACATCATTGTATCTTTTTAAGAAATATGCTACATAGTAAATGCTTTACAATTTAAGGGATAATTCCTCAAAATTTGACTTTAAATTCATATATAAATGTTATTGAAATCTACATATGAACAAGTGGGCCTGATTTGGTAAAGACACAGAAAATGGGAATAATTGTAGAGCCACTGTCTATCAAGTGCCACTGGATTCAGAGGGCAGCAGTTATAGGGAACATGATCCGAGTGTACAGTGGTTATCAGGGGAGCACTATCATATTTTGTGAAATGAAGAAAGAAGCCTAGGAGTGGTCACAAAATGTGGTCATAAGGCAGGATGCCCAGTCATTACATGGAGAAATTGCACAGAAGCAAAGGGAAATCACCCTGAAAGGTTTTAGAAATGGTAATTCTGGAGTTTTCTTTGCAACTAATGTTGTTGCTGCACATAGGTTAGACATCCCCGAGGCTGATTGTTCAAAGTTCTCCCCCAAAGGACATGGAGTCCTACATTCGTCATTCTGGGTGAACAGGTGGAGATGGAAGGACCAGGGTTTGCATTTACTTTTATCAGAACAAGGAAGAATACTAGTGACCCCAAGGGGAGCAAAAACCGGGAATTAAATTTAAGCAAATAGGTGTTCCTTCTGCAGCAGGGATAATAAAATCTTCTAGGGAAGATGTCATAAGGTTCTTGGACTCGGTGCCTCCCACTGTGATCAGTCACTTCAAGCCATCAGCCAAGAAGCTGATTGAGGAGAAGGGAGCCCTGGAAGCCCTGGCAGCCACCCTGGCCCACATTTCCAGGGCCACCTCGGTAGACCAGCACTCCTTGAGCAACTGGGGTGCGGGCTTTGTGACCATGATCTTGCACTGCTCAATGGGAATGTCAAACATTAATTATGCTCGGAAAGAACTTAAAAAGCAACTGGGTGAGGATATTGATTCCAAAGTGAAGGGAATGGTCTTTCTCAAAGGAAAGCAGAGTGTTTGCTTTGATATTCCTACTGGATCAGTAAGTATAGGAAAAATGGCATGATTTAAGGCGCTGGCAGATTTCTGTGGCCACGGAGCAACCAGAGCTAGAAGGACCACGGGAGCAATATTGCAACTTCCAAGGACAGCAGGAAGGCAATTGAGGCTTCAGGGGACAGCTTGAGGGCAACTGAGGTAACAGGGCACAGCAGGAAAGAAGTAGGATCTTCAGAGGACAGTTATCAGGAGGCAGCAACAAAAGTAACAGATTCCAAAACAAAGGCCAGAAGCAGAGTTTTAATAAAGCATTCAGACAGTACTTTGAAGTAGAGGATTTATTTGGGAAAAGCAGAACCATGTTCAGCAACATGGAGCTGAACATCGTTTTTCATACAAAGTTAAAAGCACATTGCATTTCCTTCCTGACCACTTACTTGCCCAGTCCCCACCTCTTTGAGAGAGATAAGCTTCATCTAAATTATTTCATCTGATTGATGATTGTCATTTATAACTTTATTGTTAGTTCTGTCTCGGGTATTCCTTTGGAAAAGGTGTATGGACTCATTACATATTCTAACGTATTGTCTATAGATAGCAAGATAAAGTCAAGCATGTATCTGCTGATACTTTTTAAGCTGGCCTGTTTTTATACTTAGGAATGTCTCCTAATAGTAGGCTTCCCTGGTGTCTCAGATGATAAAGAATCTGCCTACAATACAGGAGACCCATGTTCAGTCTCTGGGTCGGGAAGATCCCCTGGAGAAGGAAATGGCAATCCATCCCAGTATTCTTGCCTGGAGAATTCCATGAACAAAGGAGCCTGGCAGGCTACAGTCCATGGGATCTCAAAGAGTTTTGCCAAGAAAATGCACTGGTCATAGCAAACACCCTCTTCCAACAACACAAGAGAAGACTCTACACATGGACATCACCAGATGGTCAACACCGAAATCAGATTGATTATATTCTTTGCAGCCAAAGATGGAGAAGCTCTATACAGTCAACAAAAACAAGACCAGGAGCTGACTGTGGCTCAGATCATGAACTCCTTATTTCCAAATTCAGGCTTAAATTGAAGAAAGTAGGGAAAACCACTAGACCATTCAGGTATGACCTAAATCAAATCCCTTATGATTATACAGTGGAAGTGAGAAATAGATTTAAGGACATTTAGCTTGCAAATATATTGCAATGAGAGCATGATGAGACTCAAGGTCTACTGTAAGTTGAATCTTGGGCCATCTTGGACCTCATTGTTCCCACCAGTTTTTGTCATGTCCTATAGCTGTATCATTCTTCTGAAGGTTGTACCTTGCCCCCTTCCCTATTAAAACTATTAAACAGGTAAAATATTTAAGCTCGTAAATCCACAACTCTTCTTAAATGAATGAAGAGCAACTCTTTAAACCATTAATTTTATCTCATTTCTGTGAAAAAAAATCAATTTTAATCATTTTTATGCAAACAATTCCCAAAGATTGACATTCATTTCAGTCAGTTCAGTCACTCAGTCATATCCAACTGTTTGCGACCCATGGACTGCAGCTGGCCAGGCCTCCTATCCATCACCAACTCCCGGAGTTTACTCAAACTCATATGCATTGTGTCGGTGATGCCATCCAACCATCTCATCCTCTGTCATCCCCTTCTCCTCTCTCCTCCAACCTTTCCCAGCATCAGGGTCTTTTTCAAAGAGTTGGTTGGTTCTTCCCATCAGGTGACCAAAGTATTGGAGTTTCAGCTTCAGCATCAGTCCTTTCAATGAAGGACTCACTGGAAGATTGACATATTGAAACCCAATATTTGCAATGGTTTAACAAGTCTATCCAGGTGGTGCTAGTGGTGAAGAACCTACCAGCCAATGCAGGAGAAATGAAAGATGTGGGTTCGATCCCTGGATTGGGAAGATGCCCTGGAGGAGAGCATGGCAACCCACTCCAGTATTCTTGCCTGGAGAATCCCATGGACAGAGGAGCCTGGTGGATTATATTTTGTAGGATTGCAAAGAACCAGATATGACTGAAGTGACTTAGCATGAAACAGTCTATTAATATTTTCCATATAAACAGTGTTGTAGTAGATTTTCTCATTGTGATAATGCAAAAAAAAATTAGCCCTATCTGGAGAGTGTTAACTTCTCATTCCTTTGCATCCTTTCCCTACACATAATCATAAAACCTATTGATACTATCAATATACACTTAAGCTTAAGTCAGAGTTTTCAATAAATAAATTTATTGTGTTCTCCAAAGTATTTGGTAAAATAATTTATTTGGCTTCAAAGACTTTTCTGTCGCAAACTCTGGCTTCCCTGATGGCTCAATGGTAAAGAATCAGACTGCAATACAGGAGATGTGTGTTCGATTCCTAGGTAAAAAAGTCCCCCAGGAAAAGGAAATGGCAACCACTCCAGTATTCTTGCCTAAAAAATCCCATGGACAGATAGTCCAAAGTGTCGCAAAGAGTCAGACACGAGCTACCAAGCACAGCACAGCACACAGAAAACTCTAAAGATCCTACTCCAAATCTACTCACTGATCTTTCAAAATACTTAAAGCTCAAGTTCTTTAAGCATTTATGCCTGACATTTTCTGTCAAAAGGAAATTAGGAGTGATGAATTATGATGGCCTGAGGGAATTTCCAGTGAAAAGAACCATTTGAATATCTGACTTCTAGGCTTCCTCCTTCTAATTTGTTATGAATATGCATTTCTCTTTTTATAAAATGAGTATTAAAAAAACACTCTGGGATAAACCTTTAATACAAATTATTTTTAAAAGAGCCATGTTCCATTTTGACCTCGTGTTTAGAAAAATACTAAGATGTATATTGGCTACTTTCCATTATCAGTTATTTTTTTCTTTACCTTTCTAATTCTGTTTTTTATGATTTATACAGGTGCTTTTCTAAGTTCAGACCATCAAAGTAGTAGTTGAGCTTTATTCTAGCATAATTATATATCTTGTCTAAGAAAATAAGTCACATAAAAAAGTATCTTTAATACTAATTGATTTATTAATCTCTCTACTGTGAAGAGTATAAATATAGGACTTAAAAAAATATTTTTGTTTCATTGCTGTTCTCAAATACATCATATGAAAATTTTCTCACTGGGGAGCAGCTCTATTGACAGTACATATAGGTAGATGCCCTGACTTCGGAAATACTTTCAGTTATTGACAACCTACTAGTAGCGTTTAAAACTTCCATTGCCCTATTTACTGGTCCTAACTTTCTGTCATCTGGGGTGGAAAAAATCAGATTCTTCAATTTTCCTTAATGCAGAGTACAAAGTTGGGGAGGTGGAATTAGACTATACATACACTCCCCTTGTTCTAATATTAAATGTACCTAGTGTCTTGGGATGATGAACAATTCTTACTATATATAGAAACATTAAAAGTTTCTAATAGATTACATATTTGTATAATATTGAGTACTTTTTGTAAGTCTGAAAAAGAGGGGATAAAACCATTGAATAGATTTTCCTATTAGGAGTAGACTAAAAATCAGAGAAGGCAATGGCACCCCACTTTAGTACTCTTGCCTGGAAAATCTCACGGATGGAGGAACCTGGTGGGCTACAGTCCATGGGATCACAAAGAGTCGGACACGACTGAGCAAATTCACTTTCACTTTTCACTCTGATGCATTAAAGAAGGAAATGGCAACCCACTCCAGTGTTCTTGCCTGGAGAATCCCAGGGACAGAGGAGCCTGGTGGGCTGCTGGCTCTGGGGTTGCACAGAGTCGCACACGACTGAAGTGACTTAGCAGCAAAAGTAAAAAGGCTTCCCCAGTGGCTCAGCTGATAAAGAACCTGCCTGCCAGTGCAAGAGATGTAAGAGATGTGGGTTTGATCCCTGGGTCTGGAAGTTCCTCTGGAGAAGGAAATGACAACCACTCCAGTTAAAAAAAAAAAAAAAAAGTGAACAGAGAAGAAATCTCAAAAATGTAAGGACTTTAAGACGTCATTGTAATATGAATGTCTAGTGTATTGTATTTTCAATGATTGTATAATGACTACTGTTAGTGTTAAATGGGCTTATATAGAGACTTTATTCTCCAAATTTGGATTTGATTAAGAGGTACTGAGGAGTCAAGAAGACGGAAATCAGTGTTAACTAATTCACTCCTTAATAGATGGATCTACTCACTCCCAGAGAAAATGAAGTTCTCTGAGATTGGGTACTTGATCACAGATCTCAGAGGACAGGGCTTGAAGAGGGGGAAAAGGAGCTAAACTCGGTTTCTTGTCAGGAACTCATCTCTTGGGAGAAAAGAAAGTTGTAAAATGGAAAATAATCGGGTTATCTGAGTCTCAAATTGGCCACTCACTGAAATTTACCTGGGGAGCTTGACAGGACACTTATGCCTGGGTCCCTTTCGCAAAGATTCCCAGTTAACTGTCAATAGTCTTCAAAATAATGACTTGCCTTTATCTATCTATTTCTATGTTATAAGATGAAAATCTGTGTCAGTGGATTTTCATGAGTCAGATTTAGTATTCCAAATGAGTATGACCTAAACATTTATTATCAAATTTAATGATAAGAATGATTATTGTGCCATATAGTTAGTAGGGCCAATGAGTAAGCAATGAATATAAGTGAATGAAATTAGTGTGATTTTACATATATAACACAAGCGTATGTTATCCCTTGGGGTGTAGTGACCTTCTAAGACATTACTTTGCCAACTAAGGTCCAGCTAGTCAAGGCTATGGTTTTTCCTGTGGTCATGTATGGATGTGAAAGTTGGACTGTGAAGAANCCCTTGGACTGCAAGGAGATCCAACCAGTCCATTCTGAAGGAGATCAACCCTGGGATTTCTTTGGAAGGACTGATGCTAAAGCTGAAACTCCAGTACTTTGGCCACCTCATGCGAAGAGTTGACTCATTGGAAAAGTCTCTGATGCTGGGAGGGATTGGGGGCAGGAGGAGAAGGGGACGACCGAGGATGAGATGGCTGTATGGCATCACGGACTCGATGGACGTGAGTCTGGGTGAACTCCGGGAGATGGTGATGGATAGGGAGGCCTGGCATGCTGCGATTCATGGAGTCGCAAAGAGTTGGACATGACTGAGCGACTGAACTGAACTGAACCGAGTGACTATCAGTCACTCACATAAGAGTTAATCTCCAAGTACCCATATTTTCATTGTTTACTCATTTAAATGTATTTTTAAAAAATTGTAAATGACATATCAATAATTTTCATGCATTATGCATTATCAGTATCTCTGACTAGTTTGGTAGACAGATTTCTAGAAGTTCCTGAACTTATTGGACGAAAGTTATGGATTTGACACAAATTGACATATTATTTTAAGAAAAGTATGGGCTAATTTGTGCTCTAATAGGTAAATTGTTAGAATTCTCTTTACAGTACATGTTCCCACCATTAACATATTTCCAAATATATTTCTAATTTGTCATGCAAAACAGTGTTTTATTGTTTCAATTCACGTAGCTTTTGTTATATTAGAGCCACACTGTCCAAAACAGTAGCCACTGGTTGTATAATTTAAATTTGAATTAATTAAATTTAAATAAAATAAAAAATTCAGTTTCTCAGCTGCATGAGCCACATTTCAAGTGTTCAATAACCACATCATATCAGACAGTACAGAACATCACAAAAGTTCCTGCTGCTAAAAAGGCTAGACTTTATGTTCTACATTAATTAATTATAACTATCCATTTTCAGTTGCAAATGACAGACACAGACACATAACTAAAATTGTTTAAAAAATGAAAATAAACTTCAAGAATGCGTTAGTATATTATTTTAAACAATCCACCCCCTGCCCACCCTACACACATCAGTCAGCTCTTAAATCTTGTCTTTTTCTTATTTTTGCCCTGTTCTCCACTTGGGGCAAAGAGCATGGTTTGTGGTTTATCATGTTTGCATAGCTACTTCTCCCATTAAAGTTTGGACTTGATTTATTTTAATCACCTAATTAATTATAGGACATTTTTAAAGGATTATTTTTTAAAAGTTTATATTATTCCATTTTCGCACCTGCAAAATAATTACATTCAGTGTATTCACATATCTTATACAGACCACCAGAATATTTTTGTTTGTTCATTGGTTTTTTTACATTTTTATAAATAAATACTGTCAAATTTATAGCTAGGTACTTCTCATTTCTATTCTTTGTCTCAGTGTAGTTATTAAAAAAAATTATTTTCTAAAAACTTATGGCTAATTTCTAAGAAAATATTTGAATGTATCTGCTTTTTACCTATTTTCTGTAACTAATTTATTAAGTGTATTAGATTTTTCAGTTTATTATTTTGGGATATCTAACATATAATCTAAGTATTATCTTTGAATTATATTTCATTATAATTTGACATATATATCTTAATATATTGGTCTGAGTATAATCTTTGAATTATCTGTGGACTGTTTTTCTGTTTTGTTTCAGTTAGTTCTGATTATATTCATCCTTGTCTTTTTCATTCACTGGAATATTCTGACCTATTTAAAAATTTTTTTATTTAAAACTTAATAATATTTCATTCCGTTTTTCACTTTCCAAAATCACCTTGAAATGATTTAATACAGATTTTAAGAGCATTTTAGAAATCTCTACTTGATCACATATGAGACAACTTAAAAAATTAAGTGTTTTGGAGATATATAGTATTTTTTTAATGTTTTGGGTTACCAAAGTGAGTTTCTTTAGAAGAGGAGAAAAAATAAAGAAAATCTGTAATTCATAGGAAACAAAGATAGTTTCAGTTATTTGGTCAAAGGGCAAAGCAATAAATAAACACGTAAAGTCTTCAGTGTCATTAAAAACATTTTTTTTATTGCCAAATTTTCACTTTTTTTCTCCTTGTTGGATGACTAAACAGGAAGAGGGTAGTGTTGGTAAGCTGGCGTTTACTCAGGTGCATTCTGCTTGGCCTCAGGAGCAAGGTGAGCTCCGTTGGGGCCCAGTGCTCTGTCTCTCAGCCACCTCCCGAGTAAAGGTCCCCAGACTCCTGAGTTGCAGTCTTGAGGGGACTGCTGCCCACGGGTGGCTTCTCCCACATCACCCTTTCCTTCTCTCCCAGGCCCTCTCGGCTGCTTTAGTGAGAAGGGTCCATGCAAATTCATGGCCAACTGGACCACATCCAGGTCGTCAGCATCCTTGCTTTCTACCTCTTCCTCTTGTATGCAGGGATTGAGGAGCTAGCTTGACTTCCAATCTTCCAACTGGTCAGCCCTGACCATGGCAGAGAGTTAGAAGCAGTTGGAAATTCCTTTGGGGGGTGAATTTTATGGGAAAGTCAACACTAACTGTATGAACTCTTTCTGCCACTGTTTAGTTGTGTGTTTTGTTTTGTTTTTTTTAATTAAAAAACAAAATTCTTCTTCAGAGGGGGCAATATCCCAAGATACAAAGATGCTCCATTTGTACCTCTTTTCAATTTTCCTTTTTCTACTTTGTAAACTGGAAATCTCTGAATTGGAATAGAGGTGAAGGAGGATTGAATAAAAATCAAATATTTATTGTGTTCCAGTCTGTGCACACATTGAGCAAGCATGTGGCCTCTGGTTACTCACATGGTACCTCTGCTGAGTAGAAGGAGGTGGGTCTGAGTTTATTATTATTCATTTATTTTTGTTTTCTTGGTTGTATCTTGGTTCATTTCACAGTCAGCCAAAGTCCTGGGATCCTTGAAGGGGCAGGTAATATGAGTATCCAGAATTTTTTTATTGTCATTTTTGAAGCCATTGGATTTAACACCCAGCATGAAAAATTATGTAAGTCCAAGAACACATTTCTCAGTATCCACACACAGTTGAAAGTCCAGTAGGAGAATACTGCCTCTTTTTGGATGTATTATCCATTTCTAGTTTCAGTATACTTAGCAGATAGATTCTACTTTAATATATCCTCTCTAGTATATTTTGGGGCTTTCCTGGTGGCTCAGATGTAATGAATCTGCCTTCAAGGCAGGAGACCCAGTTTTTTAATTCCTGGGTCGGGAAGATCCTCTGGAAAAGGGAATGGCTACACACTTCACTATTCTTGCCTGGAGAATCCCATGGAGAGAGGAGCCTGGTGGGCTATAATTCATGGGGTTGCAAAGAGTAGGACAAAGCAGAGGGACTAACATTTTCACTTTTTTTCTTTCTCAATATATTTTAATGAAATGAGAGAAACATCTGCCATGATAAATAGAAGTCTTTTTTTTTTTTTAGAAGTCTTCTTTACTATGTTGAGTATCACAGAGAATTGGTAGAAACTGTTATTGATTTGAGGCACCTGTTTTGTTGGTATGTGATTCACTTCAGTTTTTCAGATAAACTCTAAAGCAGGATGAGAGACCAAATAGTAATGGAACAGAAATCATCATATTTCTGTAGCACCTCAAGTCAGTGTGTTTCAAAAACTTACAATTACTGTAGCGACTTAATTTGATTGGCACAGATGGTAAAACAGGATTGAGGCACCTGTTTTGTTGGTATGTGATTCACTTCAGTTTTTCAGATAAACTCTAAAGCAGGATGAGAGACCAAATAGTAATGGAACAGAAATCATCATATTTCTGTAGCACCTCAAGTCAGTGTGTTTCAAAAACTTACAATTACTGTAGCGACTTAATTTGATTGGCACAGATGGTAAAACAGGAGCAACATCGAGCCTTAGAACAAGCTCTTAGATTTCATTTATTCAACAAATATTTACTGTGTCCCAGGTCATGTCCTCATCACTGAAGATAAAATGGTGAAAAGGACACATCTTTCAGGGTATAAGTCTTAGAGGAGACTAAAAGAACAAAACTATGCAGAAACAAATTTAGTAAATAAAGATCAATTGAATAAAAGCCTTATCAGGTTGCATCAAGTACAATGAATTTTTTTACAATAGCTAAAGAAAATAATGAACAGGAACCTATTTTAGATGAAATGGGTAGGAAAATCTTCCTCAAGGAAGCCACATTTAAACTGAAAGCCAAACTATGAATGGTAGAAGGAGCTAAATGACCAGGAGACAGAATCCTTTGTCATACATAACAGCCCAGAGGAAGGAAATTAAAAACAAAAACAAAAACAAAAAAACAGCTCAGTGTATCTGAGGTTCAGAAAGATAGCTAGTGTGGCTGGAGAGTTGTGATCAGATAGGCGTGGGGCAGTAGGTGGGGTTAGTGAGACAGGCAGGTGCCAGGCCCTGCCCACACTGCAGGCCACAGTAAGAATGGGCAGTGGTTAACAAGAGGAAGGAAACCTTGGAAGGATTTAAGCAGGACAGTAACATGATGACTGCTATCAATAAAAACATTATTTTTACCGCTGCCTGGAGAATGAATCAGACAAGAGTGAGTTAGGAACTATGTGGAGAGGCTGTTGCAATAATCTGAGTGAAACCTAATGGGAACCTGGATTAACACATATGAAATGGTATGGGGAACAGAGAACAGATTCAGAATGTATTTTGGATGCATAATTGATGAACATCTATTTATATCAATTAAGAAAATGTAAGAGTTGGTGTAGTCATCTTAGAAATAGGTATAAGGAAATAAGAAAAAAAATGATTCTGTGAATGGAGAAGCTTCTTTCATTGTAGAATGAAAGTAATTGGCAAAGGAGGCATAAAAGAATGACTTGGAAGGCATGGAGTTCACTGAGGACTGACAAGCACAGATTTCGAGGATAACTGGGGCAAGAAGCCCCCAGATTATTGAGTTGGCTGAAAAGTTCATTTGGGTTTTTGGTTAACATGGAAAACCCAAACAAACTTTTTTTTTTTTATGGAAAAACAATAGCCTTGACTAGACGGACCTTAGTCGGCAAAGTAATGTCTCTGCTTTTGAATATGCTCCCGGATTTAGTGCCAGCTAATTGTTTTTTTTTTTTTTTTGCTAATTGTTATTTTTAATTATATTTTTATTCTCATTTATTTATTTTCTTCTTATTCCCCATAGAAATTTTTTATTCACAGTTTGAAAAAAAATAATAGATGAGAGTAGAGGAAATGAAGAATGCTTTGTAGAGAACCCTCAAGAAAACTGTAAAGGAAGTAGAAACAGTCTGTTAGCCAAGAGATGCTAAGAGGTCAAAGATGGGAAATTCTAGGACAAGGTCTAATTGATTAGAATGATGCATTGGAAAAAGAGATGAATGAGGTGGGAGAGAGAAAGAGACTTCTTAAAAATGAAGTTCTTGGCAAATTGAGTGAGAATGGAATTCAAGGGTGGGTAGGATTGACATATGATCAGAGAATAAACATGACATCCTGTTTAGTTATGCATAAAAAGAAAATGGTGCACAAATAGGTCAGTGGTAGGAATATAGGGGTTCATAAGCCTTTTTTTCTAATTTTAATAATTATGAGGGTACATGTGAGAAGATGGTAGAAATTTCAGTAACAAAAATATATGGAGATACACTACTTTAAGAAATTTTATTGCCAGGATTTAGCATCAAGTGTTTTGAGATTATGAATTTAAAGTGTATCTACTTCTGTTGTTTGAAACCTGCTGGTATGGATTAAAACCCATACTAAACAATTGTGATGAGCAACGCAAACCCAGTCATTAGTGATCCTTACCATATGTTGACACAAGGCTCGGTTGGGTCACCCCACCCACGGCCAAGCCTCTTGAGTTCGTTATTACTTTGCTGGCACGCCTTTCATGTCCTGGGACGGCTGGGTTTGGCTTCTTGGCATGCTGTTTTTGAGTGGATGCCAGTCCTTACTCCAGAAGTTCCCAAATAAATTTTCATCTGAAAAACTGTAATCAGTATCCATTGTCATACTTCTCCAAGAAACTTCCAAACATCCTGAGATCGGAATATTTTCTCCCCCTTCCCATAACAACTTTGTGTGGTTCTATTAAAGGACATATGTTATTTCATCATTATTTGGGCCTTGCCAACAGTTACCCGCGCCACCCACCCTCCCCTCCATGGCTCCATGATTTCATTCCACATTGACTTTGTCTCTGAGTCCCAACTTCATGTTCCCTGTCCTCATTATGTAACACATGTTGAGTCCTTTACATAAAATGCTAACACCAAACTGTTTTTCTGTTTAAATATCCTCTCCATCAAAAGGTCTTCCTTAATTCTTTCTACCAGTATTTTCCCCTCTGTGTTAAAAAAGAATCTACCCCTTCTCCCTCAAGCGCTCCATCCTTAATCACCCCATAAAAATATCTCATGGCTTAGTCATGTGACTTGCTTTGACCCATGAAGCATAAATGGAATGGACATGTGTCACTTCCAAGTAGAAGCTTTTAGAGCTGGCACTTTATTCAGCATACTCTCTTTCTTTCCTCCCTGAGATCTTGAAAGCATGTGCCGAGGGTGCCATACATGTCAATCTGGGACACTGATAACCACGATGAACGGAACATGTGGCTCTAGCTTCAGAGCTGAACAGTTAGGAAACTCTTAACAAGGTTTGTAAGGATAGGTATCCTTGTTCTGTTACTGTGAAACGCTAAGGAAAAATACATGCGTGGTAACTTGGAAAGCAAATATGTTCTTACTAATATCATACCTGGGCTTCCCAGGTGAGTCAGTGGTAAAGAATCTGCCTACCAAGCAGGTGACGAGGGTTCAATATTTGAGTCAGGAAGATCCCCAGAGTAGAAAATGGCAACCCACTCCAGTATTCTTGCCTCAGAAATCCCATAGACAGAGAAGCCTGGTGGGCTATAATCCATGGGGCAACAGAGAGTCAGACACAGCTTAGCAATGAGACAGCAGCAATAGCAATAAGATCATACATAGCTTTAGCGAAGTAAATGAGAATTCAGATTTGATGGCATGAGTTTTGTTGGTGATGGCTGTATTGGATGAATCTCCATGAGAAAGAGATGAGATCAGGAAAGAATTGTCAAGTTTAAAAACAGGAATAAAATTAAGAGGCAAGTTCATAAATCAACAACTTGAGGGGTTGACAGAGGGGACAGATTCTTAGTCTCCCAACTTTGAGCCTCATAAGTAGATTAGAACGCAGCCTTGTGACAGGGACTAGACGCAAGGGCTCATTATACTCTTGGTTAAACTGTGTAAAATTTTACTGAATTACTTTCACTTGGGTGAAATGGTTCAGGTAAAGAAAATGGACATATATCTTCCATAGAAATCTGCTAGATTCAAAGTACAAGCTGTTGGGTCTACAAGGGAAGAAAACTCATGTCTAAAAAGTGATTTGGGGTATGCATACTGAAATGAAGTAGAAAAGAAATTGACATTATTTTTCAGAGTTGTATTGTCAAAATAACCACTAATCTGAACCAAAACAGAATGGTCTTTAAGGCTTAAGTGGAAGCTTAAGCCTCCAACAGTTTGAGGGGAGGAAGGATACTAAGACCATCCACTGAATCCTAAGAGAGATTTTTATCTATTGATCTCTTCAAATGTGGCCAAGTAGGATAATTGAAAAGAAGGTAGCACCAAGGAACCATCTGATCCATGGTTCAAGGAGTAGAACAAGGTCTTCACAAAGCAAAGCCTGCCCGTGGGGTTTCAGAATGTTTACTGGATCTGTGTAGCCCCTCTTCCATCACCGTTGTATTGGTTGTAGGGAGGGAAGGTTTGTTTTTCTTTTTTTTGGTGTATAACTTTCTAGAAAAAAAGGAACTATTGCATCTGGGGAAGATATCAGTGCATTTGCAAACAAAAAGGGAAGTGGAATTAGTATTTGTGGCCAAATGTCAGATTGTGGGGGACCGTACTATCATTTTAGTAATCTGTTGACCCTCTGGAGTGGAGGACACTTCCCTCCCCCTGAACTAAAGGCCTGGGGAAGGGAAGGTGAGCATTCTGTTGGTCAGTGGTCATGGTCAGTAGTGACTTTAGGAACCAGTGAGTGCTTAGCCATGCTGTTTCATCCCAGCTCTTATGATTCTGGGTTGAGGAAGAGCCTCCATCAACCTGGATGCCTGAGTGGCTCCTAGGAGTGGTCCCCTAGTGACCCGCAATAGATTGTGGGGCAAACTAGAAATCAGCATTGCTATCTTAAGCCACTTCATTTAGTTTCTTTGTGTGTTTCCTCTGCAGAATCTTGTCTATTCTGATTCCTTCCTCATACACCTCTGAAAGCATCCTCTTTCTTTTCTATCAGTCAGGTATATCATTAGTTTTGTAATGTGTTACCCATTGGTGTGAAAATAGTATGACTTTAGCTAGATATGTTTAATGAAGGACGCTTTTTGTTTAGAAACTTTGATCAGATGCCTAGAAATAGCAGGTAAGGCCCTTGGCACATGAATTGGAAGGATAAGAAAAGGACAGATAAATCAGGCTTTTATAAACCATGAACTGGAAGTTGGCACTAGTTAGGAGAGAAAGGAAAGAAGAGAAAAGGGCAAAGCTCCTGAGTGATTTCTAGGAACAAACTGGAGATGGCAGAAAAGGAAGAAGAATATCCTAACTACAGAGGAATCTAACACTCAGCCCTAGTTGTCAGTTATTGTTGAAGAAGAGTCTGCTCCAGCTGTGTGGGCAGCCCCAGGGGAGTCCTGTGAGAAGTGGTGTTTTTCTGCAAACAGTCAGGCCTGTGTGATATGTGTGTGTCTTCTGTTCAGGACATGTGAAAGAATAAGCACCCAAATGAGAAATGGAAGTCAGAAGTGATTACAACTATACATTTCCAGGGATTTACAGAGATCGTGGGAGGAATAAAGGGATTTCCATAGTATATGAGATGGGAAATTGGGCGGAATCTCTGGATCGGAAGAGCACTGGTGACCCCAGGTGACATCTGGTTCACATTTATTATATATATCAAACAGTTGGTAAAGAATCTGCCTAAAATGCAGGAAACCCTGGTTCAATTCCTGGGTTGGGAAGATCCCCTGGAGAAGGGAAAGGCTACCCACTCCATTATTCTGACCTGGAGAATCCCATGGACTATACACAGTCCATGGGGTAGCAAAGAGTCTATATATATATCTCCTCTACCACTCTGCAAGCTCTCTGGGGTCAGACTTGTCCAATGCCTTTTACTTCCTACTACAACTCTAGGCATAAAAAATCAGTGAGGGCATGGATGGATGAATGAACAAACGGCTAAATGAATTGAACTGAGTCATTTATGTGGATATCAGTTGTCCCCATTCTATGGGAGTTTCACAGCACCAAAAGCATATTGCATGTGTCGTGACCTCTCTGCTAAGAAAGGGAGAGTGTTTGGGGAGTTTAGGTATTAAACAGAATCGTTCTTTCTTGGTTATGTTTGCTTTAGTGGTCATTGTTGTTGTAATTATCTTCATTAGTCTGATTGACTTCCCTGAGTCGTCAGAACCAAATGTCTGCCTGAAATGTGGAGTGCTATCTCTGAGGTTGCAAGAAAAAAAAGTCAAGTAGAAAATTATGACTTCTGGGGCCAGAGGGATATAGGTCCAAATCCTAGCTCACAAATGCAATGTCGGGCAAGTTCCTTACTCTCTGAGCCTCTGCTTTTCTTTTAAGAGGGAGAGAAACGCTCACGCTGCAGATTTTTAGGGCAGCTAAATTAAACAAGATGTTTACCGCCTTGTGAAAAGTATTTGACGCACAGAAGATGCTCAGACCGTTCTAGGTCCGTGGTAGGGACCTAGTGCTGCAGCTGTGAAAGAGAGTGAAAGTGAAGTCGCTCAGTCGTGTCCGACACTTTGCGGCCCCGTGGTCTGTAGCCCACCAGGCTCCTCTGTCCACGGAATTCTCCAGGCAAGAATACTGGAGTGGATAACCATTCCCTTCTCCAGGGATCTCCCCAACCCAGGGATCGAACCCAAGTCTCCTGCATTGCAGGCAGATTCTGTGCAAACGGGACTACCAGAGAAGCTGGTGCTGCAGGTTGAAGTGAAGAAATCCCAGCCCCAAGTCCACAGCGCTCATCAACATAGAGTCATATTCACGTCCTTGTCTGAAAATGCCTTGTTTTCACTGCCACCAGGAGATCATTTTCCATCTTCTCGTATTGCCATTTTAGTTATCACCTGGCGAAAGACTGAGGTGACCCAGCTCTGATGTTGCTGTATAAGCAAACCATGTCTTTTCTAAACAGACAGACAGATGAAGAAATGTACATAATGAATTGTGTACACGTTAGAGTCATTTTGAAATTCGAGCCCTTTATAGATCAAAACAAACAAAAAGTACAAAGTGAATTGTACACAGGTTAGAGTAATTTTGAAATTTGAGCTCTTTAGAGATCAAAACAAACAAACAAAAAGTCCTCTTTCATTTTAAACTTTTAAAAAATTGGTCTGAGTTCCAGAATTGGGGAAGTGACACAGAGAGAGAAAATAAATGGGGTGACATTAACATTCTTAATGTTTTTCAGAATCCACAACTGATTGAAAAATGTGTATTCATGATATTTAGGCTAAAAGTTAACTAGACAAAACAGAAAGTTAGCTAGGTAAACGTTGATATCATTCTAGACTTAATAGTAAGCTCGTGGAGGTCACAGCCGTCCTGGGCTAGGAGGGTGGTGAGACACGCAGACACAGGCTGAGTCACTGTGGCTGTTCCAAGCAGTCATTGACCCCTTAGAACTTAGCACCCTGAGAATGTTTGCTGTGTTATGCTGTGGAAACACCAGGCACCTGGAATTCCAGGTTGGTGACCTGTTCCCAGAGGAGGTCTGGTTGTGGGTCTGATTTCACCAACCACAGGCTGCATAGGTTCTTCTGTCTCTGGGATCTGGGAACCAAGTCGAAGTTAAGGTGACACCACCCAGGTTGTGGGAGAGGCCACCTGGAACTGGGGAAGTGCCTGCAGCCTGGGAGGCTTGGCTGCATCACAGACACAGGTGGGAGGCTGTCACTCAGGATACCTGTGCCGTGAGCAGGAAGCGGTGGTTCTCACGAAGAAACCAGGTGATTCTCCTTATGACTGTTCACAAAAATCGGTGAGGAGTTTGGTGCCAACTCAACAAGTCCCTGGGAAACCTATCCCCTCTTCCCTTAGCAACTCTCTCAAGATTTGGAAAGGAAGGCTCCTGAGACAATGGGTTTTATTGATTTTTTTTCTATATCCTGTGACCTAACTCTGAGACACTGAGATAGTGAGTTGACTTTAAAAAAAAAAAAATGAGTTTAAATGGAAGAAAACACCTCTGGTGCTCATATGATACATTTGCTGTTTGCTTTATCAGCAGTGTGATCACAATCCTCTCCATTAAAACCTTTAACTGGCTCTCTGTTATCTACAAATGATGCCCACATCCTTTCAAATGGTACTCAAGATGCTCCGTGGTCTGTTATCCGGCACCTTCTCAGTTGCATCTCTCTGTGTCTTCTCGCACCTTCCGTACACACATCATGCTGAATCACCCTTTCATGGTCACACTGTTTGTGCACAGATTCACAAGTTATCATTCGACAGCTTCATCTCCGTGTGCCTTCTCTCATCTATGCACACATTGTGCTGAATCACTCTGTCATGGCCAGACTGTTTGTCCATAGACACACAAGTTATCATTTGAAAAGAGACAACTTCTCATCCCTGGAAACTTAACTCAATATACTCCTGCTTGTGTTCCTTCCCTGACTTGCACACATAGAACTAATCCCTCCATCTTATGTGCTAAAATTGTCCCAGATTCATAACCTCTTTAACAGCACTTTTGCATTGTATCACAGCTAACACAGCAACTTCCTTCCTACCTTGTAGTTTACTTGAGGAGAGACAATCCATCCAACTGATGGTTAATGGGAGACTAATCCCATGGCTGGCACATAGAAGGCACTTACAAAAGTTTGTTGAATTAAGATAGAAAATTCCCCTTAAGTATACTATGTTTTATCATTAACAAAGTTGGAGCTTTATATGCAAAAAATAAAGAAGGAAGAAAATCGCAAAAGAACCAAGAAACAGATGTCTACAGCTGACTTAACTTGTTTATCATCAGATCCTTTATTCCTGTTGTCAAACACCATACATGTTTCCTAAAGAAGCATCATTTCAAAACACCATCCTTTCTTCCTTACATCACAAACAGAGCCGACAAAATCAGCAGATGAAGGGAAAGCATGAGGCAGACATGCTCCTGGTCCTGGGTAAGCCACAGCCTGACCCTGAGCACGGAGACCAGCAGGAAGTGGGAGAGTTAAAACCCTGCCCCATAGTGGCTGTGACTCAGCTCCCAAGTACAAGGGCACAGAGGAGGCTCTAGTTGCTTTCAAGTCATGAGGGATATTTAGGACGCAAATGGCATAACCGTCTAACAGGAGCCTGTTTCCTCCCATCTGGGTGCAAAGCTGAAGTCCATTATCAGAGATACAAAATTCAATCACCATATAGCGTCATAGAACACCCGGGTGGGAACTGCTTCTTTCCAGGTTCTCCCTAAGAAGAAGCTGATTGCTGTTCTTCTCTCCTTCAAATGTGTTTAACCGACCCCGTGAACCTGACTCTGCACAGTGGTCTCAGCAGCTGAGTCCACACGGCGTCACCATCAGTACTTGCTCTTCCCCTGCAGATTCTGAGTTGGAAGGAAGCTCTCTGAAGCCTCCTGTACGCCCATCTTCACCTGCTCTCTGCGGAAGGAGGCTGTGCATCACTCCTCACTCCATTCTGGCAAATTTGCCTTTTGCTGTTGTTGTTCAGTGGCTAAGTCGTGTCTGACTCTTTGCAACCCCATGGACTGTAGTCCACCAGGCTCCTCTGCCCTTGGGATATTCCAGGCAAAAATGCAGGAGTGGGCTGCTTTTTCCTTCTCTAGGGATTAAGTGTATATTTTGGAGTAAATTTAACATGTGATGATCACTCCTTTCTTAATTTCATTTCAGGTCATTGGATAGATATTAGAATAGGATACCTGAGTATACTTATACATCTTGAGTCTGTACCCCTGGCAGGGCCATGGAGTGATGTAACGTGTGTTTCTAATTCAGAAGCATCTTCTTGCCTTTCTGGTTTGTGACCAGTGAGGGCTCAGCTAGATGCCTCTTCCCTCCGGAGGGAAGTACACTCACACATGAGCCCCTCTTGTTCACGTTGAAATGGGAGCAACCTGTGGTTCTGCCATGATTTAGACTTCACACAGTTCCACTCTGCAGACCCCAAGAGTTTTGTCTCTCTCTCTCCCAATTTACAGTTTGCTAGATTTAAGCCACTAGGGCACCACCCATTTTTCAAAATCATACTATAAGCCAGGCCATTCAAATTGGCTAAACGGTATTCATTAGATCTAATGAAGTTTCCCCCAAAACAAAAGCCAGTATCTATCCTTTTCTAGGCACTTTCTTTGTCCCAAGCCCTGCTGGATCCTCACATATCTTCTCTCGTCTTCAGCAGCACCCTGTCTAGTGGGTGCTCTTATGATTGAGAGTTGTTGGACCATGAAAGTTAAGACAGTAAGACCCAAATAGACAGGTTGGATATCACAATGCTACTATTTTCTCACTATGGGCCTTCAGATGAGTCACATAATTTCTCTAAGCCTCAGTCTTCTCATCTGTACAATGGGGACACCATCAGCTACTTCCTACTTAGATTGTGATCAGTACTGCCTCACATATCACACTGACTGGTACATGGAGAGAGTATGAAAAATGCAACAATTATCTTCATTCTGCAAATTAGGTTGCAATCAGAAACCTGAAGAATCATTGTACCCCTATAGCCCCATGTCTCTACCAGACAAAGAATAACGTTGCATAACTTTTTAGTTTTAAGCATAGAGCCCAGTCTCCCAGGACCTCACTTTCACAGTCAAGTGATAAAGACACTACCTAGGTGTGTCTCAGCCAATGAGTAAGTGACTACTCATTTTTAAAGTCCATCTTCAACATGGACTTTGACCCACTCTTGTTTATAAAGATCCATTTTGGAGTTTCACCATCACTTTCACCATGCTTATCTTTACATCCTTGTCCTCCAGAAATCATCACCATCATCTACTGTCTTGGGTCAGTCATCACTGGCAGGAACGAGTCTTTCACCAAAGCTCATCATTCTCCTAGATACCTGTGACAGCTACCGCACAGGACAGCTTCAAAGTTCTGTCTCAGCCTCATAGTGCGCCGGGACTTTTTCTGGAAGAAATTCTTTGTGTAGCTGTCTGTCTCCACAGAATGCATTCAGAATTCTCCAGCTAGGCATCTCAGCCTCTGCATACATTTCTCTCATTATAATGATGCAATCTTAAGAATTAGTAGGTCCAGAGGGGCTGAGTCCCTGTGATGCCCTGTTGCAGGCTGGGTTCTAGGGAACCAAACTCCAAGATGGCAGTTTAGCATGAAGGGAGCTTATTGAGGAATGTCTTGGGATCCACATCTGCAGAAGGGAGAGGAAGGATGCAGCGGAAGACAGAAGGAGAATCCAGCTTCAGGGACGCTCAAGACAGCCTCAGCAAATTTAGTGGAAAGCTTGCACACTACTGTGGGCCTATGGAAGAGCCTCTGAGTTGGCTTGAGGTGGCTAGAGGTTATCATTTGTCCCCATCCCCAACTCCTGTGGCCCAGTCATGCATGTAGAGCTCCGCAGAGTAAGCATGACCTTGGGCCAGCTGTCCATAGCCAAGGTGACCTCTAAAAGGCTGTTTGCCAACCTCCCCATCCCCAGGGACAGCTAGCACTAGGGCATCCTGGGTGGTGCATGATAGAGTCCATAAACTGCCCCCCCCATGCATGCATGTGTGCATGCACAAACACATACACACACACACACACACATTCTACTTGAGCTTTAATGACCCAGCCACTTCCCCTGTGACAGATGGAATACTCAGACTCAACACAGGAAGCACATCTAGGGTTATTCCTCCAGGTCTTTGACTTAAGATTGTCCAGGGGATACAAGAAGATAGAGGAGAGGGAAACAGAGAAGGAAGTGGGTAAGAAGAATGGAGGGTAAGAAGGAAGCTAACAATTACTGAGCATCACATTGTGGCAGGCACGGTGGTAGATGGTTTATCTCCTCAATTTAATTTTTATCACTTCCCTTAGAAAACGTGCTGAAGTTGATTGCCACTTTATAAAAAATCGGGCTCAGTAAGTGCTTTATCTTAGGTCTCTTTGATTTTAAATCTGTGTCGAGAGCTGTGGTGAGTCTGGTCCGAGTCTGAACACACAATGACAGCAATTCAGCCAGGTAACAGGTAACAGGCAACAGGCGCCTCCCACTCTCTCCAAACCACTGTGTGTGTGCTCCTGAGCTTGGAGCTCAACTTGCCTTTACTACCTTTCTCCTCATTTCTCACCCACAAGCACACCCTTCTCTAGCTTCTGACTTATAAAAGGTGCTCATCCATATTTTGCAGTGGATCTTGGGTGAGAACCCGAGAGTCAGAGCTGCTCGGTGCTCATGGCCGCGACCACGTGGTCTCCCTTACCCTGTACAACCTGCCTGCGTTAACCCACTCCTTGATGTAACAGATTAGAAAAGGACTTGGGGAACTGCAAGGGACAGTCCAGGTGACTTAGAAAGCCCAAGATGATGGGTTCTTGCAAGTGATTAACGAATACTCTGTTTTATTACACAGGGCACACTCACAAGCACATAGTACTAGCTACCATTTACACAGAGTACCTCAATGTACACAAACATCTCCAAGAGACAGATTTCCCCCTTGTTTCAGAGAGGAGGAAACTGAGCCATGGAGAGGTTAAGGAGTGTGCCCAAGGGTGGTTAGGAAGTGGTGCAGCCTGGCTGCAGATTTGACTCATTCAAACTCTACATCTCAGCTTTTGACTCTGCCAAGCAAGGATACAAACATAAACCATCAAGCCCCATTTTACAGCTTAGTTGGAAAGCAGGCTCGTAGAAGAGGGTCCATGGGAAGCAAAATATATGCTTTATTTTATTCTCTTCTCGAGGTCAAGTAAAACTAGGTAAACTCTCTGGTAGTCCGCAAGGAGCTATATGCATTTATACACATAAATGCGAGCATATCTCCCGCAGTTCCTAGTGTGGTTCCTGTGGATACATGTTGAATATATTGGGGGCATCTATCTTGATCTAGGGGCTCCCCAGGTGGCACTAGTGGTAAGCAATCCTCCTGCCAATGCAGGAGATTCAGTCCCTGGGTTCAGAAGATCCCCTGGAGAAGGAAATGGCAAGCCTCTCCAGTAACCTTGCCTGAAAAGTTCCTTGGGCAGAGAAGCCTGGCCGCTACAGTTCGTGGGGTGGCAAAGAGTCAGACATGACTCAGCAACTGAGCATGCCTCTTGATCTAGATGTCTGAGCACACGTTACTAGTCTACACCTCTCACATGTCACTCTCTGTCCTGCACACTCTCTCACTGACACACACGCTCACACATTCAGGCTGTTCTCTCCTCTCAGGGATGTTTGCTCAGAGGCTGGCTTCGGCCTCCTGCTGAGCCTCAGGGTGGGGCTCCTTGCACAGGTGTCAGCGTGGGTGGAAATTTATTTTCTAAACAAGTGAGAAAATGACAAAATGAACAGAAAAACCACAAAAGCGACTCTGTCAGATCTTGGTTTCCTCCCCCTAAAACTGTAGTCAGAAGAGGGAGGAAGTGAATCTGTAAGGTGGTTTAAGGAATGGTTTGGGAGAGGGAAATGAATGGAGAAAAGAAAAAGTAATAAAATCACTTGGCCGCACTTTTTGCACAAATGAGTCTAGCGGCTGTGAGCTCAGGAATGCATCTTCTGAGTTAGCTCACATTAGGAGACCCAAGATGCACCTCAGGGAGAGGTAAGAAGTCTGGTTTCGCCATTGATATTGTCAAATTACTGATGGCTTTGCTTAAACCAGGTCCAAAGGCTACAACCTCAGACCTTGCCTGCACGCTTGTAGCCTCAGCTATTCTGAGTCGTGGGACTTGGAAAGCCTGGGCAGCTCTTTCAGTTTTCATAGCCCCACTTCTGCGAGGCACACAGTTTAAGAGCCTGTTTGCTTTTTGCTTGTCAGCTACCATGCTGGGTTTGCGGGAGAGCTTCAGCCATCAGCTTGCTTTGTAGGGAAGGCAGGGGCAGAAATGAGACTGAGGAACCCTGCCTGCTTAGGGTTTTCCTTAACACTCTGAAAGTCTTTTCTTCCTGCAAAATTTCAGTAACAATCTGTAATCAATTAGCTAACTAGCTCCCCCTTTTGAAACTTTTCTTTCTGATAAAAACTGCATAACGCTGCAAAGAGATATCTAACATGCTTAGAATCAGTTGTATTGGAAAGAAAAAAAAAGATGAAGGTGTTAAAATCTGTCCACATGTAATATCTGCCACCATGCTATTATTTTAATTAGGTTTTCAGCTCTAGCTTTAGATCTTCTTTATTGAAGGTACTTTGACACAGCCTAAATGGAAAGGAATCAGAGACACCTTCCTGTAGAGTTAACCTAAAGCCACCACTGGCTTAAAGAGTTTGGTAGGGAAAATGGTGAAACAAGCCAAAAAATAAGAATTTGTATTACTGTCAGAAATGTAGACTCTTAAAAAATGGCATACCACCTGCATTATTTATTTTATATTGTTGTTTTATTTTTGTTTTGATCCAGATATTTTCTCCTTTCATCTTTCACTGGAAACAAGAAGAGCTTTGGTTATCTTTACAACTTTACAAGCAAATAATCTGTGATGTGGTATATTATATAAATTTCAAAAACAAGCAGCGTAGCCATTATGTGGTATACACACTTCAGACGATAAGAGTAATAGCAGAGAGAAAAACTGAACACTAATGCGTGTTGAAATATTAGGACGAGGCTTATATATATTTTTTGTAAATTTACTGTTTTCTTCACATTTTTTGTTGAAGTATAGTTCCTTTACTATGGTATCTGCTGTACAGCAAAATGAATCAGTTATGTGTATGCATGTATCTTTTCTTTTCTAGATTTCCTTCCATTTGGATCACCACAGAGCACTGTGTAGTTTCCTACTGCTATGCAATAGGTTCTCCTTAGTTACCTATTTTGTACACAGTGATGTACAGACGTCCACCCCAGTCTCCCAGTTCAGCCCACTCTCTCCCTTGCTTGGTGTCCATAAGTTTGTTCTCTACATCTGTATCTCTATTTCTGCCTTGCAAATAAGTTCATCTGCACCATTTTTCTAGAGCCAGTGTATAAGAAATATTATATGATATTCGTTTTTCTCTAAGGCGTAAATCTCTTTAACCTTGGTGTCCTCAAGCTTGGCCGTGTATTTGAATCCTGTGAAGAACTAACTTGTTACTGATGCCTGGATCACATCCCCCAGAGATTCTGATTTCCTGGTTCAGGGTGTGACCTGGTTGTTGGGAGTTTAAAAAGTTCTCTGATTCTCAAAGAGGCAGCCACCAGCCATTATTGAGAAGCTGTTTCAAGTGGATTAGTACCCAAACACATTTTCTCCCCCAACTTTATTGAGGAATAATTGAAGTGTGACTGTATACATGAACTTCTGACAATAAAGGCAAACACCCAGGTTCCTCTTGCTCATCCTGGTCCCACTTTTACTCCAATGTGTCTTTCCAGGACTCCAGAATTTTGTCTCCATTGGTGATGCAGTGTAAAACTCTGGATTTAGGTGGTACTGTATCGTGTTCTAGTCATTTCTCAAAGTGTGAGTGCTTCAGAATATCTGTGCTATTTCAGGTCCTCTTCCTTGACACGATCTTCTCTTTACAAACTGAGCTTATCACTAGTGGATGAAGAAAAGCTTCCTCTCCCCTTCAGTTGGTCGAATACTCAAATAGACGTGGAAAAGATCAACAGAAGAACTTTGAGTTTATTTTCATATGTTCAAGACTCCCACACACATGAGAGATACAGAGACAGAAAGATGAAATGGGCCACATACCTCATCCTTAGCTCAGGAACGGGATGAGCCTGGGGCTGCCAAGGTCAGGAAGGTCATTCCCAGCACGACGAGAACAGTTGACCAGTAGCTGGAGGTATGCCCTGCCATACAGGTGCGGCCACGTAGATGGAATTTATCTTAAGAATTATGGTAATAACTATTTTTTTTATCTGAGAAAAATTCCCAATTTGAATTCTTCCAGGTAGTTGAAGGAGGAGCAGTACTTTCGAGCCCACGGGATCACAGTCGCCGTTAGTTCAAGAGTCCACATGCCAAGGAGGCACATCCTGGGGAGGCCTATTCTGAACCTCTACAGAATCAAGCTGAAAACAATAAGATTAAATAAATAAAGTACTCTTCTGATTCTCAGAGAAGAGGGGCCATATACCAGTCAGTGTCTGACACTGTGTACATACTGATGAGTTAAACTGAATCAAACTTAATTAAACTAATCATTTTCTGTCAAAGCTAGAAGGGACCTGAGACTATGTAGCTTTAGAGATGCGTGAGAAGCAGTGAAGAGAATTGGTCTAAGGCCAAACCAATGATGCTAAGTCAGAGGTAGGATTAACTCTATATGAATTAGTGCCTCTATTAATTAATCTACTAATGTTAATGTTATGGACTTAACATAACAGAAATGGTATGCACCTAACAGAAGCAGAAGATATAAAGAAGAGGTGGCAAGAATACACAGAAGAACTATACAAAAAAGATCTTCATGACCCAGATAATCACAATAGTGTGATCACTCACCTAGAGCCAGACATCCTGGAATGTGAAGTCAAGTGGGCCTTAGGAAGCATCACTACGAACAAAGCTAGTGGAGGTGATGGAATTCCAGTTGAGCTGTTTCCAATCTTGAAAGATGATGATGTGAAAGTTCTGCACTCAATATGCCAGCAAATTTGGAAAATTCAGCAGTGGCCACAGGACTGGAAAAGGTCAATTTTCATTCCAATCCCAAAGAAAGGCAATGCCAAAGAATGTTCAAACTACCACACAATTGCACTCATCTCACACACTAGTAAAGTAAGGCTCAAAATTCTCCAAGCCAGGCTTCAGCAATACGTGAGCCATGAACTTCCAAATGTTCAAGCTGGCTTTAGAAAAGGCAGAGGAACCAGAGATCAAATTGCCAACATCCACTGGATCATGGAAAAAGCAAGAGAGTTCCAGAAAAACATCTGTTTCTGCTTTATTGACTATGCCAAAGCCTTTGACTGTGTGGATTACAATAAACTGTGGAAAATTCTGAAATAGATAGAAATACCAGACCACCTGACCTGCCTCTTGAGAAATCTGTATGCAGGTCAGGAAGCAACAGTTAGAACTGGACATGGAACAATAGGCTGGTTCCAAATAGGAGAAAAAGTACGTCAAGGCTGTATATTGTCACCCTGCTTATTTAACTTATATGCAGAGTACATCATGAGAAACACTGGGCTGGAAGAAGCACAAGCTGGAATCAAGATTGCCGGGAGAAATATCAATAACCTCAGATATGCAGATGACACCACCCTTATGGCAGAAAGTGAAGAGAAGCTAAAAAGCCTCTTGATGAAAGTGAAAGTGGAGAGTGAAAAAGTTGGCTTAAAGCTCAACATTCAGAAAACAAAGATCATGGCATCTGGTCCTATCACTTCATGGGAAATAGATGGGGATACAGTGTCAGACTCTATTTTGGGCGCCTCCAGAATCATTGCAGATGGTGACTGCAGCCATGAAATTAAAAGATGCTTACTCCTTGGAAGAAAAATTATGACCAACCTGGATAGCATGTTGAAAAGCAGAGACGTTACTAAGTCAACAAAGGTCCGTCTAGTCAAGGCTGTGGTTTTTCCTGTGGTCATGTATGGATGTGAGAGTTGGAGTGTGAAGAAAGCTGAGCGCTGAAGAATCAATGCTTTTGAACTGTGGTGTTGGAGAAGACTCTTGAGAGTCCCTTGGACTGCAAGGAGATCCAACCAGTCCATTCTCAAGGAGATTAGCCCTGGGTGTTCTTTGGAAGGAATGATGCTAAAGCTGAAACTCCAGTACTTTGGCCACCTCATGGGAAGAGTTGACTCATTGGAAAAGATTCTGATGCTGGGAGGGATTGGGGGCAGGAGGAGAAGGGGCCGACATAGGATGAGATGGCTGGATGGCATCATGGACTCGATGGACCTGAGTCTGAGTGAACTCCGGGAGATGGTGTTGGACAGGGAGGCCTGGCGTGCTGCGATTCATGGGGTCACAAAGAGTCGGACATGATTGAGCGACTGAACTAACTAACTAACTAACTAATGTTAATGCTATTAACATACTTGCCTTAATATTCATGAGCACTTTGCTTCTGGAAGACATCAGAAAAAGACACCGTTTCACTGTCTTTAACTTAGCATCTTTCCAAATGGTGCGTCATTTTATAAAATGAACAGTAATATAGATGTGTGTTAAAATTTAAAAACATCCATGATTTTCAAAACCAACAGAGTTTCCTAGATGAGACCATGTGGCTTGCAGGCCATGGGGAGAAGGTGGCCTGTAATGAAAGAGTTGGACTGAGTTTGCTTGTGGCAGCCCCTCTCTGCTACTACGAGCCATCTGGACGGGCTTTGTGGAGGCCAGATTGGCTGTTATGTCCACCGAGTGAGTTGTCTTGCCCTAGAAAAACAAAACACAGAAGATCAACAAAAGAAACCTGTCATCTTCCTGCCTTCATCCATGGAAATGAGCCTTCTTCCAACTTGCGCTGGTGGCACAGACCCTGAGCTCATCTCTGCAAATCTGGAGGGTGACAGCTGCCAGTGGGTGTTTGGACAAGAATCTAATGGGTCTGGAGAGGGATCCAGATGAGGAAGCCACAAGAAAGCACTGAGTGTGTTGTTTCCTTTGCAGTTCCCAGGAGTTTAAGAAAACAATACCTAGTTATTAGGTGAATAAAAAAATGCTTTTCCTACTTCACTTTGCTAAATAGAAGATGGAAGTTTGGGGCTGTTTGTCTGCAGGCTCCCACACTCTGCCAGTCCCTTTCTTTTGTTTCTAAGAATAAGTAAATTACTGAAAGGCTGAAAAATCTCTCCTTAAAAAAATGAGCTGGTTTGATTTGGCATTTAATTAGGGTTTTTGTCTCTGTTTTGGATTAGTAGAGCTCCTGCTCTTAGAAAGTGGTGGTTCTCACTTTTCTTTCACGTTCCTTCTTAAGTTGTATTCATTTTGCTGAGAGTGCTTTTGTGAGGCTGACCCAGAGCAGCAGAGCGTTGTGTCTTTCTGGACCAGGGTCTGCTGTCAGTGGAGCACTGCAAGCCCAATATTTTCCCAAGTAAAATGGTGGCTATTTGTCAAGTCAACTGGGGCAATTTTGCCTCATAAATTTTACACTGATTCCTAAAAGATCTGTCATCCAAAGCACATAGAGGAGGACATTTTGCAAAGTGCTGTGCAGTTGACTGTTCTACCAAATTATTTTATTTGCTGTAAAAGCACATTAATTTGTCATTGTGGTGGCATCTCATACTTACTACCACCCCAAGGGTTGGGGATGGGTAGGGATAAGCAGACAAAACAGTACTCAGAAATCCCAAACCATCTTGGGTTTTGCTTTGTTGACATCTGCAGCGAGGGTAAGGGGATGGGCATGAAGTTCCACTGAAAGTGGGAAATGTTTGTGGATAGTTTAGATAAAATTTTCTCCTGGGAATCAGCATCCAAATGACTTACATAAAGAACCCATACTATTTTGCTTCTTTAATTTAGAGATCAGGGGTGTGCTTAGAGTGTTTGCAGGAAGGGAACAAAAGCTCCTTCACTGAGCAGATGCTAAGTTCCAAAACCAGAGTGTGTGAAGCATCATTGGAGACTGGGGGAGGTGTGGGGATAAAAACAGGGAGATACAAAGTCTAATCGAGGGAGCACTAAGCAGCAGGCATGGTGATGCCGAACTACACACTGTGCGTGCATGTTACATATATGCATGTACATGCAGGCGTTTACACACAGGTACATATGTTTGATTCTGCTCACATGCATTAGGGAAAGGTTGCCTTCTCTGCCTGCACTGACTTTTCCCATATGCATGAATCTACACCCACCTTATGTGGCCACTTTCATTCGTGTCTTAAAAATCTTGACCAAAAGGTACCTCTTGTAGGAAGTCTTGGGCTGTGCTCTTCCCATCTTGTTGACAGCCCTTTTCACGGAGCTCATAAACCCCATGGGCATTCCTTCATAGAACTGTGTGGTGGTGGATCATGATCAGGGGCTTTCTGGGTGGCTCAGCGGCTAAGAATCTGTCCGCCAACGCAGGAGATGCAAGTTTGATCCCTGGGTGGGGAAGATCCCATGGAGAAGGAAGTGGCAATGCACTCTGGTATTCTTGCCTGGGAAATCCCATGGATGGAGGAGCCTGGCGGGCTGTACTCCACGGGGCTGCAAGGAGTCAGACTCGACAGCGAGCAAACAACAAACATAAAATAGATAACTAATGAAAACCTACCGTATAGGTTTTCACAACCATGCTCTGTGTTGTTCAGCTGCTTGGTCGTGTCTAACTCTTTGCAACACCATTGACAGCAGCATGCCAGGCTCCCCTGTCCCTCACTATCTCCTGGAGTTTGCTCAAACTCATGCCCATTGAGTCAAGAGCGTTATGAGATGTGTAAATTCTAGAGCTAGATTGTGATAGATAATTCAAACATATTTATTCTTGACCTGTATTAACCAGAGGTAAATTTCTTAAACTTCACTTCCCTCGTTTATAAACTGGGACTAAATTATTACCTACCACATAGAGCTGTTAGAAGGATACAATGCCTAAAGCATTTAGAATAGTCCATGAGACATGGTAAAAGCTACGTTATTTACCATTATTGTTGCTGAGACTATTATTATTGCCAATGCATTCTTCTATTACTGTTTTACCAGATCTTTCAGCTGGTGGTGTACATGTGCATAAGGAAATGAGACTCCTTCATTTCAGCTGCACTTTTATTCCAGCAGCAGAACATGATGTGTTAAAACCTGGATCTGGTCATGATAGAAGCAAACACTCACTTTTTTAGTAAAAACTAAATTGATATTTTACCATAATTCATTTGGATTACTAATATGTACATAAAATATGTGGTAGAATGGCTAGTAATAAATGTTACTAAAAGAGATTTAATTTATAAATAGAAAAATATATGGAAAATCCAATGATATCAGTGATTATAGATTTTTACTACTAAATTAATGAGATGCATACTTAATAAATATATAAAATAAAATAATTACTCTGATTAAAGGCAAAAACATAAAATAATCCCATTAATTGCTAAAAAGTTGGTGAACTACCAACATTTTCTTTGACAGCTGGTGCCACAAGCCACACAGCTGAGGAATAACCCAAGACAGTTATTATAACTGAGTCTCATTTGGATAAGTGTGTGACTTCATTTCCACAAGCCAAACCTAGATTTTTGAGATAATGCTTAAAAGCTGAAATGGTGATTTGTCGGGTATTTCAACACTGTTTTCTGTCATTTTTTCAAATTTCATGTCAAAGAAGATACGCTTAAGGAGTTTGACAAAATGGGTTAGCTTTTGAAAGGGTTTTCACAAAAACTATTTTTACATTCTATCTTAATATTTAGCAAGAAACTGTTCAAAGTATATTTTTTTCTATGGGAAATATGTTTTTACATTAAGTTTTCTTTTAACATTAGGTAAATAGCATTGAAATAATATTTAAATTAAGACTTCCCTGGTGGCTCAGAAGGTAAAGCGTCTTGTTTACAATGCGGGAGACCTGGGCTGGATCCCTGGGTCGGGAAGATCCTCTGGAGAAGGAAATGGCAACCCACTCCAGTATTCTTGCCTGGAAAATCCCATTGACAGAGGAGCCTGGTGGGCTACAGTCCACGGGAGCGCAAAGAATCGGAGAGGACTGAGCGACTTTACTTTCACTTTCACTTCATTATGGAAAAGGGAGTATAAAACACTTGAGAGAAAACCATTACCCCAGTATTATAACCAAGTACCGTTTTTTNATGGCAACCCACTCCAGTATTCTTGCCTGGAAAATCCCATTGACAGAGGAGCCTGGTGGGCTACAGTCCACGGGAGCGCAAAGAATCGGAGAGGACTGAGCGACTTTACTTTCACTTTCACTTCATTATGGAAAAGGGAGTATAAAACACTTGAGAGAAAACCATTACCCCAGTATTATAACCAAGTACCGTTTTTTGGCATTTTCTCCAGTCTTTTAGTTAAAGAAACAATTCTATTTTAGATTGTAGCATTTATAGCACACATACTATTTTTTAGCATTCTATTTTAAAATAATTATGATGTGTGAGTGCACTGAATCACTCATTCATTTTTGACTCTGCGGCCCCATGGACTGCAGCCCACCAGGCTCCTCTGTCCATGGGATTCTCCAGGCAAGAATACTGGAGTGGGTTGTCATTCCCTTTTCCAGAGAATCTTTCTGACCTAGAGATGGAACCCACATCTCCTGAGTGTCCTGCATCAGCAGGCAGATTCCTTACCACTGAATCACGTGGGAAACCCTGATTATGACATATGACAGATTCTGAAATAATTATAAAAATAGTACAGAGAGATCTTTGATACCCTTCATCCAGCTTTCTCCAGTGAAAGCATGTGACGTAACTGTAGAAAAATATCAAATCCAGGAAAGTGAGAGAAACTGCAGATCTTATTCTGATTTCATACACTTGTGTATGTGCATGTGTGTTCATGGGTATTGTGTATCACATAAGTTTGTATTTTCTTTCTGCATGATAGGCTTTAATGTCCTACAAATCTGCATATTATTTACTAATACAATTACCAAGTTTTTCAACATAAAAGCTATTTAGTCACCTTACAGAAGATAGTTCATGTTAAACAACAACAAAACTCTTCAGTTTAATTTCACTGTTTTCTCCAAGTATTTTCATCAATATCATGAGTTTCCATCCAGCCAAAAGGGGACGACAGAGGACGAGATGGTTGGGTGATATCACCAACTCAATGGACAGGAGTTTGCGCAACCTCTGGGAGATAGTGAAAGACAGGGAAGCCTGACATGCTGCAGTCCATGGGCTCGCAAAGAGTTGGACACAACTGAGAGACAGCAGCAGCAGCAAAGGCAGAGTTGTATTTATCACTATTTTTTAAAGTTGAGTCATTGACCTAGAGTTCCCTGTTTAATGCCTGCTGCCCCCAAGGTCAGTTCATTCCATAGGGCCGGGAGAGGGGGCATGTCTCTTTTTATTTGTCACTTTATCCTCACTCTCCTTGATATTTCTGGCTGGCATTTTATGTGTAGTCCTATTTTATCTGCTACTTAGTAGATATTTATTGGATTAAATAATTAGTGAGTAAACACAAAACATAAGCCACCAAATTTTTGGCATGGCATTCCATACTTATTATTTAGCGTATTTAGGGTCAAAAAGAAATGGCTCATGATCCTTCAGGTGAACTTGAAGGTTAAGGAAGGCATAAATGACTAGGAAATAGGTAGTGAGTAGGGAACCTAGATTTAGGGAACCTAGATTTCAGTTTATTTCCCTTTATTTTTATCTGTGAGGCAACCTTTAATTTACAGCACTTCCTGTCTGTATTAGCCAGGGTACTCCAGAGAAAAGAATTATACATACTCTTGTTGACTTTCTCTGGAGAACCCTTGCTGATACACATGTTATGTATATATATAGCCTCTATCCCCATCTATCTGTCTATATATGAAGAGAGAGCTCATAGTGTATAGGAATTGGCTTACATTATGAATGTTCAGAAATCTCAAGATTTGCAGTTAGCAACCTGCAGGCCCAGGAGACCCAGTGGTCCAAGTCTGAGTTAACCCAGACTAGTTCATGTTGCAAGTCCTAGTTCAAATCCAAAGGCTTGAGACCCAGTGGAGGCAAAGGTAGAATTTCCATCTGAGTCTGAACGCCTGAGAGACAGGAGAGCTGATGGTGTAGTTCCAGTCTGAAGGCAGAAGACCAATGTCCCAGCTCAACAGTAGGGTGGGTAGAGTTCCTTATTTCTCAGCCGTTGTGTCTTCAGTTAATTGGATGAGCCCCCTTCACTCTCTCTCTCTCTCTCACACACACACACACAGACACACACAGGGCAGGGCAATCCGCTTTCTCAGTCTACTGATTCAAGTGTTAATCTCATCAAGAATCACCCTCATAGACACAACCAGAATAATGTTTGACCAAATGTCCGGATCCCCGAGTTATTGACACCTAAAATTATCCATCACTCTGTCCTCCCCTCTGTTGTCTAGTAATAACATTACCCCCACATCCCATTTCCCATCTCTGAATCCTCTTTCTCTCTCTCTCTCTCTCTGCTTGTTTCTGATTCAAATGGAAGTAGCTCTCAGCTCCCCTTAGTTTATGATGTCTTTTAAGTTCAGACCTTTTGACTTTAATGCAGTAAAGAACATGCAGGGCGGCCTGAGTAGAAATGAGACACCAAGGGGAGGATTAGAACATTAACTCCTAAGTCCAACTTGGTTCAGAGAGACCTTGAGGAGAAGGGGAGTCAGGGGGCTTATAGACTCGTTACTCAGAAAACCGTTATGATGAAAGATCTGTGTCTATGATGGACCCACAGTGCATATAGGGACTATAGAAACTGGCATGATGTTTCAGAAAAGGCAGATTTGTCCTTGAATGGAAATTGAAATGGTAATAGTCAGTAAGAAATAATTCTCCATTCAGCTATGAATATAAATCCATACTTTAATAAGTTAACATCAGTTTGCATTGGGGAATTTTTAAAAAATATGCTCCCATAAGTAGTGAGTGATGTGCTTAACTAGGTGCTATCTTGACTTCCCCGGGCCCTGTCCATTTTCTGGTGTTGGAGGGCACATTGCTGCTGTGGGTGGCTGGGCCACTGGATCCCCAGAACCGAAGCTGAAGCAGTAAAGACAGATGAACATCCAGAGTCCATGATCTAAACATCAACCTCAAGAAACTAGAGATAAAAAGAGCAAAATAGATGCCAAGCAAACAGAAGGGAGGAAATAATAAAGAACAAAAATCAAAGTGAAGTTCAAAACAAAAAAAAAAAAATAGAGAAAATCAAGAATACAAAGACTGTTCTTTGAACAAGCCAATGAAGTTGACAGACTTTAAAAAAATTTTATTTATTTATTTTAATTGGAGTCTAATTACTTTACAATATTGTAGTGGTTTTTGCCATACGTCGACATGAATCAGCCACAGGCATACATGTGTTTCCCATTCTGAACCCCACCCCCCAACCTCCCTCCCCATCCCATCCTCCAGGGTCATCTCAGTGCGTCAGCCCTGAGCACCCTGTCTCATGCATGGAACCTGGACCAGTGATCTGCTTCACATATGATAATACACATGTTTCAACACTACTCTGTCAAATCATCCTACCCTTGTCTTCTCCCATAGAGTTCAAAAGTCTGTTCTTTATATCTTTGTCTCTTTTGCTGTCTCACATATTGGGTCCTCATTACCATCTTTCTAAATTCCATATATATGTGTTAGTATACTGTATTGGTGCTTTTCTTTCTGACTTACTTCACTCTGTATAATAGGCTCCAGTTTCATCCACTTCATTAGAAGGGATTCAAATGCATTCTTTTTAAGGGCTGAGTAATATTCCATTGTGTATATGAACCACAGCTTTCTTATCCCTTTGTCTGCTGATGGGCATCTAGGTTACTTCCATGTCCTGGCTACTGTAAACAGAGCTGCAATGAACGTTGGGGTACACGTGTCTCTTTCAATTCTGGTTTCCTCAGTGTACAATTGAACAAGCCAATGAAGTTGACAGACTTCTAGGAAGAATAAATAAGAAAAAAGGAATGACATAAGCTTACAGGTATCAGGAATAATAGAGGAGATATTAACACAGACTCTGCATATGCCAAGTAGGAAATAACCCAAGTCCGTGAACAATCATTGGTATCTCAGGAAGAGTACTTAACCTTGATTCTTACATCTATAAAATGGAAATAATCTTATCATAAATAATCATGTGAAGATTAAATTGATAGGTAGAGCTTAATGAGGTACCTGACCTATGAGAGGTGTTCTACATATCTCTAACTGACTGTACTTCTCACCACATCCCTGTTCTTATAAAGCCCCAAGGATATAATTTCCAGTGTAGCTGAAGCTGAAACTCCAATACTTTGGCCACCTGATGCAAAGAACTGACTCAATGGAAAAGAACCTAATGCTGGGAAAGAAGGAAGGTGGAAGGAGAAGGGGACAACAGAGGATGAGATGGTTGGATGGCATCATCGACTCAATGGACCTGAGTTTGGGTAAACTCCGGGAGTTGGTGATGGACAGGGAGGCCTGATGTGCTGCAGTTCATGAGGTCGCAAAGGGTCGGATATGACTGAGCGACTGAACTGAACTGAACTATAGCAGCTAAAGGCACCTTAACCTCACCTGGGAGGAAAACATCAGTCCCTGATCGGGAAGTCCCAGAGAGGACAAGCTGCATGCTTCTCTGCTCACCTAGACCCTCCTCCCCCATTTGGGGCTTGGAATCACTTTCCGATGGCATGTGATTCCTATTTATTCTCCCTCCACGTTTCACAGATATCCTTTATTTTTTGTTGGTGGGTAAATACCTGCAGGTTTTCACACCTGTTTCCCTTTCAGGAGAATGTGAATCTAAAAAAAAGTAAGTAATCAGTTTCTTTACTGACAGGTGGATGTTTAGTAAAGTTTCATGGTAATTAAAACCATATTCTAAATATTTAAATAAGCAATGTAAAATATGAAAATAAGTTTATGCTCAATAATTTGGTGCACATTATTCAAAAATATCAAATGTTTCATTACAGCCTTTTGTCTGATTAGGGAATTAGTGAGCCTTCAAACCACTTAGAAAATGACAAGCTTGCAGCTTGAGCTGTTCCTAAGTAACCTGCATTGGCATCAGAATAAAAAGGAAAAATATCTTCTCCCATAGAGTTCAAAAGTCTGTTCTTTATATCTTTGTCTCTTTTGCTGTCTCACATATTGGGTCCTCATTACCATCTTTCTAAATTCCATATATATGTGTTAGTATACTGTATTGGTGCTTTTCTTTCTGACTTACTTCACTCTGTATAATAGGCTCCAGTTTCATCCACTTCATTAGAAGGGATTCAAATGCATTCTTTTTAAGGGCTGAGTAATATTCCATTGTGTATATGAACCACAGCTTTCTTATCCCTTTGTCTGCTGATGGGCATCTAGGTTACTTCCATGTCCTGGCTACTGTAAACAGAGCTGCAATGAACGTTGGGGTACACGTGTCTCTTTCAATTCTGGTTTCCTCAGTGTACAATTGAACAAGCCAATGAAGTTGACAGACTTCTAGGAAGAATAAATAAGAAAAAAGGAATGACATAAGCTTACAGGTATCAGGAATAATAGAGGAGATATTAACACAGACTCTGCATATGCCAAGTAGGAAATAACCCAAGTCCGTGAACAATCATTGGTATCTCAGGAAGAGTACTTAACCTTGATTCTTACATCTATAAAATGGAAATAATCTTATCATAAATAATCATGTGAAGATTAAATTGATAGGTAGAGCTTAATGAGGTACCTGACCTATGAGAGGTGTTCTACATATCTCTAACTGACTGTACTTCTCACCACATCCCTGTTCTTATAAAGCCCCAAGGATATAATTTCCAGTGTAGCTGAAGCTGAAACTCCAATACTTTGGCCACCTGATGCAAAGAACTGACTCAATGGAAAAGAACCTAATGCTGGGAAAGAAGGAAGGTGGAAGGAGAAGGGGACAACAGAGGATGAGATGGTTGGATGGCATCATCGACTCAATGGACCTGAGTTTGGGTAAACTCCGGGAGTTGGTGATGGACAGGGAGGCCTGATGTGCTGCAGTTCATGAGGTCGCAAAGGGTCGGATATGACTGAGCGACTGAACTGAACTGAACTATAGCAGCTAAAGGCACCTTAACCTCACCTGGGAGGAAAACATCAGTCCCTGATCGGGAAGTCCCAGAGAGGACAAGCTGCATGCTTCTCTGCTCACCTAGACCCTCCTCCCCCATTTGGGGCTTGGAATCACTTTCCGATGGCATGTGATTCCTATTTATTCTCCCTCCACGTTTCACAGATATCCTTTATTTTTTGTTGGTGGGTAAATACCTGCAGGTTTTCACACCTGTTTCCCTTTCAGGAGAATGTGAATCTAAAAAAAAGTAAGTAATCAGTTTCTTTACTGACAGGTGGATGTTTAGTAAAGTTTCATGGTAATTAAAACCATATTCTAAATATTTAAATAAGCAATGTAAAATATGAAAATAAGTTTATGCTCAATAATTTGGTGCACATTATTCAAAAATATCAAATGTTTCATTACAGCCTTTTGTCTGATTAGGGAATTAGTGAGCCTTCAAACCACTTAGAAAATGACAAGCTTGCAGCTTGAGCTGTTCCTAAGTAACCTGCATTGGCATCAGAATAAAAAGGAAAAATGTTTCAATAAAAAAAGAAAAGAAATTGGCAAGTTTATAGTATGCTTTATAGGTCTGGTATTAAAATTATACAAATCATACTTTAAAATATAAATATTAGATAATGTCAACTAATTATAATGGGTGGAGAGTATGATTTTAATATACATATAAAGATGCATAAAATAATTCATTATTTTCAAATATTATGTTAAACCAAGCATTTTTTGTAATTTGTGTGGCCATTCTACTCCAGAGCAAATTAGCAGGTAAATTTGAGAGGAACAGAAAGTTGAAGTAAAATATGGGGTGGAAGCTGTCACACTTAACAGAAGTGTGTTCTCTTATGTAAACTGGGCATGCTCTCTTGTGACACAAATCACACAGTGTTTGTCACACAGACCCTACTGTGCAGAGATGTGAAAAGTTCATCCCTACTGATCCAAGACACATGGCAAAGTGAAGGCTTTCTTCTCTTTTTCTTCTGGGAGTGAACATCACATGTTTTTTCTCGGAAATCACCTCTAACCAATCAGATCACAGAATAATGTCCCTTCTTTCTATCTCCCATTAATAGGTTATGCCAAATGAAAGTTGATCAGTTGTGTCCAACTCTTTGCAACCCCATGACCTAGCCCTCTAGTCTCCTCTGTCCATGGAATTCTCCAGGCAAGAATACTGGGGTGGGTAGCCGGTCTCTTCCAGGGATTGGCTTGAATTTCAAACCAACGGATTGAACACAGGCTTCCTGCATTGCAGGCAGATTCTTTACTGTCTGAGCCACCAGGGAAGCCCAAGAACACTGGAGAGGGTAGCCTATCCCTTCTTCAGGGGGTCTTCCCAACCCAGGATTTGAACCAGGGTCTCTTGCACTGCAGGTGGATTCTTTACCAGCTGAGCTACTAGGGAAGCCCAGGCTATGCCAAGTACCACTTAAAACTACTTTTCCTCTCTCTTTCTCTCTTTGTTTTCTATTTCTCTCTCTTCTCATCTCTCTCCTATGTCACTAAACAAATAATCTCTTCTAAAATAATATTACCACTCAGTTCCATTTATATGTGATGGAAAAATAGGGTTCATCTAGAACAGGGTGCAGAGCCCTTCACACCGACCAACTCCCAGAGTGAGGATGCAGCTTTTCGAAGCGAGGATTCTTGCTGACAGGCTCCGGCCACACTGATCTTGACTCTGGGCAAATTAGCCAGACCAAGAGCAAGTAAAGAGAAGAAACAGGTGTGAAATCACCTTCCCGCCTCCTGGGATGAATATGCTGTGCACTGAAGGCCACGCACCTGCGCTATTGTTTCTGAGGAAAAAATAGCTTTTAAGAGCAAATACTCATGCGCCCTGATAGAGACAAGTGACTCCTGTGTAATTTGAGTATAAATGGATCCTTATTTTTTTTATGATGGCTTATATTATGTTAACTCTTTGAGGAAATGGCCTTAAAGCTCGATTTAAACATTTAACTGCTGCTTGCTTTAAACAGAGAGGGGAGAGAAGAAGGCTCTGGCTTATGGGGTGGCTGCCGCAGAAACGCCACACCCCGCTGTCTGTCCTGAGTTCCCTCGACCACGAGGTCTAAGCTGGTTTCTGTGCTCACTGACTCCCTGACAGCTCTGCCCACCCAGAACCAGAGGACATCTCACAGAGGACCAGTACCAACAGTATTATGGTGAATGATTGACCCTCCATCCTCAGTATGTAATTCAAAAGAGATATGCTAGCAGCCTTGGCAGGAGATCTCAGAAATTCCTGCTTTTTCCCAAGGTTGATAATTTAATACCTTTGACCTATACTTTTTTACTTTTATTGTTTTTGGGGGGGCTGGTCTTGTTTGATTTTGCTGTAAACACACAAGGTTGATGCCCCTTGGGTAATAAATCTGCCCCCAAAACTAGAACTACCCCCCTTTGCCAGCCTGAGTGCCCACCCAGGCTAGCCCTTCCACCTTCCACTGGCTTCTAACTCTCTGCCTTCCTGCCTCCTGGCCCCTTAGCTCTGCGCTGCCCTGGGTGCAGTGGGAGATGGTAGAGAGGAAGATACAACTGTTGCAGCTGCAAATTCGTAGTCATGAAGTCAAGCAGGAACTACATGACACAGAATGACCTAAGATCTCTTTGAAAGTCATCTTCAGCCTGCCTCTCTGGACCTGAATTCCCGTTTGGAGCAAGCTTCTTCCTTTTCTGCTTTCTTCCTGAGTCTGGATCCTGCCTTCATCTGACAAGTTCCTCTCTAGAGACTGTAGAAGAAATAGATGCAGAGGCAGACAACAAATCCATGGATACCAAGGAGGAAAAGAGGGAGAATGAATTGGGAGACTGGGCTTGGCATATGCACACTACTGATACTATGATACTGCGCATGAAATAGATAACTAATGAGAATCGACTGTGTAGCTCAGGAAACTCCACTCAGTGCTCGGTGGTGACCCACATGGGAAGGAAATCCAAAACAGGGGACTTACTGGGTTGGCCAAAAGGTTTGTTCGGGTATTTCTATAAGATGTTGTGGAAAACCCCCAAAGAACTTCTCGGCCAACCCAAAATGTACATGAATAGTTGATTCACTTTGGTGTACAGTGGAAACTAACAGTATTGTAAAGCAACTATACTCCAATACAAATTAACTTAAAGAAGAGAAACAGTCGAAACTGGAGCTTTGCTCCCGGAAGCTTGCCTTTCTAAGAACAATGAGAGCCCTTTCTGTTGACTGAACTTCCAAGTGTGACCTTCCTCCTCAGGTCTGCTTTTTCATAGCCATCTCAGAGGCTCATTACCAACTGCTCGCCTGGATTTCCACTACTCTCGCTGAGTCCTTTGAACACTACCTTGTCCTTCAGAACGAACTCTCCCTGGATTGTGAGAGGTGTTGCCAACACCTGCCCAGGTGGACATGTCTAGCACCTGCTCACATACCTGCTCTGGGGAACCATGTCTAGCCTGGCAGTGGCTTATTAAGTGACACTCTAGACACTCTGCTAATGCTAACCCAGCTAGTGTCTCGTTTTCTTAAAACCCTATTACCATGATGAATAGATTATAAATTAGATCACAATGCTCCTCTTAATAACATTAAATCAATCAGCAAACACTGCTTGGATCTCACTATGTACTAGACATGGAATTAGACATTTGGGATGAATAAATAGATACCAGTTGCTTTTGTCTTTGAGGACCTTAGAAACTACAACTGGGGACAAAGCACATACATAGGACGTGAATTCGCATCATGACATGATGGTTTTACTACAGTGTCCTTCTGGGGCACCCTTGCTTATTAGCAAATTTGCTCTTTTTTCTTCTCTTATATAAAGGGAACTGTTAGGCTCCATGTGGTCCAAAGTCTTTTGCATGTAAAAACTTTATGGTTCTAAGTGCCAATACAGCGACTTTATTTTAAAAATGAGAGCCTCAGGATTTAGAATAGGGCTTTCCAATGGTAAAGAATCTGCCTGCCAATGCAGGAGGTGCAGGTTTGATTCCTGGGTCAGGAAGATTCCCTGGAGGAGGAAATTACAAACCACTCCAGTATTCTTACCGGGAAAATCTCACAGACAGAGGAATCTGGCAGGCTACAGTCTGTGGGCTCACTAAGAATCGGACATGACTGAGCTACTGAACTCACACGATTGTGTTTAGAACGGCATTGAAACGTAACATTTCTGTGAAATCCAATACAGTAGCCAAGAGCCATGTTTGGCTACTGAGCACTTAAAATGTGGCCAGTGCAACTGAGGAAATCTGATCTCTAATTTCTATATATTATAACTAATTTGCTCCGGGAGTTGGTGATGGACAGGGAGGCCTGGCGTGCTACAATCCCCGGGGTTGTAAAGAGTCGGACACGACTGAGTGACTGAACTGATAACTAATTTGCATTTACATACAGTAGCCCAGGAGCAGGCTCACTTAATTCTCCTGTGTTTACAGCCAACCTGGGGTAGAAGAATCTTGGCATAACTCACTCTCTTTCTAAAGTCAAAATGGCACCCTTGGCTAAAAATATACACCCCTCTCTTTATCCATGCTGCTGGGCAGAGGACAGAAAATTAAATAAAGACACACAGGGCAGTTTCCATATTTCTGTAATTTTCCCTGAATTGCTAGTAAAGTGACAATTGCTCCCCTTCAATTAAACACAGGGCCATCTGGGGCATAGATATGCAAGAAGATTAAAATGGGACGGCGCAGAACCTAGTCTTTAAGCGTGGATTGCGCTTTTGTGCTGTTTGGAGGACAGAAAGATTTTCTGAACTTCTATGCGAGCATCCCGGGCATCTTTTTCTCTTTCACATCTGCCGCTGGGTGGAATTGATGGTAATCGTGGTTATTATCGTGGTGTCTTCCCCCACTTAACACAAGGCCATCTGGGGTTTGTGTGGTAGGGGTGGAGTAGCATTTTTTTTTTTTTCAAGTGCTCCTCTTCTTTAGTAAAAATATTTTACGGAAATTATGTCAGAGAAAAGATTATGATAATAATGATGATAATACTAATAATAGGGTTATTATGTGAAATCTCCTTTAAAAAAAAAAAAAAAAAGAACAATGAGAGCCCTTTCTGTTGACTGAACTTCCAAGTGTGACCTTCCTCCTCAGGTCTGCTTTTTCATAGCCATCTCAGAGGCTCATTACCAACTGCTCGCCTGGATTTCCACTACTCTCGCTGAGTCCTTTGAACACTACCTTGTCCTTCAGAACGAACTCTCCCTGGATTGTGAGAGGTGTTGCCAACACCTGCCCAGGTGGACATGTCTAGCACCTGCTCACATACCTGCTCTGGGGAACCATGTCTAGCCTGGCAGTGGCTTATTAAGTGACACTCTAGACACTCTGCTAATGCTAACCCAGCTAGTGTCTCGTTTTCTTAAAACCCTATTACCATGATGAATAGATTATAAATTAGATCACAATGCTCCTCTTAATAACATTAAATCAATCAGCAAACACTGCTTGGATCTCACTATGTACTAGACATGGAATTAGACATTTGGGATGAATAAATAGATACCAGTTGCTTTTGTCTTTGAGGACCTTAGAAACTACAACTGGGGACAAAGCACATACATAGGACGTGAATTCGCATCATGACATGATGGTTTTACTACAGTGTCCTTCTGGGGCACCCTTGCTTATTAGCAAATTTGCTCTTTTTTCTTCTCTTATATAAAGGGAACTGTTAGGCTCCATGTGGTCCAAAGTCTTTTGCATGTAAAAACTTTATGGTTCTAAGTGCCAATACAGCGACTTTATTTTAAAAATGAGAGCCTCAGGATTTAGAATAGGGCTTTCCAATGGTAAAGAATCTGCCTGCCAATGCAGGAGGTGCAGGTTTGATTCCTGGGTCAGGAAGATTCCCTGGAGGAGGAAATTACAAACCACTCCAGTATTCTTACCGGGAAAATCTCACAGACAGAGGAATCTGGCAGGCTACAGTCTGTGGGCTCACTAAGAATCGGACATGACTGAGCTACTGAACTCACACGATTGTGTTTAGAACGGCATTGAAACGTAACATTTCTGTGAAATCCAATACAGTAGCCAAGAGCCATGTTTGGCTACTGAGCACTTAAAATGTGGCCAGTGCAACTGAGGAAATCTGATCTCTAATTTCTATATATTATAACTAATTTGCTCCGGGAGTTGGTGATGGACAGGGAGGCCTGGCGTGCTACAATCCCCGGGGTTGTAAAGAGTCGGACACGACTGAGTGACTGAACTGATAACTAATTTGCATTTACATACAGTAGCCCAGGAGCAGGCTCACTTAATTCTCCTGTGTTTACAGCCAACCTGGGGTAGAAGAATCTTGGCATAACTCACTCTCTTTCTAAAGTCAAAATGGCACCCTTGGCTAAAAATATACACCCCTCTCTTTATCCATGCTGCTGGGCAGAGGACAGAAAATTAAATAAAGACACACAGGGCAGTTTCCATATTTCTGTAATTTTCCCTGAATTGCTAGTAAAGTGACAATTGCTCCCCTTCAATTAAACACAGGGCCATCTGGGGCATAGATATGCAAGAAGATTAAAATGGGACGGCGCAGAACCTAGTCTTTAAGCGTGGATTGCGCTTTTGTGCTGTTTGGAGGACAGAAAGATTTTCTGAACTTCTATGCGAGCATCCCGGGCATCTTTTTCTCTTTCACATCTGCCGCTGGGTGGAATTGATGGTAATCGTGGTTATTATCGTGGTGTCTTCCCCCACTTAACACAAGGCCATCTGGGGTTTGTGTGGTAGGGGTGGAGTAGCATTTTTTTTTTTTTCAAGTGCTCCTCTTCTTTAGTAAAAATATTTTACGGAAATTATGTCAGAGAAAAGATTATGATAATAATGATGATAATACTAATAATAGGGTTATTATGTGAAATCTCCTTTAAAAAAAAAAAAAAGCCTCCAGTAAGCATAATCCAGAAGTGACAAGGCCAGGAATTGAACACCTGGCCTCTGGGAGCAGCCTCAGCACACAGGGCTCTGAACTGGAAAAGCTCCTTCCAGGACGGAGCTAAAACCCTCAGACATGCCGTCAAAGGGCTGCTCCGCATTTTAACTCTGCAAGCTCCTACTGTGGGCTTTTGGGAAAGCTTAAAACAATCACCCTCTTTGTTTCCTTCTCTCTAAAAAAGAGAGAATAGTACTTACCCTTTAGGGTTGTTGAAAGCACAACCTAGTAATGGATGTGCATACACCTCTCAGAGTGTTTTATACTTAGTCTTGATAAATGTTCAGGAAAGAACTCAAGAATACTTAGGTAGCCTGCTTTCTGAAGCCCAACTAAAAGGCTTCTCAGTTTCATCATTTCTTGACAGATGACCACAGTAGCTGTTAATATGAGAACTGATACTGTTGCATGTCTACTTTGTGGCATATAATTAAGTTCTAGTTACACTCCCAGAGATCAGTTGAATTTAAAACCTTATTTAAACTGGCTTCTAATATATGCCTATAAACTAGTGATGCATAGTGATAAGAAGAGAATTTGGAGTCACATAAAAATGTGCTAGAATTATTGACAGTGTGTCCTTAAAGAAGCTATTCATCTCTCTTAGCTGAGTGCCACCGACATTACTATCTGCATGAGGAAGCTACATCACATTTTTGAGAAAAAAATTAAGTTGAATCATTTTATCTATTTGAGAATCTACATGGTAGACAATAAATGCTGTTTGATATTTGTAAATGCAAATGATTTGTATATCTCTATGCATATGTGGGCTTCCTGGTGGCTCAGTGATAAAGACTCTGCCTGCCAATACAGGAGATACGGGTTCGATCTCTGGGTCACAAAGATCTCCTGGAGAAGGCAATGGCAACCCACTCTAGTACCCTTGCCTGGAAAATCCTATGGACAGAGGAGCCTGGAGGGCTACAGTCCATGGAGTCCCAAAGAGTCGAACCCGACTGAGCACACACACATGCATACATATCTGTAGCGTGTGTCTTATACAACTCTTTCTGCCACTCCAATTCAGCTCTGTCTTGGTCTCCTGGAAATTATGTGAAAATGTGCATCCAGTTGGTGTGACTACCTTTCCAAGGCTCAGCTTCTGTAATAAGGTGTAACCTTCCCTGTCTTCTCAACTACGCTGCTTCCCATTCCTGGGGCACTGTTTTCTTTACCACCTACACTGATACTGCGGATGTCTGTCTGAAATGTCTTCTTCCCTTTGAGATTCTGATTTGCAAGGCTACCTTTGAAAAGGTAGATTCCAAATGGTTGTGCACACGAGAAACCAGACTTTGTTTGGAGGAACTGAACTAAATAAAGGTACATTGTTTCCTAATAACATATGTTAGCCTATATTTTAACTCGATGAGAAAATCTCCTTTTACGATTATAAACTCAAATCTGCTTCTTTACACAAATATTTATTTTACTCCATTGTGTAGGCACGTGTCTCGGATGTTACAGCACTGTCTAGAATAGCATATTTGCATCTGTTTAGCAAACTTAAAAAAAACTGGAGCCTGGAATCCTACATGCTTGGCATTTCTTCCAAGAAGAAGGGCCCTTCTATGAAGTCATGGGCTGTGTTCTTGATGGTGAGTCTGACCACGGCCTGAGCAGAAACTTAGGTGACAAGGCTGCATGGGACCATGAGCTTCATATGGGTCTTGGGCCTTTTCCGCTCAGATCCACTGCTTACTCTTCTGCTGCTCGGCTCAGCTCCTAGAAGGCTGACCCCCGTGGGCCGCCTTTCGTCATCCTCTACAGCAATTGGGATTCAGCTTAGTTGATCAATGGGAAGCCTAGTGGGAAACTGGAAGATGGAAAGACGGGTGAACCCAGGCCCTTTTCTCTTTCTCTCCCAACATGGTCCCGATGGTGGTTATCTCTTCCACCATAGGGGTGCTCTGCAATCCAGGTTTCCACTGGATGACCCTGGTCCCCATGCTCCTGCAAATCACACCTTTAGTCTACTCTTTCATCCTAGGGCAGGTGGCAGTTTCCTGTCCTCTCCACTCACTCCCTGCGTCATATTTGCTGCTCTCCCATACCCTGTGTTCTAACACTTTGGCCACCTGATGTGAAGAGCCAACTCATTGGTAAAGACCCCGATGCTGGCCAAGATTGAGAACAGGAGAAGAAGGGGGCGTCAGAGGATGAGATGGGTGGATGGCATCACCGACTCAATGGATATGAGTTTGAGCAAACTCTAGGAGACAGTGAAGGGCAGGGAAGCCTGGTGTGCTGCAGTCCATGGGGCCACAAAGAGTTAGACACAAGTTAGCAACTGAACAACATGACCCGTGAAATCAATTTCCTACACTAACCACCTGTCTGGGTAGTCAAGGTGGCTTTGTTTTCTGACTTGGACCCTGACTGATATGCATCAATTTTAGGGGGTTTCAAGGTTCTTCCAGAGCTCTTCAGAGGCTGCTGTTGACTTAGGAGGGGAAGGGTAAGGAGGGAGTGGTGGTGCAACCACCACAGCCTTGGAGAGACAGTTTCTGCACACAGGAAGCACACAGTCTAATAGGAATTATGCTGGTGTCTTTGTCTGCCTGTGCCTTTTAAATTGGAATGATGAGCAACCTCTAGCCTCATTGTCTACTGAGGCTTTTTTTTTTCCCCTAAAGTTACGACTAAATGAATTAATCAGTCAAGCAGTTAACCAGTGGGGAAGGGGTGCTATGTCAGGGGTCATGGGGTTTTGCCTTTGCATCAGGAGGGATGGAAAATGAATGGGGAAAGAGCACTGTGTGAGAGAATGAGTGGATGAATGAACAAAGGAAGGAAGAAGATGGTATCAGTAGCCTTGGGCTCTTGTCCGAACTCTGCTGTTAACTTGTCAGTTTTCTTTAGGAAGATCCTTCTTTCCTGGACCCATCTTCTCACCTGTAACATGTGGAGCTCTTACAGGCCAATAGATTTTACTGTGGCTGTGAAATGTGACCAGCTTTAGTGGCTGCTTGTTTTACTTAAAGAAGGAGGGTTCTGAGTGAAACCCTTCAGCTGTAGTGAACGAAAGCACTGTGGTCTGTTAGCGATGCCCACCTTGGGGACACACCTGCTTATCTGCTGGATGGGTACTGTTGAAGGGTAGACCTTGGTTCAGTGTTGGGTTTCTCTCTTCTATCTAACTAGCTTCCAAACAGCCTTGTGTGAGTCTCTTTCTGCACACAGAGGCGGCTGAAACTTACCACTGCTCAGAATGAAAGAACATGATCTTTGCTGAATTATAAAAAGAAGGGTGCTTTTCCGTCGTAACTGCCTGTCTTCTACACTAAAGTGAGAATGAAGATGCTTTGTTTGCACTGTTAGATTCTCCATAGCAGCCGCTGACTGTAACTTACGCTTAGGAGAATTGTTGACTGAATTTGATTATCTGTGATTCGTGGAATCTATCATCAATAAGCCAGCAGCCAGGATATGAATACAAAACCTGAAGGTCAGTATTGGGTGGCCTCTCCATCTTAGCCAGTGCACCCTAAAAAGCAGAGCTTCAGACAAGGGCATGGATGCGGGGAAGTGGAGTGAGGAAAGAGTGAAATGAGTGAGGAGAGTTGGCCTAAGGGCATGTGGTTAGCAGATCGCTGCTGGGGACACCTGGGGACCTCAGAGGAGTCTGTTCATGCAGAAGTGGAGGACGAGGGGATAGTTAGGAGTCATCATCTATCCTCTGATGTTTGAGGGCTGCTCCATGGGTATGAATTTCCTCTGATTTGTGTTTGGACAGCCCTGGGTAGAGCTGAGCGGTTGCCTTAGGACTCTCAGTTTCAGAAACAGAACCCCCAGGACAGAGAGGAAGGGAAGGTGGAAAGTGCATCTGGCTTCAGAGGGTGGTTGAAGACATAACATAGAGCAGATGAGAAGGGTCACAAGAGACAGCTGGTACGAAAGCTGAAGTGATTCCTTGATTCAGTTCCCTGGAAGTGACCCCAGGGAACCGAGATCACCCATGGTCTATTTTGTATTTCATATCACAGAGCCACCAAGTCTCAGGACGAGATTTGGCATGCAGACAGACCTGTGGAGACCTTTCTTGTGCCCTTGGCCATGGGCCAGCAGCTTATTTGGACTTGAACTGTACCAGCCCAGGACAAGTGTTTATAGAACTCAAGTCTAGAATTAACACGCAAAAAAGATGTCCTCTTCATTAGAGGGGACTGGAATGCAAAAATAAGATGTCAAGAGCTATCTGGAGTAATAGGAAAATTTGGCCTTGGAGTACAAAATGAAGCAGGTCAAGGCTAACAGAGTTTTGCCAAGAAAAAGCACTGGTCATAACAAACACCTTCTTCCAACAATACAAGAGAAGACTCTACACATGGACATCACACGATGGTCAACATCAAAATCAGACTGATTATATTCTCTGCAGCCAAAGATGGAGAAGCTCTATACAGTCAACAAAAACAAGACTGGGAGCTGACTGTGGCTCAGATCATGAACTCCTTATTGCCAAATTCAGATTTAAATTGAAGAAAGTAGGGAAAACCACTAGACCATTCAGGTATGACCTAAATCAAATCCCTTATGATTATACAGTGGAAGTGAGAAATAGATTCAAGGGATTAGATCTGGTAGACAGAGTGCCTGAAGAACAATGAACCAAGGTTTATGACATTGTACAGGAGGCAATGATCAAGAACATCCCCAAGAAAAAGAAATGCAAAAAGGCAAAATGGTTGTCTGACAAGGCTTTACAAATAGCTGAGAAAAGAAGAGAACTGAAAAGCAAAAGAGAAAAGGAAAGATATACCCATTTGAATGCACAGTTCCAAAAAACAGCAAGGAGAGACAAGAAAGCCTTCCTCAGCGATCAATGCAAAGAAAAAGAGGAAAACAATAGAATGGGAAAGATGAGATCTCTGCAAGAAAATTAGAGATAACAAGGGAACATTTTATGTAAAGATGGGCACAATAAAGGACAGAAATGGTATAGACCTAACAGAAGCAGAAGATATTAAGAAGAGGTGGCAAGAATACACAGAACTATACAAAAAAAGATCTTCATGACCCAGATAACCATGATGGTGTGATCACTCACCTAGAGCCCGACATCCTGGAATGTGAAGTCAAGTGGGCCTTAGGAAGCATCAGTATGAACAAAGCTAGTGGAGGTAATGGAATTCCAGCTGAGTTATTTCAAATTCTCAGAGATGATTGTGAAAGTGGTGCACTCAGTATGCCAGCAAATTTGGAAAACTCAGCAGTGGCCACAGGACTGGAAAAGGTCAGTTTTCATTCCAGTCCCAAAGAAAGGCAATGTCAAAGAATGCTTGAACTACCACACAATTGCACTCATCTCACATGCTTGCAAAATAATGCTCAAAATTCTCCAAGCCAGGCTTCAATAGTACGTGAAACATGAACTTCCAGATGTTCAAGCTGGATTTAGGAAAGGCAGAGGAACCAGAGATCAAATTGCCAATATCTGCTGGATCATCAAAAAAGTAAGAGAGTGCTAGAAAAACATCTACTTCTGCTTTATTGACTATGACTACAGCAAAGCCTTTGACTGTGTGGAACACAACAAACTGTGGAAAATTCTTAAAAAGATGGGAATTCTAGACCACCTGACCTGCCTCCTGAGAAACCTGTATGCAGGTAAAGAAACAACAGTTAGAACTGGACATGGAACAACAGACTGGTTCAAAATAGGGAAAGGAGTATGTCGCAGCTATATATTGTCACTTTGCTTATTTAACTTATAAGCAAAGTAAATCATGCAAAATACTGGGCTAGATGAAGCATGAGCTGGAATCAAGATTTGCTGGGAGAAATATCAATAACCTCAGATAAGCAGATGACACCACCCTTATGGCAGAAAGCGAAGAAGAACTAAAGAGCCTCTTGATGAAAGTTAAAGAGGAGAGTGACAAAGTTGGCTTAAAACTCAACATTAAGAAAACTAAGATCATGGCATCCTGCCCTATCACTTCATGGCAAATAGATGGGGAAACAATGGCANTCAGATAAGCAGATGACACCACCCTTATGGCAGAAAGCGAAGAAGAACTAAAGAGCCTCTTGATGAAAGTTAAAGAGGAGAGTGACAAAGTTGGCTTAAAACTCAACATTAAGAAAACTAAGATCATGGCATCCTGCCCTATCACTTCATGGCAAATAGATGGGGAAACAATGGCAACAGTGAGAGACTTACTTTTGGAGGGGACTTCCACGGTAGCTCAGATGGTAAAGCGTCTGCCTACAATGCAAGAGACCCGGGTTCAGTCCCTGAGTCAGGAAGATCCACTGGAGAAGGAAATGGCAACCCACTCCAGTATTCTTGCCTGGAAAATCCCATGGAGGGAGAAGCCTAGTAGGCTACAGTCCATGGGGTCGCAAAGAGTCGAACACGACTGAGTGACTTCACTTTCTTTCACTTTCCAAAACCACTGCAGCTGGTGACTGCAGCCATGAAATTTAAAAAATGTTTGATCCTTGGAAGAAAAGCTTTGACCAAACTAGATAGCATATTAAAAACAGAGACGCTACTTTGCCAACAAAGGTCTGTCTAGTCAAAGCTATGGTTTTTCCAGTAGTATGGATATGAGAGTTGAACTATAAAGAAAGCTGAATGCCAAAGAATTGATGCTTTTGAACTTTGGTGTTGGAGAAGACTCTTGAGAGTCCCTTGGACTGCAAGGAGACCCAGCCAGTCCATCCTAAAGGAGACCAGTCCTGGGTGTTCATTGTAAGGACTGATGCTGAGGCTGAAACTCCAATACTTTGGCCACCTGATATGAAAAACTGACTGATCTGAAAAGACCCTGATGTTGGGAAAGATAGAAGCTGGGAGGAGAAGGGGATGACAGAGGATGAGATGGTTGGATGGTATCACTGACTTGATGGACATGAGTTTGAGTAAACTCTGGGAGTTGGTAATAGACAGGGAGGCCTGGCGTGCTGCAGTCTATGGGGTCACAAAGAGTTGGACACAATGGAGAGACTGAACTGAACTGAAGGACACACAGTCACAACAGCTCCTCCCTGCAGTTCACATGGACTCAGCTCTCTTAGGCTTTGTCCCAGATCCCCTCTTCACAAGTGCTTATTATCACGGGCCAGATGTTCAGATATCCTCCAAAGCCATTATGGTGTTACAGGGTGGTGTTGATGCCAGAGTAGAGTTGAGCCAAAGGAATCAAAGATGCCAGAGGGATGAGGGCACCAGGGCTGCCTCATGGAGCTGTGGGCAGCAGTGTTACTGCCAGTCACTCAGCCGTGTCTGACTCTTGGCAACCCTGTGGACTGCAGCCTGCCAGGCTCCTCTGTCCATGGGATTCTCCCAGCAAGAATTCTGGAGTGTGTGCAGCACAACTTACATGCTAATGATAAAACTATGGTATGAATTTAAAAATGAATGATGTCATCTTTGTGATTAAGGAAAGCTACAGCCTTTTAACAACTTCTAGAGCATTAAATATGAGGCAGGAATTAATTCATTTGATCACTTCAAAATTAAAGTTTTCTGTTCCGAAAAGAAAAAATAACTGTGATGTCTAAAACTGGCACAAGATTAATATCTGTATTATGAAAGGAACTCCTAAGAAGCATGTGACAGGGTTTCCAGTTATTAGTAATTAGAGAATTGAGAAATGCATGAAGTTGTGATTTCAAGATTATTAACTCTTTTCCCTCGTCAAATAGAAGACCATAAAAGAGGACAATGTCATGGGTGACAGGGGTGAGATTATAGGCACAGCTTCTCTTGCAGGGAATAGAAACTGATATGGCCTTTCTGAAAACCTGCCTTACACGAATCAATCAACTCATGTATGTTTGAGCATGAGTGGGACCCTGAAGGACACCTAATTATTGCTGTTTAGTCGATAAGTTGTGTCTGACTCTTTTGTGACCTCATGGGCTGTCTGTGGGATTTTCCAGGCAAGAGTGCTGGAGTGGGTTGCTGTTGCTTTATTCAGGCGATCTTCCTGACCCAGGGATAGAACCCGTGGCTCCTGTTGTGTCACCTGCATTGTAGGTGGGTCTTTACTGCTAAGTCACTGGGGATTCCAGTGCCTAGATGCAGCCTGTAACTCCAGCAATTATCTCCCTAGGTGTATCCTAGGGGAATTCTAAAAAATTTTCACATATGCATAAGAAGTGGGCTAGGATGCTCTTCGGCTGTTTTCCTGATGGTGGAGACTAGAAACCGCCTGTGTCCTTTTGGATAGGGAGCGTAAGCTGGGGCAGACATACACCCTGAAGAGGTAAGGGCAGTCAGGGTAGCGCTCAAATGTTGGCTGCTTAGATATTCACATAACCCCTTGGGCAGAACTTAAAGAAGTGATGCTTGATGAAAATATAAGAAAAGGAGGTAACAGGTGCAACATACTGGCAACTATATCAATAATTTCTATCTTGAAAAATCACATACTAACAGAAAGACATTCATTTTATAATATTAGGTTGGCCAAAAATTTCATTTGGCCAGTGAATGAATACATTGTTCACTAAAGTTCTTAGTGAATATGAGACATGTATCTTCCAATTTCACTTAAAACGGAACAAACTTTTTGCCAACCTAATATCAAAAGGATTGTATTAGACATGCGGGTGTGTTACGAAGATTGTAACTGTGACTCCCAGGACTGCAGCACTCCTGGCTTCCCGGTCCTTCACTATCTCCTGGAGTTTGCCAAAACTCGTGTCCATTGAGTTGGTGATGCCATCCAACCATTTAATCCTCTGTCATCTCTTTCTCCTCCAGCCCTCAATTTTCCCCAGCATCAAGGTTTTTCCAGTGAGTCAGCTCTTCACATCAGATGGCCAAAGCATCGGGGCTTCAGCTTCAGCATCAGTCCTTCCAATGAATATTAGCTTGCACAAATTAAAGGTAATGTACAGTGAACTGAAGAATCTGCTTAACTTCATCTTCTGTATTTCTGTATTTGAAGTGAAAAATCAATATGCAACTATATATATGATGCAAAGAAATAGAGGAAAGCAATAGAATAGTAAAGACTAGAGATCTCTTCAAAAAATCAGAGATACCAAGGAAATATTTTGAGCAAAGATAGGTACAATAAAAGACAGAAACAGTGTGGAACTAAAAGAACCAGAAAATATTAAGAAGAGGTGACAAGAATACACAGAAGAACTTACAAAAAAGATCTTAGTTATCAGATAACCACGATGGTGTTATCATTCACCTAGAACCAGACATCTTGGAGTGTGAAATCAAATGGGCCTTAGGAAGCATCACTATGAACAAAGCTGGTGGAAGTGATGGAATTCCAACTGAGCTATTTCAAATCCTAAAAGATGATGCTATGAAAGTGCTGTTCTCAATATGCCCAAAAGTTTGGAAGAGTCAGCAGTAGCCACAGGACTGGAAAAGGTCAGCTTTCATTCCAATCTCAAAGAAGGGCAATGCCAAAGAATGTTCAAACTACTACACAATTGTACTCATTTCACGTGCTAGCAAGGAAATGCTCAAAATCTTCCAAGGTAGGCTTCAACAGTATGTGAACTTAGAACTTCCAGATGTACAAGCTGGATTTAGAGAAGGCAAAGAAACTAGAGATCAAAGTGCCAACATCTGTTGGATCATAGAGAAAGCAAGAGAATTCCAGAAAAAAAACATCTACTCCTGCTTCACTGACTATGCTAAAGCTTTTGACTATGTGGATCACAACAAACTGAGGAAAATTTTTAAAGAGATGGGAATACCAGACCACCTGACTTGTCTCCTGAGAAACCTCTATGCAGGTCAAGAAGCAACAGTTAGAACTGGACATGAAACAACATACTGGTTCAAAATTGGGAAAGGAGTGTGTCAAAGTTGTATATTGTCACTCTGCTTATTTAACTTATATGCAGAGTACATCATGAGAAACGTTGGGCTGGATGAGGCATAAGCTGGAATCAAGACTTCTGGGAGAAATATAAAAATCTCAGATATGGAGATAACACCACTCTTATGGCAGAAAGCAAAGAGGAACTAAAGAGCTTCTTGATGAAGGAGACAGAAGAGAGTAAAAAAGCTGGCTTAAAACTCAACATTCAAAAAGCTAAGATATGGCATTAGGTCCCATCACTTCATGGCCTATTGATGGGGAAACAATGGAAACAGTGACAGACTTTATTTTCTTGGACTCCAAAATCACTGCAGATGGTGACTGCAGCCATAAAATTAAAAGATGCTTGCTCCTTGGAAGAAAAGCTATGACAAACCTAGACAGTGTATTTAAAAGCAGAGGCATTACTTTGCCAATAAAGGTCCTTCTAGTCAAAGCTATGGTTTTTCCAGTAGTCTGGTATGGATGTGAGAGTTGGACCATAAAGAAGGCTGAAAACTGGTGCTTTCCAACTGTGGTGTTGGAGGAGACTCCTGAGATTCCCTTGGACTGCAAGGATATAAAACAAGTCAATCCTAAATGAAATCAACCCTGAATATTCATTGGAAGGACTGATGCTGACGTTCCAATACTTTGGCCACCTGATGCGAAGAACCAACTCATTGGATGCTTGCTTCTATGCACAGAATGGCTGTGGCTATGATACCCATAACTGAGAAGCGGTCCAGGTGTTTGAGTCATCACCCAAATACCACCAGCAGTACTGCCATGATGCTGTGGTGTTTTTTTTTTTTTTTGACATGCAATTAACTGTTGGTAACATTTTCATAAGACAAAAGGTAATCTTCCCTTCAGTTATGAGTTAGCTATATTCTTGGAACATTCAGCATGTAATAAAGTTTTACAAAGAGAGCTCTTTGTTTACAATTGTAAAATGAAATTGAATTCTAGGTTCAAATAGTTTTCAAAAGATTTTCACCTGCATGAATCTCTGGTGAAGGATTTGAAAGTTTCACAAGCTAGAGAGATATGTTTTTTCTGCAGCCAGCATTTCTGACTCTTGCCAACCAAATGCCAATAAACCCCAACCCCAAACAGTGACAGGACAGGGACCTCCAAGCTTCCAAGATTCCTCCTAAGGGTACCTATGGTCCTCGTTGATTTCTAGTGGGACAACAAGGAAATTCAGAATGACTCATAGTGGAAAGCCAACTTCTGTTTTCCTATATTGAAAGTTTTTTTGGTAACCTCCAGATCTAGGAATCTGACTTTATAAGACATCCTGAAAGTGAAGGTTAGAAAGATGGCCGTGTCTCCTGTGAAGTGGTTTACAGAAGATGAAAAATGTGTTTCCATTCGCCTTGTACAGACATGGCTTGGTGCTAACTATTGTGATTGATCATCAGTCTAATGAATAACAACAGAAGCAATGAGTAAATGGTTATTTCCCAGGGAAAATCCAGAATCCAGGTTCAATTGGAAATAATTCAAGCAGCATGGGAGAGGCTGAAAGTAATCAATGAGTAATCAGAACATGAATTCCAGGAAAGTGAAAATGCTGTTACAGTGTAAGCAATTTCTGCTTTTAGAAGCAGGATTAGTATGGTGTTGGTCTACTTGAACATTTTTCAAACTTTTAAAAAAGAGAAAAATTATTTTCAAATGAGCTATTAGGGAGATCCCTAAAATATAAAGCAGATGAATCAAGTAATTTTTTTTTACTATACATGTGTTTTATGAGTTCATATTTATAGTATTTTATTATTAATCAAGCAATTGCAACATGAAACTGTTTTATGGCATAAGCATTTGAAATCAAGGTTATTGATGATAGCTCAATCTCATCTTTAAGGTCTAATTTATTCTGGTATTTTTATATGGCTGCACAAGATTAAAATATCTTGAATCACAGGAACATGCAAATAGTGATTTTTCTAAAAAGTTTGCCATGTATCTTCAGGACTTAATTTATGAATCTGTTGCAAAAGCTTAAAACATAAATAAGAAAAAATATTGCTTAAAACAAAGCGATCATCAGGGACATCTAAATTCTTTTATAGTCAAGTCACAATGGCGAACTATTACATATAGACTGGATAAACAACAAGGTCCTACTATATAGCACAGAGAACTACACCCAATCTCTTAGGGTAAACCAATGGAAAAGAATATAAGAAAAAGAATGTATAACTGAGTCACTTTGCTGTACAACAGAGACTGGCATAAAATTGTAAATCAGTTGTCCTTCAATAAAAACAAATAATGATGTGAAAAATAATAAAGCTTGACAAATAGGAAAATCTAACAAGCTAAATCTAAAGCAAATAAACAAAAACTAGTCTAAGCCCCAGAGCTATCAATACTAAAATATAATCACGCAGGGCCATAGTGGAGGCCTGAGCCTCTCAGGGTTGCCTGGCCCTTGCCCATCAATGACTGAGAGCTCCAGGCTCATGTTCGGCTGTAGTGGTGCATGGACATATGGACTTCAGATAATCACAGATTTTTGGATAAGCCTGAATCTTCTGAGGGCTGGCACAGAGCTATAGCCTTCATCTTTAATGCTATATCTGACTTGAATTTAAATATATTCATGGAATGCATGCCAAAAAATGTTCAGAGCCATTCCAGAAGAGATTAATACACTGGTCACCTCTAGTGTGTTAACATTTGGTAAAGAACTACACTACTTTAAAATCGAGAACATGCATATTAGAGATGAAATTCTGTACTACCATTTATACAGCTGGAAGCCATCACTTATAGAATCTGTTCAACTTAAAATTAACCCTGCATTTTTAGAAAGAAACTTAGAAACATACTCATGGCACCAAAGCACAGAGGACACCAGAAGAAAGCAGACGTCACAGCCCTGTCTCTCCTGGACTCCCAGGCTTCTGATCCTTTCAGGCTTTGTCTCTTTATATCCTGCTATAATATTAGTCATCGCCCCAAATCCTGAAAAAGATGGCTTTGAGAATTAAGTAGCTGAGATCTGTGAGAGTGCTTTGACAGGAACACTTAGCTCTGTAGGTTCATTCAAAATGCGTCACTTGCCCCATGAACAAGATCTAAGGCTTTGCCTTCTTGTTTTAAGAAGGCTGATGTCTTTCTCAACCAGGCTGTTCAGTCCAAAAAGAATTTAAATTATAAAGCAATCACTCTTAAGACATTTGTTTACTTTTAAAGATTATTACTTATTTTACTATAAAGTATCATCTACTAATTTATGTATACTATAAACAGACTCACGGGAAAAGACCCTGATGCTGCAAAAAACTGAAGGAAAAAGGAGAAGGGGATAAGAATGAAGCAGAAGATGAGATGCTTAGATAATATCACTGACTCAATCGACATGAATCTGAGCAAACTCTGGGAGACAGTGGAAGACAGAGGAACCTGGCGTGCTGCAGTCCATGGGTCTCAAAGAGTCAGACATGACTTAGCGACTGAACAACTTATAAATGTTTTAAATAGGGAGAAATTTTAAGAGAGAAAAAAATCACTCCTACACAAGAGCTGGAAGGCAACCAATGTGAACAATTTAATTCATTCCTCCCCATCTTTTATTTTTTATTTGCAGTTTTATATTTAAGCATGATGATGTTTACATATAATTTTTATTTCACTATTTTGTCTTAATATTAAAACAAATATTTTCTCATGTCACACTAGATTTTTGTAACTCCAACTTCAAGAGTACACAGCAAGCTGTTTTATTTTACCCAGAGGCAATCTATCTGACTTACGTCTCTACCTTTGCCCTTCTCCAACTGTTTGGATATATTTCCAATTTTTTTATTATTCATAAATAAGAAATAGTGGCTTTGGGGAAAAGAGCACTTTTGAGATCAGTCAATAGGTACTTCATAGGGTGAGAATTTCCGGGGGGCATTGAGCCGCATTATCTGATACATTCAGTATTCACACATCAAGGTAAGATACACTAGACCACAAGTGTGGGCCAGTGCAACAGCAGGACTAATATAAAAGCAAAGCAGCAAAATTGCAATCGGAAATGGTACTGTTGGGTGGGGGGCTGGGGGAGGGCTTCCCTGGTGGCTCCGTGATAGAGAATCTGCCTGCCAGTGAAGCAGACTCGAGTCTGACCCCTGGGTTGGGAAGATTCCCTGGAGAAGGAAGTGGCCACCCACTCCAGTATTCTTGCCTGAAAGATCTCATGGACTGAGGAGCCTGGTGGATTACGGCCATGGGGTCACGAAGAGTTGAACATGGCTGAGCGACTAAACTGCAACCACCACCACTGGAGGGAAAGAAAGCCTGGTACAGTGGTTGCTGTGGGCTGACTGTTACGAATATATGTCAAAGTCCTAATCTCTAGTATCTCAGAATGTGACGAGGCCATGGAAATGGACCCTGATCCTTCCAGTACAGTCCTCATAAGAGGAAATTAGGACATGGACATACACACAAAGGAAGGTCTCGTGACAGAGGACATCAGAAAAAGGAACTAAGGAGGACATCATATCCAGTCGGAATAGCCCCAGCAGCTGAACACCCTTAGCACCCATCTGAAGAGTGAACACAAGTCAGGCGCCAGGATTACCCATTCCATTGACCTCCTCATTGGTCTCAGGGACACACTGCTTTTCCTAGAGTAGCTCAGAATTGCTCTCCAGGCCAAGTGGCCACTCTATGAAATAGCCAACTTTCTACATGCACAATGGACCTCACTGGAACTCTGCTTTTCAGTTTTCCTTACAGCATTATGATTTAGGGGGTTCTCTTCCTGTTTCATGACACAACCTCTTCTTGAGATGTTTTTCAGGATGGGTATGCTCTTTTCTCTTTGAGGTTCAGAAGAAGGGTGACTGAGTTACAAACAGAAGTCCTGCTCCCAGTCATCTCTCCCTGACTATGCAGTTATTTCTTATTATTCTAAAATGTATGCTGAGGACCTCATATGTGCAAAGCTTGCTGACATTTCCACTCATTTTATCTCATTGGGTTATCACTATCTGTTAGGATACCAGCATGAAGCACGGATTACAACATACAAACTGACTCTAAAAGAGTCAGGCAGAACCAGTGAGAAAGCCCACAGTCACAGGATACAAACCCAGCTCTGCCTGACTCCACTGCCTTCAGAAGCGTGTCACACTCCATCCCATGAGTCATGCCCTGGTTTCCTTGTTTGTTTCACCTGGCTTTAAATTCCCAATGGAACGCACACAAACGTGGTTCACAAGGAAGTGATTTTCACCCGGTTATTACACAGGGACATCTTGGTAAAAGAGTGCTAGTAGCTTTAATGGATCTGATGGACTTTGGGGTTTTTGTTCTCCTTGTAACCAGCAGCCTTGGCTCTGTCTTTCCTCCCTTTTATTGCTTCCAAGGATTTCAGCTCAAGAATTTCTGTCAGGACTTCCGGTCCTCCCACCCCAATCTTTCTCTCTTCCCAAGTGTAGCCACTTCTCTCGCTGAGGAATTTGCCCTGTCAGAAGAAATCCCCTGTCAGAGGGGATGGTGTGCATTGGTAGTCATCAGTTTCCTCCAGGTGGAGTCGGGATAGTCTCTTGGCTTCCTAACAGGCTGTGCCCCCAGCTTTTTGTTCTGACACTGATGAGCTGGTAATGGCTGAGGCTCGGAACATCAGACCACGCTTGGGACCACAAGAATCTGAAGCACAGCTCAGGGGGCTTGGGGAAGTGCAGACCAAGAGTCAGAAATCTGCTTCTTATTTCGTTTAGGAAAAAGAGATTCCTGATGGAGCTCTCCAGGAGAGAATGCTTTTAGGACCTGGTCAGAGACCCATGCCTTTTCTATCAGTTTGACCCTACCCTCACTTACACAAGGAAAAAAAAAAAAAAAAAAAAAAAAAAAAAAAAATAAATAAATAAATATAAAAAAATATATAAAAAAAAAGCATTAACATAAAGAGTAACTAAAATTTTAAACAACAACAACAACAA
>SJYX01007671.1:66619-94556 GCA_006410675.1 Oreotragus oreotragus | reverse complement strand
AAAAAAAAAAAAAAAAAAAAAATATATATATATATATATATATGTATACACACACACACACACACAATATTTTTAGAAAGAAAAACAAAAGCTTTCTGTTTGGTCCTGTAGCTTCAGGCAAGTTCTGCTTCCTACCAGCTTTGTGACTCTGAGCTCATTAGTCACCATCTCTGAACCTCGGTTACCTCAATTCCAGGATGAGAATAAAATATAAATATAAATATATATATATATAACAGCCGCCTATTATGGGCTTAATTATGCCTTCCATGAAATGTGTAAGTTGGAGTCCAAACCTTCTAGCATTTTAGAAGGTGATTTATTTGGAGATAGAGTCTTTACAAGTCGAGTGTAAATGGGGTCATTTGGGTGGCTCTAAACATTTATGACTGGTGTCCTTAAAAAAAGGGAGCATTTGGACCAGGGCACACAGAGAGGGAGGAGGACATGAAGATATAGGCAGAAGACGGGCATCTACAAGCCAAGAAGAAAAGCCTGGAACCTTCCCTCACAGCCCTCAGAAGGAAGGGTTGATCCACTTTGACTTTGGGCTTCTGGCCTCCAGAACTGTGAGCCAATGTCTTTCTATTGATGCAGTTTTTCAGTCTGTGGAGCTTTGTTACAGCAGCCCTCACAATCTAATACAGAAATTTTGGTAGGGTTAAGTGTGCTGCTGCTGTTAAATCACTTCAGTCGTGTCCAACTCTGTGTGACCCCATAGACGGCAGCCCACCAGGCTCCCCCATCCCTGGGATTCTCCAGGCAAGGGTTAAGTGTAATCTTAGGTATAAATGCTCAACAGTTACAGAGAGAGCACTCAAAAATGTGCTATTGTAGGCACTGTATCACCAGCAACGTTCTATCCTTGATAGCNTCCAACTCTGTGTGACCCCATAGACGGCAGCCCACCAGGCTCCCCCATCCCTGGGATTCTCCAGGCAAGGGTTAAGTGTAATCTTAGGTATAAATGCTCAACAGTTACAGAGAGAGCACTCAAAAATGTGCTATTGTAGGCACTGTATCACCAGCAACGTTCTATCCTTGATAGCAGAGAGGAAAGGTGTGCCCCAGGCTGAGGTCCATGCGGAGAGCTTCATCTGCCTCAATTCAAGAGCAGGTTGTCTCTAAGAGTATGTGTGTGCTGCACGTTCCGGAGGCGTTGTGGTGGAGAAAATAGTGACTCTTCTTTTATGCAGATACTTTGCTCAGAAAATGAGAAGTCAGCGCTCTGCACTTAGAAATTTGTGAAGGTCTCTTTGCACCCAGGCATCAATATGGCTATGATTGAGTAATGATGGGGTTGCATTTTCCCATCAATGTAGGACTCAGTTCTCCACTAAAAGAGTCACTGTAAGAGCAGTGAATTCAGAGCAGTTTCTTCATCTCTCATTAAACTTCCGTGGGTCTTTGTACAAGTTAAGTACCTTCTCTGGACCATCTGCAAACACAGAGGCAGAACCGAGCCTAGGCAATCAATAAGACTTTTATTTATTTTTTTACACGAACTCCCAAACATGAACCCCCCTCCGACTCACATTGTGATACTGATGGTCATCTCATTTAGCTAATAACTTTCCTCCCATCTGTGGGCAGCTCAATCTCACTGATAAATGCATTGTATGTCTTACCGAAAAAGTGTGTGTGTGTGTGTTTTAATGTAGTTTAATCGTCCTACTGGCATACGATTAGCATTTTCAAGTGGATCCTAGTTAGTTGAAGCAGATGGTTTATCTTCTCTTGTAGTGTTTCGACTTGGACATTATATCATTTCTGCATCTAACTCCGTCCTTGCAGTGCTCAAGGAATCATTCCAAATTTTGCGCACTGTGTTTTGACTTATTTAATGCAGACGTACTTTACCCGCGGTAAACATGATTACCAAAATACTTTAACTTGAGAGCTTCTGCTTTCCTCCCGGTGTAATTAGTCACACTGCACTCTGTCTGCATTTAGGGGAGCAAGAGGGAAGAAAAGTGCTGCACAGCATCTTGCAAATGTGTCTTTACTTTTCTACAGCTGCTGGCCTCACTCTTTGGATTTTTCAGAATGTCAGGCTCTGGAAACAAGGCAGAGAGGTGGAGAGTCCCCAGCACAGTCACCTCGTCAGACAAAAGAGATGAGACGTAGCTCTGGAAAACTGGAGAGTTGAGACCAAGATGGCCTCTGCCTCCACAACAATGTAGGTGTTTCTTCTTCACGATGAGGAATCAGTAGTTACAATAACATAAAACCAATGAATACCCGTTTATACCACATCTGAAGTCTGATCTCCCCAACAATCTTATAGAGAAGGAAGTAACCCATACAATAATGTCCGTGTGACCTGTGGGCTCAGCCTGATCTGGGTCAAGTCAAATACTTTCCTCCCAGGATCATTGTGAAGTTAAGAGCTGATGTTTGTTTGGGTATCAAGAATGTCTGGCACAAGGCAGGTTCTCAATAAATGGTTATATTTTTCAGATGAAGAAACAGGACTTCCCAGGCACAGTAGTGGTGAAGAATCTGCCTGCCAATGCAGGAAATGTAAGAGATGTGGGTTCGATCCCTGGGTCAGGAACATCCCCTGGAGAAGGAAACATCCCACTTCAGTAGTTCTGCCTGGAAAACCTCATGGACAGAGGAGTCTGACAGGCCACAATCCATAGCTTTGCAAAAGAGTTGGACACGACTGAGCAGGCACACACACAGATACACACACACGTTTTTCAGATGAAGAAACTAAGGTCATAGAGAGTGTGTGATGTATGTGTATTGCTGCTGCTGCTAAGTTGCTTCAGTCATGTCCGACTCTGTACAACCCCAGAGATGGCAGCCCACCAGGCTCCCCCGTCCCTGGGATTCTCCAGGCAAGAACACTGGAGTGGGTTGCCATTTCCTTCTCCAATGTATGACAGTGAAAAGTGAAAGTGAAACTGCTCAGTCGTGTCCGACTCCTAGTGACCCCATGGACTGCAGCTTACCAGGCTCCTCCGTCCATGGGATTTGCCAGGCAAGAGTACTGAAGTGGGTTGCCATTGCCTTCTCCATATGTGTATTAGGCAATAAGAAATAAATTCAGATTTAAATCTTTTTTTTTTTTTAAGTGAAATGAAAGTCGCTCAGTGCATGGAATTCTCCAGGCCAGAATACTGGAATGGGAAGCCTTTCCCTTCTGGAGGAGATCTTCCCAACCCAGGAATTGAACCAGGGTCTCCTGCATCGCAGGTGGATTCTTTACCAACTGAGCTACCAGGGAAGCCCTATTTTCTTAAAAATTGAGGTATAATGTGTAGGGAGCGAAAAGCTCAGATTTTAATTACGTATTTAATTTCTAACCTCTTCAGTGACCCAAACTCCGTTGCTGAGAAGCCTCAAGCCACAAAGACTTCAGCCTTGTACCTGACTCCTAGCAGCTGTACTGGGTATGCTTGGAACACCTCGGGGAGGACCTTGGGAGGGTCGGATGATGCTCCTGCACATGACCCTCATCCAGTGTGCTTCCTTTCCTTCAAAGGGTAAGGTCTTTTTTGTGCTTGCTCTGCAGTGCCTTCAGATATTGATCTGTATCTGTATTCATGTATCTATGTACTTGTCAAATGTATGGATCTGATGATAGCTTGTTTCACACTGCTCACATTACCCAACTGGTCTAATGGCTTTCATGTGTTTTTCTTTTTTAAGTGTTCTTTTCACTAACATCATATCATTTTTCCCCAAAGTATTAGAAAACCAGAAGAAACACACACACACACTCTGTATCAAGAAAAAGAGTCCATTTAAATTTAATTTAGAGGTAAGTACAAACTATAGGAGAAAACAAGCCAGTCAGCCCTAAAATAAACCCTGAATATTCATCAGAAGGTCCGATGCTGAAGCCAAAGCTCCAATATTTTGGACACCTGATGCGAAGCACCGACTCATTGGAAAAGACCCTGATGCTGGGAAAGACTGAGGGTGGGAGAAGAAAGGGACAACAGATGATGAGCTGGCATCACTGACTCAATAGCAATGAGTCTGAGCAAGCTCCTGGAGATAGTGAAGAACAGAAGAGCCTGGCGTGCCACAATCCATCGGGTCATGAAGAGTCGGACATGACTTAGAGACTGAACGACAACAAATAAAAAACAGAATAGTGAAAACATGGCTGAATAGTGGGGTACACTGCTGCGCTGAGAATAACATGGGATGTGCTGAGAGAAATACTCCTAGAAGCTGGCTCTGCCACATAGGAGCTCTGGGTGAGTCACCTCACCTCCAAGCCTTAGGCTTTTCCTTAACGAATTGACGAAACAGTGCTACACGTGAGAATTAATATATACATTGTGCATTTATACTAAGGTCGTTTTTCACCTTTTAAAATGAAATGGTATCTGCCTTAGAGCCTGTTCCCACCTGGGTGCTGAGAAAATCAACCCCTACAGGCTTTGAGTGAGCACCCCCTCCTCTTTGATGGTGGGAAACAAAAGTCTTCCCTGGTGGCTCAGCTGGTAAAGAATCTGCCTGCAATTCGGGAGACCCTGGTCCAATTTCTGAGTTAGGAAGATCCGCTGGGGAAGGGATAGGCTACCCATTCTAGCATTTATGGGCTTCCCAACTCAGCAGTGGCCACAGGACTGGAAAAGGTCAGTTTTCATTCTAATTCCAAAGAAAGGCAATGCAAAAGAATGCTCAAACTACCTCACAAGTGCACTCATCTCACACGCTAGTAAAGTAATGCTCAAAATTCTCCAAGCCAGGCTTCAGCAATACATGAGGATCATGGAAAAAGCAAGAGAGTTCCAGAAAAACATCTGTTTCTGTTTTGTTGACTATGCCAAAGCCTTTGACTGTGTGGCTCACAATAAACTGTGGAAAATTCTGAAAGAGATGGGAATACCAGACCACCTAACCTGCCTCTTGAGAAATCTGTATGCAGATCAGGAAGCAACAGTTAGAACTGGACATGGAACAACAGACTGGTTCCAAATAGGAAAAGGAGTACGTCAAGGCTGTATATTGTCACCCTGCTTATTTAACTTATATGCAGAGTACATCATGAGAAACGCTGGACTGGAAGAAACAAAAGCTGAAATCAAGATTGCTGGGAGAAATAGCAAGAACCTCAGATATGCAGATGACACCACCCTTATGGCAGAAAGTGAAGAGGAGCTAAAAAGCCTCTTGATGAAAGTGAAGAAGGAGAGCAAAAAAGTTGGCTTAAAGCTCAACATTAAGAAAACGAAGATCATGGCATCCGGTCCCATCACTTCATGGGAAATAGATGGGCAAACAGTGGAAACAGTGTCAGACTTTATTTTGGGGGGCTCCAAAATCACTGCAGATGGTGACTGCAGCCATGAAATTAGAAGACACTTACTCCTTGGAAGAAAAGTTATGACCAACCTAGATAGCATATTCAAAAGCAGAGACATTACTTTGCTGACTAAGGTCCACCTAGTCAAGGCTATGGTTTTTCCTGTGGTCATGTATGGATGTGAGAGTTGGACTGGGAAGAAAGCTGAGCACTGGAGAATTGATGCTTTTGAACTGTGGTGTTGGAGAAGACTCTTGAGAGTCCCTTGGACTGCAAGGAGATCCAACCAGTCCATTCTGAAGGAGAGCAGCCCTGGGATTTCTTTGGAAGGAATGATGCTAAAGCTGAAACTCCAGTACTTTGGCCACCTCATGCGAATAGTTGACTCATTGGAAAAGACTCTGATGCTGGGAGGGATTGAGGGCAGGAGGAGAAGGGGACGACAGAGGATGAGATGGCTCGATAGCATCACGGACTCGATGGACGTGAGTCTGAGTGAACTCCGAGAGATGGTGACGAACAGGGAGACCTGACATGCCGCAATTCATGGGGTCGCAAAGAGTCAGACACGACTGAGTGACTGAACTGAACTGAACTAGTAGCTCAGGTAGTAAAGACTCTGCCTGCAATGCAGGAGACCTGGGCTAAATCCCTGGGTTGAGAAGATCCCCCAGAAAAGGAATGGCTACTCACTCCAGTGTTCTTGACTGGAAAATTCCATGGATAGAGGAGCCCAATGGCCTGCAGTCCTCGGGGTCACAGAGAGTCAAACGTGACTGAGGGACTGAGATGCACACACACACAACTGTATCTCATGCTTGCAAAAGACCACCTATTGATTTTCAGAAAATTCAGGAAGAATTAGGTCATTTTCATGGCCAGTGCATTTTGTCTAGCTGGACACTTACTTCTGCTCTCTGCATAATGACTTTGTAGGTCACAAGACAGCCATTCTGAAGGGAGATCCCCAAAGTGTCAATCCCTGCACCTCCAGAGTCTGTGATGCTGTCAGTCTGGAAATGGCACCAGGAATCTACAAATGATTCAAATAATTCTATTTAGTTCGAATAGTTTGAAACAGTGTCGTAACAAACCCATCAAAAGCAAGTAGCTCCAAATTCTTCCCTGTAGCTAACCAAGTTAAAACACATATTTCCTCTTGAAATAAAACTCCCCTTGGTTTAAAGACATTCCCTTCGAGTGTTAAGCCTGCTGTATCATGTAAAAGAAAGTCAGTCTTCGATCTCCCATTTGAGACTGGGGAGATGAGGTGGTGTCAGGACAGTCAACAGCCACAGAAGAAGATTAATGAAGGAGCTTTGTAAAACTATGCATCAGCTGGGCAGGCACTTTGCCATATTTATTTACTTGAATATCCACACTACTGTGTTAAGCATTGCAATAGGAAATAAGGTTATGAAAATGGCCAAGATTAAGTCTGCCCTCCAGGAGTTCCCAGCCTGGTGAGACAGATAGAAGAGCAGATGGTTCATGCCCAGCAGGATCAGGGCTATGATAGGAGACACGGAGCACGGGGACCAGAGTTGGGAGTATGGCAAAGCCTCCAGTGAAGGAGACAGCTAAGTGAACCACATGGGAAGAGTTGGAAGTCAGAGACAGGGTGACCCAAGGCGTCCATGAAGGAGATGCAAATTTGAGAGAAAGAGGACGGAGGACTAAGTTAAGAGCACTGTGGCCATGCTGAGTTTCTTGGCTATATCTTACAGGAGAAAGAGAAAATGAGAAAACCTTGTATTTAGGGAACTGAGGGGCACGGAAGACTTCCAAGAGGACACTGTGTTTAAGACCTGAAAAACATTTAGAGGTTCTTGAGGTGAGTGGGGACAAAAGAATGTGCAGTGCAAAGATTACAGTGTTTGTGGAGGCCCTGCACTGGCTTGATTGCTTGAACAATGATGGCACATTGATAAAAGAAAAGCCACATAGTGGTAGAGGAATTCTTAAGAGGTAAGATTCTTCCCAGGTGGCGCTAGGGGTAAAGAACTCACCTGCCAATGCAAGAGACATAAGAGACACAGGTTTGGTCCCTGGGTTGGGAAGATCCCCTAGAGAAGGAAACTGCAACCCACTCCAGTGTTCTTGCTTGAAGAATCCCCATGAACAGAGGAGCCTGCTAAGCTATAAACCATAGGGTTGCAAAGAGTTGGATGCGACTCAAGCAACTTAGCGAAAAAAAAAAAAAAATTCTTTCAATTACTATCATCTCACTTAATTCTCATGAAAATCCTGTAAGGAGGTGTGATGATTACTTTTATGTGTCAACTAGACTGGGCTAGGAGATGCCCAGATAACTGGTGAAACATTGTTTCTGGGTATGTTTGTAAAGGGGTCCAGGAAAGAAACTAGCATTTGAACCTCACCAATATTAAACATCTGCTGGGTCGTGGAAAAAGCAAGAGAGTTCCAGCAAAATACCTATTTCTGCTTTATTGACTATGCCAAAGCCTTTGACTGTGTGGATCACAATAAACCGTGGAAAATTCTGAAAGAGAGGGGAATACAAGACCACCTGACCTGCTTCTTGAGAAAACCTGCATGCAAGTCAGAAAGCAACACTGGTTTCAATAGACTGGTTTCAAATAGAAAAGGAATGCGTCAAGGTTGTATATTGTCACCCTACTTGTTTAACTTATATGCAGAGTACATCATCAGAAACGCTGGGCTGGAAGAAGCACAAGCTGGAATCAAGATTGCCGGGAGAAATATCAATAACCTCAGATATGCAGCTGACACCACCCTTATGGCAGAAAGTGAAGTGAAGTGAAGGGAAGTCACACAGTCGTGTCCGACTCTTTGCGATCCAATGGACTGTAGCCTACCAGGCTCCTCCATCCGTGAGATTCTCCAGGCAAGAGTACTGGAGTGGATTGCCATTTCCTTCTCCAGGGGATCTTCCTGACCCAGAGATCGAACCCAGGTCTCCTGCATTGTAGGCACACCCTTTACCATCTGAGCTACAAGGGAAGCACATGGCAGAAAGTCAAGAGGGACTAAAAAGCCTCTTGATGAAAGTGAAAGAGGAGAGTGAAAAAGTTGGCTTAAAGCTCAACATTCAGAAAACAAAGATCATGGTATCTGGTCCCATCACTTCATGGGAAATAAATGGGGAAACCGTGCAAACAGTGTCAGACTTTATTTTGGGGGGCTCCAAAATCTACAGATGGTGATTGCAGTTATAGAATTAAAAGATACTTGCTCCTTGGAAGGAAAGTTATGACCAATCTAGATAGCATATTCAAAAGCAGAGACATTACTTTGCCAACAAAGGTCCATCTAGTCAAGGTTATGGTTTTTCCAGTGGTCATGTATGGATGTGAGAGTTGGACTGGGAAGAAGGCTGAGCACCGAAGAATTGATGCTTTTGAACTGTGGTGTTGGAGAAGACTCTTGAGAGTCCCTTGGACTGCAAGGAGATCCAACCAATCCATTCTGAAGGAGATCAGCCCTGGGATTTCTTTGGAAGGAATGATGCTAAAGCTGGAACTCCAGTACTTTGGCCACCTCATGCGAAGAGTTGACTGATTGGAAAAGACTCTGATGCTAGGAGGGACTGGAGGCAGGAGGAGAAGGGGACAACAGAGGATGAGATGGCTAGATGGCATCACTGGCTTGATGAATGTGAGTCTGAGTGAACTCAGGGAGTTGGTGATGGACAGGGAGGCCTGGCATGCTGCAATTCATGGGGTCGCAAAGAGTCGGACACGACAGAGCAACTGAACTGAACTGAAGCCTTCTTACCTCAAGCAAATAATAGAATGGATAGAACATGTCCTTTCAACATCATCTATACCGTCATCTAGAGTGAATCTCTATCTCTCTGTCTGAGTGAGACATCCATCCTTGACCTGGACTATATTCCAGAATCCCCAGTTCTCATTCTTAGGGCTTGAATTACACCACTGGCTCTCTTGGTTCTCTAACTTGCAGAAGGTAGACCTAGGGACTTCTCAGCCTCCATTACACCATGGGAGAATCCCTACAATAAAGCTCCCCTTATATATACCTGGGCTTCCCTGCTGGCTCAGATGGTAAAGCATCTGCCTGCAATGCAGGAGACCTGGGTTCAATGCCTATCACTTAGGGCTTGAATTACACCACTGGCTCTCTTGGTTCTCTAACTTGCAGAAGGTAGACCTAGGGACTTCTCAGCCTCCATTACACCATGGGAGAATCCCTACAATAAAGCTCCCCTTATATATACCTGGGCTTCCCTGCTGGCTCAGATGGTAAAGCATCTGCCTGCAATGCAGGAGACCTGGGTTCAATGCCTATCCCACAGTTCAAAAGCATCAATTCTTAGGCGCTCAGCCTTCTTCACAGTCCAACTCTCACATCCATACATGACCACTGGAAAAACCATAGCCTTGACTAGATGGACCTTTCTTGGCAAAGTAATGTCTCTGCTTTTGAATATGCTGTCTAGGTTGGTCATAAGTTTCCTTCCAAGGAGCAAGCATCTTTTAATTCCATGGCTGCAATCACCATCTGCAGTGATTTTGGAGACCCCCTAAAAAAGTCTGACACTATCTTCACTGTTTGCCCATCTATTTCCCATGAAGTGATGGGACCAGATGCCATGATCTTCGTTTTCTGAATGTTGAGCTTTAAGCCAACTTTTTCACTCTCCTCTTTCACTTTCATCAAGAGGCTTTTTAGTTCCTCACTTTCTGCCACTACACTCTTATTTTGAGAAGGCAATGTGGAGATGAGGGGAGTGACAAGGGGTCCGTGTGGGTGGGGCCATGCTGGTGGTGCTGCACATTCAGCCAGGATTCATCGATTAGCTGTCAGTAGTGTTGGGATCTATCCTGAATCTTTATTTTGAGATGTCCATGGGCCATAGATAGGACTTTTAATAGGACATAAGTTGGAAGAGCTGGATCATTCTATCAATGGATTGAGAAGTCTCTCCTCTTTAACCAGTTGGAGCAGTCAGAGTCTCTAAGTAAGATTTCTCTGGCCATCAACCCTTGATTGGTTTGAAAAATGGTACAGTCCCTAAAGTCAGCTAGGATTAAAATTTAAGGCCTGTACACACATTTAAAAAAAGTTCTCCATATATTCTTCCAGGGGTCAAGGACAGAACCTCTCTTGACATCATGAAAAACTGTTTTCTTACCAATTTCCCACCTGTTTTGGCTGACACCCAGGCTTCTATATAGGTAAAATAAGTTTCTGGAAATGGCCAAATGGTTCAGCACATTCCCTTAACCATTTAGGCATTTTTAGAGCAGGCCTCTGGTGGACATCTTAAAGCACCAATTCAATGTCCCCCCTCCCCATAAACTTTATTTTTTGGACTCTGAGTCTAAATAAGTGTCTCTGTAAAGAACAAAGTAAGGAAAGAGTGAAGACAGGTTATAAATGAGAAGAAGGAGAAGAAGAAGGAGGAGGAGGAAAAAGATGAGAGGAGAGAGCCAATCTCTAGCTCTTGGCCCTGGTCTTGGCACCCACGTGCCCAAGGATGTAGTGACTGCACACTCCAAAAGTGCAAGCCACATGTAACCATCTCCCCAAAGTGGTTCCCATTCTGTATTTCCAGTCTAAGAATGCCAAAATGGCCATCTGGTAAACCAAACCCAGGAGCCAAACTGAGCCCCTGCGTGGACAGTGAGAGGCCAAGGTCAGTCAGTCCTGCTTCCCAAACAGCTCTTGAAACCTGGCTTCATCCACACTGGCCCTCAGTGGCTTAACTGCTTCTAAAGGCCTCCTTGGCCCAAGCAGCCCTGCTGCTGATGCTGCTGCTGGTAAGTCGCTTCAGTCGTGTCCGACTCTGTGCGACCCCATAGATGGCAGCCCACCAGGCACCGCCGTCCTTGGGATTCTCCAGCCCTGGGCCACCAGAATTGTTCCTTCCTGACTACAGAGTGTTCCTCTGTATCTGTCAGGTGGCCTCTCCTCCCTGCTCAGATTCTCAAGCAGGATTCCAGATTACTACAGTAAATGAAAGCCACCATCCTAGCTTCATGGTTTGATCTTTGCAAGCCTACTAATTGTGTCTCTGGCTCGCTCTCCCCAGGGAGGAGTCTCTTACGCCTCCATAGGCATGCATGCTCAGCCGTTCAGTCGTTTGTGACTCTTTGTGACCCTGTGGACTGTAGCCCTCCAGGCTCCTCTGTCCATGGAAGCCTCCAGGCAAGAATACTGGAGTGGGTTGCCACGCTCTCCTTCAGGGACCTTCCCGACCAAGGGATTGAACCTGTGTCTCTTAAGTCTCCTGCATTGGCAGGCAGGTTCTTTACCACTAGTGCCATCCGGGAAGCGCCTCCACAGGCATGTCTTTCCTTTTTAATCCCCTTTTATCATACTAATTGTGTCTCTGGCTCGCTCTCCCCAGGGAGGAGTCTCTTACGCCTCCATAGGCATGCATGCTCAGCCGTTCAGTCGTTTGTGACTCTTTGTGACCCTGTGGACTGTAGCCCTCCAGGCTCCTCTGTCCATGGGAGCCTCCAGGCAAGAATACTGGAGTGGGTTGCCACGCTCTCCTTCAGGGACCTTCCCGACCAAGGGATCGAACCTTTGTCTCTTAAGTCACCTGCACTGGCAGGCAGGTTCTTTACCGCTAGTGCCATCTGGGAAGCCCCTCCACAGGCATGTCTTTCCTTTTTAATCCCCTTTTATTCACCTTTCCTTCTGTTTGATGTGTCCCCACTGACACCCATCCTGGGGACTCTTATGTGTCCTTGGGTATCACCCGGACAGTTTCTGTGCCCACGATCCTCTCGGATCCCCCCTCCTCCAGGGTGAGGTCCCGCCTCTATTTTCTCCCAAGCCCCGGGGCTGGTCCTGTTGTTGCATNCCTCCACAGGCATGTCTTTCCTTTTTAATCCCCTTTTATCCACCTTTCCTTCTGTTTGATGTGTCCCCACTGACACCCATCCTGGGGACTCTTATGTGTCCTTGGGTATCACCCGGACAGTTTCTGTGCCCACGATCCTCTCGGATCCCCCCTCCCCCAGGGTGAAGTCCCGCCTCTATTTTCTCCCAAGCCCCGGGGCTGGTCCTGTTGTTGCATGTGTCTCTTTGGGCTCTGTCAGCTTATTTTTCTCCCCTCCTCCATATTCTCTGTGTTCCCACGCTATCTGTGTATACCACACACCCACTGAAAAATCGCCAACACCTAGAAGGTGGTTAATGCCTGTTGAATAAAGAAAGAAGCAGGAATGAAGCAAACACAAGCGGGAGGAAGAAAACGAAAATGGAGATGGGGCTTGCTGATGATTAAGAAAGCAAAGGACTTTCCTGCCATCTTGGAAAGGCTTTAAAATATGGGCTTAAAACGCCGGGGAAAGAGGAGACCAGAACGGCACCAGGCCCCCTCTCCCAGGGCTGCGTAGCAACTGCTGACCTCAGCCTGGTGGCGAGGCGGCTCTTCCTGGAATAAGCCACTCGCCAGGCCCTGTGGTCTCTTGCCCACATCCCGGGTGCTACACTCGCTTCCTCTGTTCCCTGCCTGCCCACTCACAACTAATTTGGCCTCTTTCTCATCAGGGAAGCTATTTTTTCTCACAACATATGCTTATATTTTTTCCCCCTACTCATCCTTCTGAAATGCTTGCATCTCTCTGACATTTGTCTAAATGGCTTCACCTCAGGATGGTTTTGCAAATTCACTTAACAGGCTCCCTGAGCACAGAAAACTGCCCTTGCAATTTAGTGATCCAGCCACCAGGTGGCAGGACAGTGCTCAAAAGGCCGGGTGTTGGCTTTCCCTGAATTGCACGGTTCTTGGTGCAGGTTTCTGCTCAGTTCAGGGACCTCTTCTGCCATGCTTTCAGGATAAGGCTGCAGTCTCTGCTAGGGCACCTTCCGGTGACAGAAAACTATGAAGACAGTCCGCTCTACATCGAGGTAAAATCTTAGAAGCAGAAGCAGGTCAATAATATTTTCTGTACAAATATTAGGGGTCCAGCATTTTTAAAAGAGCTGGTGATGCAAAGCTGTGCTCTGCTCTCAAGAGCTGACATCACCTTGAAGCTCTCCTTTGACAAAAGTGGAATTCTGCTTGAAAAACTTGCAGACTCCTGACCAGCTTTCCACACTCTGATGTGTCACGAATCCATATTCTTCAGGCTCCAAGGCTTGTCTGTTCTACTGTCCCTTTCTCCTTGTGCCCCGAAGGAGTCTGCAAGAATAAACTAAAAGGAAAAAAAAAAGTAGAGTTTATGGTAGCTCTGTTCCCTAAGATGCTTTCTTCTTTTTCTATCATTAAGGGAAAGATTCAAATGTCCCTCCACTTGGTGGGCCTGAAGCTAATTCACCTACCAGCTGCTAAAGCTGGTTCTGTCCTTGGGTGGAATCTGGCTGCTCCCTTGGTCTTCTGGGCTGAAGTGGGGCCTGGCCACATTAGAAGCCACGTGGCCTCCGTCGCTGGCACTGGGCAGTCCCCAGAGTGAGCCAGGATTGCGTCAGCCTCCTGTGATGGCCAGGAGCAGATTTCACTCCTTTGCCTCTTTCAAATGCACACCGACTCTTTGCTGCCTTCTGACTCTGCTTTCTGTCTCAGAGACACATCTCCAGTTCCTGCTTCATTTTCGGGCAGAGGAACTGTGATGTCTTTAAACAAGCTGCTCTTCCTTTCCCGTAAGAGGTCCGGGTCCCCCACCCGGACATCTGTTGGGGTTACGGTTTGGGGAATGGCTGTCTGAAATTTTGTCTTTCTGCTTTCAGGCTGGCCCACATGTCTTGAGCAGGAAGTCTGAACTGAGGGATCGGATTTCTGGCAAACTCGGGAGCAGGATCCAACCTGGCAGATGCACGGGACAGCAGCAAAGGCTCGCCCAGCGGGGCTTGTGCTCAGGAGGCTTATTAGCGTTCCCTGGGCTTGGCCTCTCTAGGTTGAAAGAATGTGGAGGACACTTTTTGATAGAACTAGTGAGACTGAAAAAGATCTTATTCTGGTTTTTCACTTCATTAGATAGCACCATTCAGAAGTGTCTTGATTTGGAAGAAGGAAATTAGCACAAACTGAACACCTGCCATACCTATGTCAAGCACTCTAAGGGGCCTGTGTAATCCTCATGGTAACCATGGAAGTATCCGATTATTACCCCCCTTTAAAAACACATGAAATATAAGTGAAACTGTCAGTTGCTCAGTTGTGTCTGACTCTTCGCGACCCCATGGACTGTAGCCTGCCTGGGTCTTCTGTCCATGGGATTCTCTAGGCAAGAATACTAGAGTGGGTTGCCATTCCCTTCTCCAGGGGATCTTCCCACCCCAAGGATCGAAACTGGGTCTCTTGCATTGCAGGCAGATTCTTTACCATCTGAGCCACCAGGGTAGACTGAAATATTAGACCTAAGANTTCTGTCCATGGGATTCTCTAGGCAAGAATACTAGAGTGGGTTGCCATTCCCTTCTCCAGGGGATCTTCCCACCCCAAGGATCGAAACTGGGTCTCTTGCATTGCAGGCAGATTCTTTACCATCTGAGCCACCAGGGTAGACTGAAATATTAGACCTAAGAGCAAATGATTTTTAAATTATGTTGCACAGAGAGATTCTTTTATCTAGATCTGTTTGGATTCAAACCTTATTCTCCTGAAAAGAAATGTGTATCTTTTCTAAACTAAATTTGATTTCTGTTGGATGACACAATGGATTTGCTTAATGTTGAAAATTTGCAAAATGTAATCGGAGTCTGTGGATCACCCTTCATGTGTGACTTAGTAATAGCCACTTTCAACATTTTGTTATATTTTCTTCCTGTGATGATTTTTCTAGATAATTAGTTCATTAATTAGATAAATAGGTTGATAGATAGGCAGACACATAGATAGATACATAGGTAGATAGATAGATGGATGGGCTTCCCTGCTGGAGACCTGGGTTTGATCCCTGAGTGGGGAAGATCCTCTGGAGAAGAGAATGGCAATGCACTCCAGTATTCTTGCCTGGAGAATTTCATGGACAGAGGACCCAGGCAGGCTATAGTCCATGGGTCATAAAAAGTCAGACATGACTGAGCGACTGACACTTTTAAAAAAATGCTCGAGACAGATAGATATATGGATCATAATATGCTTGACCATTTTTCTTATAGAAATTTAGGGGTTTATTTTCTTCAAAAAATAACAGTTTTTACATTATGCTTGTGATTCTTTCTTCAGGATCTGGAAATGCTGGCTAAAAGTATGCATGTGTTTACAGTTCTACATACTGATGTCAGGTTGATTTCTAGACACAAATTAACAACAACTCACAGCAGCATGAGCACATCAATCTCATTGTGTCTGAAGAGGCAACAACATAATAACGTCTATGGTCTGAGCTCATTTTTAAAATATATCTTATGATTTTACATTGCTGACAAGATCAAACAAGGTTCAATTTTTATTATTTTGCTCATTTTTCCAATATTTAATTTTCTATGAACTATTTGGAGTTTCTGTACGTTCAAGGTTTATATATTTCTCCATTCAAAATTATAGGGCTTCTTTCTCCTTTAATGGCAAAAGTGTACANACTTCATCCCTCCAGATCATCCCCATACACCAGCCCCAAGCATCCTGCATCCTGCATTGAACATAGACTGCTATTTGGAGTTTCTGTACGTTCAAGGTTTAGATATTTCTCCATTCAAAATTATAGGGCTTCTTTCTCCTTTAATGGCAAAAGTGTACACTTCCCGCCCCCTCCCCCAGAGATCTGTCTGTCATTCTTTCCTTCCCATTGTCAGAAACAGAAGGGCTAACATTCCCCTGCACATGCCCCCTGGTTGCTGTTTTTTCATGACTGAGTGGCTCAGTCATGTCCACTCTTTGCTACACAGTGGACTGCAGCATGCCAGGCTTCCCTGTCCTTCACCATCTCCTGGAGTTTGCTGAAACTCATGTCCATCAAGTTGGTGATGCCATCCAACCATCTCGTCCTCTGTCATCTCCTTCTCCATTCCTCAATTTTTACCAGCATTAGGGTCTTTCCTAACGAGTCAGCTCTTTGCATCAGGTAGCCAAAATACTGGAGTTCCAGTGTTGAACCCCCTCATTCAGGATAGACGCTGGTAAAGGAGGTAATTCTCCAAGTCCCAGTCTGCAAATGAAGACTAATTGTAGCCAAAGCTTTTATCATTTTGACCTGTCATTTCACACATGCTCCATCTCTCTTCTGAGAAGACCAAATTCAGAGTTTTCATTTATCTGCAGAGTTTCATGAGCAAATTTTGGTTTACTGATGAAATTGCATTGCTGTTACTTCCTAGAGAAGCTGGAAAGATACTGTTGTTTGAAGAAAACTATTTTTTTTCCTTCTCTTTTAAATACATTGCTTTTAAACTTAGTACTTAAATATTTTAACCAGTTTTTGAGTTTTATTTTGAGTCCTTCCAATTGCATAGAAGATGAACATTCTCTAGAATTGTGTGATGTCTTTTGAGAATTGTTAATAGTATGCAATATGATGCACTCAATGATGAGCAATCACTTAAGAAGCACTCCTTGGATTAATTACTGAAATTTCCTTTTTTTTCTTCTCCATCTAACCAAGTCCTAACCATCTTCTAAGCTCAGGTCAAGTCCCTGACCTGCCCTGACCAGACTCCACTATATGGAAAGGTCCTGCTCCCCTCTGAAGTTTTATTTTCCTAGGAAAGCTCTCTTGGCACAAAGCGAAAGCCAGCCAAATGTCATTACACTTTCCATGTGTTTGCATTTCATCTTTTCAACCAGCTTCATTAACTGTGCATCCATTCAATGCAATTTATTCAACAATTTATTAAGCTCCTCCTAACTAGGACTTTGCAAATTTACGTAACTTCACAAATGTGGAACACACATATTTGGAATATGACTTTATTCCTGTGAAAGAGGTGAGAGGTAAAAAAGGCATTAAAGATAAGACTATGAAGTTGGCATTTGGGCTGACTCACGCTAGCCTTCAAGAGTCTACACTGAATTTTCAGGAATTTTGTAAGTTGACTGTTAAGTGTGGCCACTATTAAAAGTCAAATGTTCTACTCCATATCTTTTCCCAGATTTACATTCAATGACATCATGTCAGTATCTTGATATTTCCCATGGCTGGAGTATTTATACTACAGAAATTGGCAAGCACTACAGATAAAAGCTTGAGTTATTGTTTTGGTGACTGACGAGGCTTGAGATAGTGATGGAGAAAATATTAATACTACTTAGTACAGTTAAACATGTGTTGTGCAGGTAGTTGCTACCTTGTGAATGGCATAAAAGAACTGAAAAAATATTCTTTAGTATTTAAATACTGTTATCCAGTTAAGCAAATAAGCCACTCACGCTACTGAACAATGGGTGAAATCTGACATTCATACTGATGAAGCTGAAAGAGGTTTCAGCTTAATGAATATAGTGTATGTGAGAGTGAGAAAAGTGTTTAACAATAGATCATCTTTCAGATGTAATGATAATAAATTTAATAGGAATAGAGCTATCAGAAAAGATATACAATTGAGTTTTCAAATCATGGTTGAATTGAAATCACAGATCGGCTACAGATATGATATGGCAAAAATTAATGATAGCATTCTGTAAGAATCAGTTTATATAGAGCTTGTATAGAGTTTATAATAAAGAGTGTTACATACTTTATTATCATTTGTACATGATGTGATACTCATCCTTTCTGTGAATAAGATTTATAATGAATTTATGTACAATGTATATACATCTTTCAACATTATTATTTTTTCAGTGAGCCTGTTAAGCACTTATACGCACGACCATTGCATGTATTCATTGAGAGACACAGTCATTGTGAATATTGAACCAGGGGATGGAGGGTTCTGGCTATTCTCCTAATATCATCTTCATACCAACTCTGGAGCAGCTTCTCCTAGCACCTCATGAGACGTGTCTGTGTGTGTATGCATTCAGTCACATCCCACTCTTTGTGACCGCATGGACTGTAGGTGGTCCAGCTTTTTGGTTCATGGGATTCCCCAGGCAAGAATACTGGAGTGGGTTGTCATGCCCTCCTCCAGGGGATCTTCCCAACCCAGGATTGAACCCATGTCTCCTGCATTGGTAGGTAGATTCTTTACCACTAGCACCACCTGGAAAATATATGTAGCATAGTTTTGTTTTGCTTTGTTTTCCAGCTGCCCCATTCAGAATAAGCTTATCTCTGTTTTGCTTGTAAAATACCTAAACATGCTTTCTTTCCCTTCTAAACATGAAAAGCATACAGATCAAAATTTCCTCTTAAAAGGGAATCTGGAAAGAAGACCTAAGCTTCATAATTATGGGGATGCCCAAAGAATGTCTCACGGCTTGCCCTATTATGTACAGTTCTCCAGCTCACGAATTCTCACACCTCCCATACTCTCTCTGACCACCCTCCTCCCCACTAGAAATCACACAGGGTGGAACCTCATTCCACAGCAAGAAATAACTAAGGAAAAACAATTCTCATTATTTAAAAAATAAATCTTTCAGAACTCATGAAAGCTGCCTCTCCCAGTGTGCTGAGAGACTTTGTCCTGAGGAAAATGACCTTCACTTGAAGCTTTTTGCCTGTGTTTGGGATACTTAATATTTTTTCTCTGTGTTAAATCATAGAGACAGGAAGGCCTCTTGGAAAGACATGGTGCTGAGTGGCTGTGACATTCTCCGTCACCTTACCTTTAAACACAGCATCCTGGAGAATGTACCCGTTGAGGAAGTCTTTTCTGAATCACCTTCAGTAAAATACCTGATTCAGGTTTCCCCTCTCTTTCTCTCCTCTCAAACTCTGAGCCCTAACTTTCTTGCATAAACCTGTAAAGATACCCATTTTTGATTCCCAAAGGGTTGTCCACAGAGGGTAAAAGAATTTGACTTAAGGAACAAAGAATGACGGCTGAAATTCGTTTATCTGCATTTAGTATGTTTACACACCAGGAAGGAACAAGGAATTCATTTTGGGGTATGTATGTGCAGATGAGATAATCAGAGCTTAATAAAAAAAAAAAAACCCGCTGTTATTAGCTAATCAGTTCAGCTTGGTGACTATTGGTCTGTTATGGCAGGACAAGAATAATTAAGTGACACTTAAAGGTATGGGAAGAGCGTTAGTCAGAAATTGATGTGCCCACAGAAGGCTCCAAATGGCCGACATTTAATGGTCCTCTCTCTGTTGCCATGGCAACTCACTTTGGTAACTCACATCTCTTCAGTGTAGATAAACAAGGGGCAGAGTGTTCTTAGGAAGGTGCAACCCCCTTTAAGCAGATCTATAAGCATCGCAGATGAACAGAACTTTAAACATTCCGCCATGAATATTCATGAAGTAAGTTGTTTTTTGTTGCCTGCCTAGTCAGCAGTCACAAAGCACATGGTGTGTGTTGGCAGCGTCTTGCCTAGGTAGAGGGGCTATGGACTGAGGCAATGGCAGGAACCAGGACCTGTGAGGCTGACTGACATTTCCATCTGTAGCGAAGGCTGGTAATTAACAGGAAGGAGTATGCCTGCAGCATCGCACCATCTGCTAGGGAAACGGCTCAGTAAGAAGGAGCTGGATAGCATCTCAGCGGTGGCGCGATCTGGTTCCGACATGAGGCCGGGCATCTGTTCGCGGAGGAGATAGACTATTAGGGAATTCGACTGGGAATGAGCAACGTGGAGAGAGCACTCTGACCTAGACCATAAAAGCAACTCTTTAGAAATGGTGTCTTTTTATCTTACTTACCCACGTCTTCTGCAAATGGTTTGCCGAGGGACCATTACAGATCTGTTTGAAGTAACACAATGGTTTCAAAAACGCTGTTTTATTCCAACATGAAATTCTTGAAATCAGGATACAGCTGTCATCTTTTGACAATAGAGCTAATTTCAGAGCGAGGATATGAGGTTAAATTCCTTCTTTTGTTGTTTCGATTGGGGAGCAGGGGGTGGAAGGACAAAATGATCCTTTAAACACTAGGCTATTCAAAATTGAGAAGGAAAAAAAAAAAAAAAAAAACCCTGGGCTGCCCTGGCAGAAAGTGTGCAGGTCAGAAATCACCCAAAATTCTTGTAATGTCCTCACGTTCCCATTTTGCTCTTTCTATAGCATGCCTGTTTCCCAAAGCAAATCTTTCTCACGGTGAAAAATCAAGATTCAATACTTGGGGGCACAGTCCTATATGACTCATTCTCAGGACCTCGGTCGAAGAGAATATTGCTGTTTTGGGTACCAAATCTTAAAACGTGAGTCAAGTTCATGATAGAGTTAGGATATATATAGGGCAAGATGAATGAAGAACAAGGCTAACCCTTCCCACCCCCATAGTCTCAGGAGATACAGAAATTGATTCTGCAGTGGAACTCATCTTTGAGTGGGAGCCAGCAGACAGAAAATGTGATCTTTCCATTAACTTATAGGTTAGTGACACTTTTAAGAATATAAATATGTTAATAGTTTTTTAACAGTCAGGGAGAAACTATTGAATCAAACCATCTCCATAAGGTTGGAGGTTAGTATGCATGAATGCTGTTGCATTGACTGGGGCTTCTGACTCATTTACGAAGTCCAGCAGATGGCAGATGACTTGAATATATATATGTGTGTGTGTGTGTGTGTGTGTTACTGTTACTAAATCAGAGTCGTCGAATGATATTTACCGAGACCTCATGGTACCATATGGAATCGAAGAATATATAGACCTTGGAATTTAAATTCATCTGAGCAAGGTGGACAGAGGCTTCAGATTTAGAGCTTATATTTTTCTCCCTCCTCTGGTGAATGCTGATTAGGTTGTTAATCCATGGAATGCTGGCATCTGAAAGGGCTAGTGCAAAGCCAATAGAAAAAATATTACTTGCACTATACATAAGAAAATGAAAAGCAACATTAACTGTGAAAAAATTCACATTTTATCACAACACACAATTGTGTGGTGGTAAAATTTTAATAACTGTGTCTCAAGTGGGGATAGAGTCCTCAATTTGTAGTTCTTGCCAAATTTGATAAGGTAGATCAACCACCCAGGCTGATTTCAGACCAGCCACATTGAGACTTGACAATGACATGTACAATCACTTCTCAGAAGTCTTGGGGACCAGTTCCAACACACCACTGGCTTTATCTCTATGTGCCTAATGCAGGAAGTATTGAAAACACCAGTTTTGATTATGTTGGTGAACATGATCTGCTTTATTCAATACAGTCTCTCTTTTTGCATACTGAGAGCCTAATAACTGACATCTGGATAGTGCATGATAGCATATAAAATCCGTTCATAGTTATTAACTCACTTGATCTTCTTCACAACTGCTGCCTAGGCAGAGACTGAGGCTAAGTGGCATTGCCAAAGGCCATATCACTCAATGAGTGGGAGATGTGAGCTAAGTTTCAGTGCAAAAGTCTGCCTCTAGATAGATACTTGCTTATTCCCGGAAGAGACCAGCCTCTGGTCTCTTTGTTTCTCCATTTCTTTTTTGTGCTGTATTACTTTGCTGCATTCTGGCCCCTGATACCTCATCTCAAGTGCAATATTTGAAGTTGTATTGGAATATTCATAGCAGAGCTGTGGCATGAATGTGTTATTCCTCCTGGCTGGACTGGAGTCTTAGAGGGCACTTTTCACCCTCTGCCTTTCCTTGTCCAGTCCGTCAGCCTTGGGCTGCATTGAAAATCATCACTTTCAAAACCTGGTTATCAGACTGTATTCCAGGAGATCATTCAGTGTTACTCATGGCCTGTAGGTTATACAAATAGAACAATTTCAAGAGACATCAAAATGAAATCTGAAGTATCAGAAAGTATCTTGGCCTTTCCTGGGAACCTGAGTAGCATCACAACTCCGCAGATTTAGAAACAAACTTCAAGTCATTCAGTCATTTAATACAGCAGCCAATACTTTTGAAAGGAGTCCTATGTTGCAAGCATTTTGCTACATCCAGTGGATGCAGAGAATAATGAAACAATCTCTGCTCTCAAGGATCTCACCCTAAATAATGTTTTTCCAAAGGAAATAGTTTTGGCTGTGAAGTCTGCAAATTCTCTAAACAGTCATACTACTTAAAGTCACATAATAAATCAAACAGACCATTTTCTCTGGGGAGAGTGCCTTACGAGTTACTTGTTGCAAAGTGTGTNTCCAGTGGATGCACAGAATAATGAAACAATCTCTGCTCTCAAGGATCTCACCCTAAATAATGTTTTTCCAAAGGAAATAGTTTTGGCTGTGAAGTCTGCAAATTCTCTAAACAGTCATACTACTTAAAGTCACATAATAAATCAAACAGACCATTTTCTCTGGGGAGAGTGCCTTACGAGTTACTTGTTGCAAAGTGTGTGGCTCAGATTCAACATGGAGAAGATCCACATGATTTGGAAGGTCTACATCATAATACAGGATATTTGGTGAGATGAAGATTCAAGGTTGGAAAGAGTCTTATCAAATTCAGGCTGTTGGACAGCTGAAATCAATTATCCCATATCTTCCCCAGCCCCCTGTATGAAGATGATAACTCTGACCCAATGAGACATGAATTTAAATTATTTTGATGGCTGTATTGATGGCTTTTGTTGACCATTCAAAGTCTCCCATATTTTCACATTTATCACTCAAAGCCTACTGGCAACCATCCCAGCGCTGATCCGGGAGAAGGGGTGTGGCATTCATGTAAGCAGTGATGGCAATTGCAGCTCCCTGAGCTCCACGCACAAATACAGAGACTCTGTGTCTACACTGTGCAAAATTGATCCAGATCTTAAGTGCAACTGTGCCAAACAGGAATTGTGCTTACAACACTAGCTTAGTGAACACAGGGCTCTATGCTACCTGGTCAATACATTTTTGAAGTCAAAAGTGGTTTCATCTTCTTCAGGGACAGAGTTTGAATTCTTCTGGTTTTCTTCTCTCTGGGCCTCTCTCAACACCGTAGATATGAGCCTAAAACTAATCTTGGTGTTAGGATGTCTATTTCACTTTCCCTGCTGCTGCTGCTATGTCACTTCAGTCGTGTCCGACTCTGTGTGACCCCGAAGACAGTAGCCCACCAGGCTCCCCCGTCCTTGGGATTCTCCAGGCAAGAACTCTGGAGTGGGTTGCCATTTCCTTCTCCAGTGCATGAAAGTGGAAAGTGAAAGGGAAGTCACTCAGTCATGTCTGACCCTCAGCGACCCCCTGGACTGCAGCCTTCCAGGCTCCTCCGTCCATAGTATTCTCCAGGCAAGAGTACTGGAGTAGGGTGCCATTGCCTTCGCCTAGGACATCAGAATTATTCATTAATTCACCCAAAATTGATGCAGGTGCCTATCACACTGTAACATGTTGTAGACACATGAGCTAGAGCAAACACGAAGTGCTCAGAGCCTTCACACACATGCACACACACACTCACACACACGCTCTCTCTATAGATACAGGTGATGATGAATGTTATGCATAAAATCAAAGCCGAAGTGGAGAATGACAGTGTGATTCGGGTGGGTGGCAGCTATTTTAGACAGAATGGTCAGAAAAGACTTCTCCAAAAAGAGATATTTGATCTGAGGACTCTATGAGAGATACAGGGAGTAGCTACTGGATGCAAGGAGAAGGAAGGGTGGTCCAGGCTGAAAGCTTTCAGGTCCTCATGCTCTAGTGTACTGGATAGACCTCGGTGAATTGTTGGGAAGATGATGGGCCCTACTTAGAACTGTTTTTGTCAATGTAGAGAGCACAGGTGTCGAATTTCTGCCTGGATATATTCTGTAATTGTTAAACAAATGGAAAAAGGCAACAGGGCTCGAGATATGGGAGATGTTGCCCCCACAAGGCCACCTTAAGAAAACAGATGCTCCTCACTCTTTGCATCTTCAGTCCCTAGTCGGTGACCCAGAGCCATGAGTCCTTAGACGGTGGGATGTTCTCCTGTCCTCTGTCGTCCCCTCCCCTCTCAAGGACAGGGAGGGCCTAGTGGCTGGAGCTGCATGCATTCTCTTTAACGAATTACATTTAACTTAGGAAGGACTCTTCCCTGGTGGCTCAGAGGTTAAAGCGTCTGCCTCCGATGCGGGAGACCCGAGTTCGATCCCTGGGTCGGGAAGATCCCTGGAGAAGGAAATGGCAATCCACTCCAGTATTCTTGCCTGGAGAATCCCATGGACAGAGAAGCCTAGTAGGTTACAGTCCACGGGGTCGCAAAGAGTCGGACACGACTGAGCGACTTCACCTCACCTCACCTCACCTAGGAAGGACTACTTCTTCATTAAAATTTCTCACATTACTTTTTATTACAAGAGTAATATGTGTTCATTTTGGAATAATTTCAAAATTTAAATGACGATAAGAAGATAAACCATCTCTTGCCTTTAAAAAAAAGTTGCTGTTAGTGTGTTAATTATTTTTCAGACTTCCAGAATATTTCTGCATGTTATATCTTAACTACCTGAAATAGGGTGGCAGAGGATGGGATGAAAGGGTAGCACCACCGACTCAACAGACATGAACTTGAGCAGACTCTGGGAGGTAGTGGGGTCCTCTGTCCTCTGGCATGTTGCAGTTCATGGGGTCACAAAGAATTAGAGATGACTTGGTGGCAGAACAGCAGTAACAACCTAAAATGGATCATACTTAACAGGCAATTTAGAAATTTATTTGACTTTTTCACCAAATATTTTTAAATCTTTTTATATGGATAAATTATCTTCTGCAACATCACATTTTTACATCTGTACGGGTTGTACTAGATAGTTGATCAAACTTTAACTGTACTTTTATTACTAAAACTCTGATTGTTTAGAAAATTTTCTTGTGATGACAAAGGTTGTGTTGAAGATAATTTTTGCTAAGTCTAACAGCCATCTACATTTTTTTATAATACATTCCTAAAAGTAGGTTTGATAAGTCAAAAGATTCTGACCTAGCAATATCTCCTAAGAAAATTGTATTGTTTGTGAGGCTGTTGTTGTATGTGCTTAGTCACTCAGTTGTGTCTGACTCTTTGTGACCCTGTGCCCTTCAGCCCACCAGGTTCCTTTGTCCATGGGGACTCTCCAGGCAAAAATACTGGAGTGAGTTGCCCCATTCTCCTCTAGGGGGATCTTCCCAACCCAGGAATTGAATCCAGGTCTCTTGCATTGCAGGCAGATTCTTTACTGTATGAGCCACCAGGGAAGCCCATGAATACTGGAGTGCGTAGTCTATCCCTTCTCCAGGAGATCTTCCCAACCCAGGAATCGAATGGGATTTCCCACATTGCAGGCAGCTTCTTTACTGTCTGAGCCAGCAGGGAAGCCCAAAGTTGTTGTATAACAACAGTAATAAGCAAATGCTTATTACTGGCTTTATCTGGTTCACTGTTCCCATAGAGGACCATGAAGGGATGTATCATGAGGGGTTACTTGTATCATTTCTCAGCGTCACTGACACAGGGTCACACAATTCCTTTCCCCCCACATTTCTAATTAACAGTGCTGCACAGCTACTCCATAAGACTTTGGGAAGGTGAAGACTTATATTGAGTACTTTTTTTTTCCCCACGGTTAAAAGTTTCGAATTTTTTTTTTTCATTTTTATTTTTACTTTATTTTACTTTACAGTACTGTATTGGTTTTGACATACATTGACATGAATGCACCATGGGTGTACAGGAACTCCCAAACATGAACTCCCCTCCCACTTCCCACCCTACATCATCCCTCCAGATCATCCCCATGCACCAGCCCCAAGCATCCTGCATCCTGCATCGAACATAGACTGGTGATTCATTTCTTACATGATAGTATACATATTTCAATGCTATTCTCCCAAATCATCCCACCCTCTCCCTCTCCCTCTCCGAGTCCAAAAGTCCACTCTACACATCTGTGTCTCTTTTGCTGTCTTGCATACAGGGTACTTTTAATACCAACTGAATTGATGACTAAAATACTGCAGTGATGGGGACTAACAACAAACCCACTTTCTGACAGTTGAGAGCCATTGTGTCTGTCCTTTTTTTCCTCTCATCAGCAATGAGAGGACACAGCATTTTCTAGGATGACTTTTCAAAATCCAGCCTTCAAGATCAAGCAATAGAATCTTTGTAAATGGATGTTGTGCCTCTCTATCCACAAAGCTGGAAATTTTCTCCTCTACCTCCTGGTGATGGAATCCTAAGTTCCTTAGGATCCTTAATATGCATTCCCTCCCCTCAGCGCCTGCTTGGGGCTAAGGGATCAACATCATCTTGATTTGTGTTTTAGCTGATGATCCAAGTTGCTTCTTACGCTTATATTCCGTGATTCTATAGACGTGAGGTCAGTCGCCAAGTCTATAGCCAGGAATTCTAGTGAGGTGTACAATTGTGCTGGATGGTGGGTATGAGTCATCTTACACAAAAATTATTTCTCACTCAGATCACACTATAGCCTCCCACAGGCAAGAAATCCAGAACATTCCCCAGAAATCTTTAATCCCTAGGCAGCGATAACCTGTGCGTGACCGTACTTTGGAAAGGGGAGTCCTCAGAACAGTCACGTTTAAACCATTGACCACATAACTCGCAGGGAGTGAGAGCAAGCCTCGTTGTCTGTTGGTAGTGAGCCAGATCCCCCACAGGGATAAATAATAAAATAGCTGCCAGCATCTCTGAGAATACAAGCAAATTACATCTTTGGAGGTCCGTGGATTATAAAGCCCCAAAGCCAAGCTCCGAATGCTGTAAATATACACCCTCTTCCTGCTCCACCCTTCTGGGGACTTTAGACAAAGTTGGCAGGGATGGGATATGATGGGGACCCACTGTATACACATTTTCAGAAGAGCTGGGGACAATTCTAAGGCACTGAGCTATCCCAAAGCAAAAATGTGGCAAGATCTCCATTGATCCCTACGATTGAATTTCTGATAGATGACACAGAATTTCACTTCCAAGGATGTCTGCTGTGGACTGACAATTAGAGCTTTCTCTACAGCTGGCAGGATGGGCAAACCTGTTTTTCCCTGCCCACGTTTCTCCCTTCCCCTCTTTCATTCCCATATCTTTTTTGTTGTTGTTGTTCTGCCAGCAGGTTTCCTTCAAGCATTCAATCAAGGGCAATATGTCCTCAATCAACATTTTTCATTTTTTATGCAACACTGTCCTTTAAAGCTTTTTGCAGCTGGTTGGTGACTGAACTGCTGCCAATATCCTCTGAGAGCTCCCCCTCGTCGTGCGCACATCGGTCATCTTCCCAGAGCTCTCCAAGTGCCCCGGAGGCAGCTTGGCTTGGAGTGCATCTCGGGGTCTGCTTACCAGGCTGTGACAGCCCTCAGGGGTTCCAGCTTCCAGGAGCCTGACCCTCGGGTGGTGAGGAGGAGCACAGGAGGGCAGCAAGCACAAGGGATGCAGTTGCGAACTGGGGAGTGTTTTGTACAGAAAAGAGGAGCCTAGTATTTAACTTGAAATAAGTATGTCATTACAGTGACAGAAGAACATGCTGGTGGCAGAAAGAGCTGGGCAGGGGCTCGGGAGATCTTTGTGTTCTTGGCACTGCATTTATGCATTCTCAGTTCTTATAGAGTCAGTGGACTTATTGGGCATCACCCCAAAAAAGGAAGATACCGACTGGTTCTCTCCAGCAGCATTTCCTACCCTAATCTCCCAAAGTTTCTCTCTCCTGCCAAGGACTTATGGTGACAGCGTGAGGAGTCCCCAAAGAGGCTGCTCTCCAAGCTGTTTTAGGTGGACACAGCCCTGAGTAGGGAGCTGTTTCACTTGTGTGCCTGGAAAGTGCTTCCTTGGGCACACTACATTTGAAG
>SJYX01007671.1:52480-65692 GCA_006410675.1 Oreotragus oreotragus | reverse complement strand
CATGGTGGAGGGTTGGGGGAGGGCAGGGGTCGTCCATCACCACGAGAGACTCACGGTGCGCCATGGTTCTCAGATCAGGTTAGGCTTTCAGCTACACATTTATCCACTTTGAGATCTTGGAAAATTTTATGCTCCCTCTAAGTCGCACTAAACATTCAACAGAAGTTTGTTTTTGTTTTCCTCTGGAAGATTTGCCGCAGGGACTTAGTAAAATTCGTTGTCTTCACCCTGATGTGTTGGAGGTGTCTCACACTTCACGCGGTCAACAATCTCCACTCCAAATACAAAAACTGGATTTTACTTCTTCCTTAACCCACATCCCTCCCTGTCCCAATGTTTAAAATTCTTCATCTCAGTAAATGGTACAAACATCTGACTGGCCAAGCAAAACTCTAGGAGAAATCAACTCCTTTTTGTCCGCCAAATCGAATCTCTCAGTAAGGCCTGTTTATTAATTTTTTCTTTTCTTAATCCATTCATGTGTACCTTTCTTCACTTCCACCGCCTTGGTCCAGGGCACCATTATCTCTTGCTCAGATTAGTGGTTCAGTTCAGTTCAGTTCAGTCTCTCAGTCGTGGCTGACTCTTTGTGACATCATGGACTGAAGCACGCCAGCCCCCCGGTCCATCACCAACTCCCTGAGTTTATTCAAACTCATGTCCATTGAGTCAATGATGCCATCCAACAATCTCATCCTCTGTCATCCCCTTCTCCTCCTGCCTTCAATCTTCCCTTGCATCAGGGGTTAGTGGTGCACCAGACTCCATGTTTTACATTCGACACTCCTTACTCCATATGCACACAAGTTGGTATTTTTAAACCCCAGCTGGATTTTTCATACATCTCCCATTTCAAATCTCCCAAAGGCCTCCTGTTCAAATTAGCTTTGAGCTCCTCACCATAGCTGGAAGAGGCTNCATCCTCTGTCATCCCCTTCTCCTCCTGCCTTCAATCTTCCCTTGCATCAGGGGTTAGTGGTGCACCTGACTCCATGTTTTACATTCGACAGTCCTTACTCTATATGCACACAAGTTGGTATTTTTAAACCCCAGCTGGATTTTTCATACATCTCCCATTTCAAATCTCCCAAAGGCCTCCTGTTCGAATTAGCTTTGAGCTCCTCACCATAGCTGGAAGAGGCTATGATACGTAGACTCTGTCTGCTTCTCAGTGCTCCATGCTACTCACTTTAATGTGCTCTGGAATCCAGCTGGTCTGGTGCATCGGTTTCCCTCACACACTCACTAAGCTTGGATGACCCACTGTTGGGTTTCTGCACTTTCTGTGCCCTTGGTTTCATCTCTCTGGCCTCAGAACTTTACACTGCTGACTCCCTGTGTCATTCTGGTCATGGCTGAAATTTCAGAGCTGCAGTCACTCACTAACTGGCACATTACCATGCTTAATGTTGAGAGCAGGTATCACTACCGGAAAATCTCATTCAGCTATTTATTTATTTTCCCATCTCTCCTTCACTAAAATTTAAGCTATTTATTTACTTTTCCATCTCTCCTTCACTAAAATTTAAGCTGCACTAGAACAGAAGTCTAATCCAGCAGTCACCAATCTTTTTGGCACCAGGGACCAGTTTCACAGAAGAAAACGTTTCCAGGGACCAAGGGTTGGGGAGCGGTTTAGGGATGACTCAAGTGCACTGTATTTATGGTATGCTTTATTTTTAATGCTGCTGGTGGTCTGACAGGCAGTGCGGTCCGTGGCCCGAGGTTGAGGACCCCTGGTCTAAGCAACTCCAATGCTCTGAATGTCCACTTGTCGAAACATAACTAGTTTAAAATGTTTGTTACAAAGGCTGGAGGATTACTTTACATTCACACATGGTACCGTCTTTTACTAATATATGCATATGTGAAAACAAAGGCTTAAGAGTCAGCTGGTTTCAGGTTGAATCCAACCCTGTTACTGCTGGCTGTGCANAGTGGAGAATGACAGTGTGATTCGGGTGGGTGGCAGCTATTTTAGACAGAATGGTCAGAAAAGACTTCTCTAAAAAGAGATATTTGATCTGAGGGCTCTATGAGAGATACAGGGAGTAGCTACTGGATGCAAGGAGAAGGAAGGGTGGTCCAGGCAGAAGGCTTTCAGGTCCTCATGCTCTGGTGTACTGGACAGACCTCGGTGAATTGTTGGGAAGATGATGGCTCTACCTAAAACTGTTTTTGTCAATGTAGAGAGCACAGGTGTCGAATTTCTGCCTGGATATATTCTGTAATTGTTAAACAAATGGAAAAAGGCAACAGGGCTCAGAGATATGGGAGATGTTGCTCCCACAAGGCCACCTTAAGAAAACAGATGCTCCTCACTCTGCATCTTCAGTCCCTAGTCGGTGACCCAGAGCCATGAGTCCTTAGACGGTGGAATGTTCTCCTGCCCTCTGTCGTCCTCTCCCCTCTCAAGGACAGGGAGGGCCTAGTGGCTGGAGCTGCATGCATTCTCTTTAACGAATTACATTTAACTTAGGAAGGATTCTTTCCTGGTGGCTCAGAGGTTAAAGCGTCTGCCTCCGATGCGGGAGACCCGAGTTCGATCCCTGGGTCGGGAAGATCCCTGGAGAAGGAAATGGCAATCCACTCCAGTATTCTTGCCTGGAGAATCCCATGGACAGAGAAGCCTAGTAGGTTACAGTCCACGGGGTCGCAAAGAGTCGGACACGACTGAGCAACTTCACCTCATCTCACTTCACCTCACCTAGGAAGGACTACTTCTTTATTAAAATTTCTCACATTACTTTTTATTACAAGAGTAATTTGTGTTCATTTTGGAATAATTTCAAAATTTAAATGATAAGAAGATAAACCATCTCTTGCCTTTAAAAAAAAAAGTTGCTGTTAGTGTATTAATTATTTTTCAGACTTTCAGAATATTTCTGCATGTTATATCTTAACTACCTGAAATAGGGCGGCAGAGGATGGGATGAAAGGGTAGCACCACCAACTCAACAGACATGAACTTGAGCAGACTCTGGGAGGTAGTGGGGTCCTCTGTCCTCTGGCATGTTGCAGTTCATGGGGTCACAAAGAATTAGAGATGACCTGGTGGCAGAACAGCAGTAACAACCTAAAATGGATCATACTTAACAGACAATTTAAAAATTTATTTGACTTTTTCACCAAATATTTTAAAATCTTTTTATATGGATAAATTATCTTCTGCAACATCACATTTTTACATCTGTACAGGTTTGTACTAGATAGTTGATCAAACTTTAACTGTACTTTTATTACTAAAACTCTGATTGTTCAGAAAATTTTCTTGTGATGACAAAGGTTGTGTTGAAGATAATTTTTGCTAAGTCTAACAGCCATCTACATTTTTTTATAATACATTCCTAAAAGTAGGTTTGATAAGTCAAAAGATTCTGACCTAGCAATATCTCCTAAGAAAATTGTATTGTTTGTGAGGCTGTTGTTGTATGTGCTTAGTCACTCAGTTGTGTCTGACTCTTTGTGACCCTGTGCCCTTCAGCCCACCAGGTTCCTTTGTCCATGGGGACTCTCCAGGCAAGAATACTGGAGTGGGGTGCCCCATTCTCCTCTGGGGGGATCTTCCCAACCCAGGAATTGAATCCAGGTCTCTTGCATTGCAGGCAGATTCTTTACTGTATGAGCCACCAGGGAAGCCCATGAATACTGGAGTGCGTAGTCTATCCCTTCTCCAGGAGATCTTCCCAACCCAGGAATCGAATGGGATTTCCCACATTGCAGGCAGCTTCTTTACTGTCTGAGCCAGCAGGGAAGCCCAAAGTTGTTGTATAACAACAGTAATAAGCAAATGCTTATTACTGGCTTTATCTGGTTCACTGTTCCCATAGAGGACCATGAAGGGATGTATCATGAGGGGTTACTTGTATCATTTCTCAGCGTCACTGACACAGGGTCACACAATTCCTTTCCCCCCACATTTCTAATTAACAGTGCTGCACAGCTACTCCATAAGACTTTGGGAAGGTGAAGACTTATATTGAGTACTTTTTTTTTCCCCACTGTTAAAAGTTTCGAATTTTTTTTTTTCATTTTTATTTTTACTTTATTTTACTTTACAGTACTGTATTGGTTTTGACATACATTGACATGAATGCACCATGGGTGTACAGGAACTCCCAAACATGAACTCCCCTCCCACTTCCCACCCTACATCATCCCTCCAGATCATCCCCATGCACCAGCCCCAAGCATCCTGCATCCTGCATCGAACATAGACTGGTGATTCATTTCTTACATGATAGTATACATATTTCAATGCTATTCTCCCAAATCATCCCACCCTCTCCCTCTCCCTCTCCGAGTCCAAAAGTCCACTCTACACATCTGTGTCTCTTTTGCTGTCTTGCATACAGGGTACTTTTAATACCAACTGAATTGATGACTAAAATACTGCAGTGATGGGGACTAACAACAAACCCACTTTCTGACAGTTGAGAGCCATTGTGTCTGTTCTTTTTTTCCTCTCATCAGCAATGAGAGGACACAGCATTTTCTAGGATGACTTTTCAAAATCCAGCCTTCAAGATCAAGCAATAGAATCTTTGTAAATGGATGTTGTGCCTCTCTATCCACAAAGCTGGAAATTTTCTCCTCTACCTCCTGGTGATGGAATCCTAAGTTCCTTAGGATCCTTAATATGCATTCCCTCCCCTCAGCGCCTGCTTGGGGCTAAGGGATCAACATCATCTTGATTTGTGTTTTAGCTGATGATCCAAGTTGCTTCTTACGCTTATATTCCGTGATTCTATAGACGTGAGGTCAGTCGCCAAGTCTATAGCCAGGAATTCTAGTGAGGTGTACAATTGTGCTGGATGGTGGGTATGAGTCATCTTACACAAAAATTATTTCTCACTCAGATCACACTATAGCCTCCCACAGGCAAGAAATCCAGAACATTCCCCAGAAATCTTTAATCCCTAGGCAGCGATAACCTGTGCGTGACCGTACTTTGGAAAGGGGAGTCCTCAGAACAGTCACGTTTAAACCATTGACCACATAACTCGCAGGGAGTGAGAGCAAGCCTCGTTGTCTGTTGGTAGTGAGCCAGATCCCCCACAGGGATAAATAATAAAATAGCTGCCAGCATCTCTGAGAATACAAGCAAATTACATCTTTGGAGGTCCGTGGATTATAAAGCCCCAAAGCCTGGCTCCGAATGCTGTAAATATACACCCTCTTCCTGCTCCACCCTTCTGGGGACTTTAGACAAAGTTGGCAGGGATGGGATATGATGGGGACCCACTGTATACACATTTTCAGAAGAGCTGGGGACAATTCTAAGGCACTGAGCTATCCCAAAGCAAAAATGTGGCAAGATCTCCATTGATCCCTACGATTGAATTTCTGATAGATGACACAGAATTTCACTTCCAAGGATGTCTGCTGTGGACTGACAATTAGAGCTTTCTCTACAGCTGGCAGGATGGGCAAACCTGTTTTTCCCTGCCCACGTTTCTCCCTTCCCCTCTTTCATTCCCATATCTTTTTTGTTGTTGTTGTTCTGCCAGCAGGTTTCCTTCAAGCATTCAATCAAGGGCAATATGTCCTCAATCAACATTTTTCATTTTTTATGCAACACTGTCCTTTAAAGCTTTTTGCAGCTGGTTGGTGACTGAACTGCTGCCAATATCCTCTGAGAGCTCCCCCTCGTCGTGCGCACATCGGTCATCTTCCCAGAGCTCTCCAAGTGCCCCGGAGGCAGCTTGGCTTGGAGTGCATCTCGGGGTCTGCTTACCAGGCTGTGACAGCCCTCAGGGGTTCCAGCTTCCAGGAGCCTGACCCTCGGGTGGTGAGGAGGAGCACAGGAGGGCAGCAAGCACAAGGGATGCAGTTGCGAACTGGGGAGTGTTTTGTACAGAAAAGAGGAGCCTAGTATTTAACTTGAAATAAGTATGTCATTACAGTGACAGAAGAGCATGCTGGTGGCAGAAAGAGCTGGGCAGGGGCTCGGGAGATCTTTGTGTTCTTGGCACTGCATTTATGCATTCTCAGTTCTTATAGAGTCAGTGGACTTATTGGGCATCACCCCAAAAAAGGAAGATACCGACTGGTTCTCTCCAGCAGCATTTCCTACCCTAATCTCCCAAAGTTTCTCTCTCCTGCCAAGGACTTATGGTGACAGCGTGAGGAGTCCCCAAAGAGGCTGCTCTCCAAGCTGTTTTAGGTGGACACAGCCCTGAGTAGGGAGCTGTTTCACTTGTGTGCCTGGAAAGTGCTTCCTTGGGCACACTACATTTGAAGTACTCTTACAGTCTTCCTTTTCTACGCAAATTTCGAGCAAGACTTCCTCTGGGAAATCAGTGTGGATGCAAGCCAATCCCAGTGCACCTGTGTATTTCATCTGTGAAATGATTACTCTCCAGGAGAGCCACGGGTCTTCCAACTATGTGCTTTGTGAATGACTAATTCCGTGCCCAGCCATCACTCTGGACTCTAATACGTCATTCTGCATGACAGTGTGTGAGTGCCTGCATCAGCGTCTGGACGTGTTGCAGGGTGGGGGCATGGTGGAGGGTTGGGGGAGGGCAGGGGTCGTCCATCACCACGAGAGACTCACGGTGCGCCATGGTTCTCAGATCAGGTTAGGCTTTCAGCTACACATTTATCCACTTTGAGATCTTGGAAAATTTTATGCTCCCTCTAAGTCGCACTAAACATTCAACAGAAGTTTGTTTTTGTTTTCCTCTGGAAGATTTGCCGCAGGGACTTAGTAAAATTCGTTGTCTTCACCCTGATGTGTCGGAGGTGTCTCACACTTCACGCGGTCAACAATCTCCACTCCAAATACAAAAACTGGATTTTACTTCTTCCTTAACCCACATCCCTCCCTGTCCCAATGTTTAAAATTCTTCATCTCAGTAAATGGTACAAACATCTGACTGGCCAAGCAAAACTCTAGGAGAAATCAACTCCTTTTTGTCCGCCAAATCGAATCTCTCAGTAAGGCCTGTTTATTAATTTTTTCTTTTCTTAATCCATTCATGTGTACCTTTCTTCACTTCCACCGCCTTGGTCCAGGGCACCATTATCTCTTGCTCAGATTAGTGGTTCAGTTCAGTTCAGTTCAGTCTCTCAGTCGTGGCTGACTCTTTGTGACATCATGGACTGAAGCACGCCAGCCCCCCGGTCCATCACCAACTCCCTGAGTTTATTCAAACTCATGTCCATTGAGTCAATGATGCCATCCAACAATCTCATCCTCTGTCATCCCCTTCTCCTCCTGCCTTCAATCTTCCCTTGCATCAGGGGTTAGTGGTGCACCAGACTCCATGTTTTACATTCGACACTCCTTACTCCATATGCACACAAGTTGGTATTTTTAAACCCCAGCTGGATTTTTCATACATCTCCCATTTCAAATCTCCCAAAGGCCTCCTGTTCAAATTAGCTTTGAGCTCCTCACCATAGCTGGAAGAGGCTATGATACGTAGACTCTGTCTGCCTCTCAGTGCTCCGTGCTACTCACTTTAATCTGCTCTGGAATCCAGCTGGTCTGGTGCATCGGTTTTCCTCACACACTCACTAAGCTTGGATGACCCACTGTCGGGTTTCTGCACTTTCTGTGCCCTTGGTTTCATCTCTCTGGCCTCAGAACTTTACACTGCTGACTCCCTGTGTCATTCTGGTCATGGCTGAAATTTCAGAGCTGCAGTCACTCACTAACTGGCACCTTACCATGCTTTATGTTGAGAGCAGGTATCACTACCGGAAAATCTCATTCAGCTATTTATTTATTTTCCCATCTCTCCTTCACTAAAATTTAAGCTATTTATTTACTTTTCCATCTCTCCTTCACTAAAATTTAAGCTGCACTAGAACAGAAGTCTAATCCAGCAGTCACCAATCTTTTTGGCACCAGGGACCAGTTTCACAGAAGAAAACGTTTCCAGGGACCAAGGGTTGGGGAATGGTTTAGGGATGACTCAAGTGCACTGCATTTATGGTATGCTTTATTTTTAATGCTGCTGCTGGTCTGACAGGCGGTGCGGTCCATGGCCCTAGGTTGAGGACCCCTGGTCTAAGCAACTCCAATGCTCTGAATGTCCACTTGTCAAAACATAACTAGTTTAAAATGTCTGTTACAAAGGCTGAAGGATTACTTTACATTCACACATGGTACCGTCTTTTACTAATATATGCATGTGTGAAAACAAAGGCTTAAGAGTCAGCTGGTTTCAGGTTGAATCCAACCCTGTTACTGCTGGCTGTGCAACCTTCAAAACACTACTTAATCTCTAAAGTTCCATTTTCTCATTTGCAAAATGAAGATAAAATCAGTACCTTCTCCATGAAGTTCAGTAGGGATTTAAGGGTAAATATCTGTATAAATTCTAGCACAGTCTTTGACACATTTTAAGTAGTTGAATTTCGGCTATTTCTACTTTTTCGTCTTGCTCAATCAGTTCATTATTATTAACCAGTGCTAAAAGAGAAGAATTTGGTGGAAGCTGCTGATGGTTTTGTTATTTATTAAATATTTCTTTAGAAATCTCTGTGGTGCATTATGACACACAAATCTGAGGAAGAAACAACATAATCCAGATATGGTGTCAAAGTGACCAAGTAGTATATCATTGACCTACTCTTTGGAAAAATGTGACCCTCATCTGTGAAACAGGACTGGTGGCTGAAGTCAGTTTAATGCATTCAAAGCTCCTGGCCGCTCATGAATGTTAATGCTACTCTTTCCTTCAGTTTTGCTCTCAATCTACTCTCACAGATTTAATACTCTTCTGAAGAAGAAGACTAACAACTTGAAGTTGCTGCTGACAACTGATTGCTTCCAAAGTCACTGAGAAATTTACTAAAATATAATATTTAGAGAAGTTTCTAAGTCTTCTGAGTAGGTAGGTCACCAGGTGGCACAAAACATGAAGTTCTCCATTTAAGCGACCATCAGGGCTCCAGAATCACTGCAGACGGCGACTGCAGCCATGACATTGAAAGACGCTGGCTCCTGGGAAGGAAAGTGATGACCAACCTAGGTAGCATATTGAAAAGCAGAGACATTACTTTGCCAGCAAAGATCTGTCTAGTCAAAGCTATGGCGTTTCCAGTGGTCATGTATGGATGTGAGAGTTGGACTATGTGCCGAAGAATTGATGCTTTTGAACTGTGGTGTTGGAGGAGATTCTTGAGAGTCCCTTGGAGAGTCCCAGTCCATCCTAAAGGAAATCAGTTCTAAATATTCATTGGAAGGACTGATGCTGAAGCTGAAACTCCAACACTTTGGCCATCTGATGCGAAGAAATGACTCGCAAAAAAGACCCTGATGCTGGGAAAGATTGAAGATGGGAGGAGGGGACAACAGAACATGAGATGGCTGGATGGCACATCACCGACTCAATGGACATGAGTTTCAGTAAACTCCGGGAGTTGGAGATGGACAGGGAAGCCTGGCGTGCTGCAGTCCATGGGGTTGCAAAGTCAGACATGACTGAGCAACTGAACTGAACTGAACTGATAGGTCAAGCCTCATTATATCTGGGAATTTAAAGATGTGTTAAACTTGTGAACTAGAAATGTTTCAGAAAACTCAGAAGTTTCATGTCAGCTTCTTATCCTCCTTTGACCTTACATCTTGCAGTCTGTAGATAGGTTGAAATAATCCAAACTTGTTGATGGAAATAACACTGAATTAAGAACCAAAAGGTCTCACTTACTAGTTGTGAGATGTGGAATGTTTAAAAAATTCTGTTTAGCAGCTTCTCCATTCATGAATGGGGCAAGTTATTTCAATTCTGCTGTCCTCCAGAGTTTTTATTTTTATTTTTTATTTTTTTTATTTTTTTCCATTTTACTTGATTTTACTTTACAGTACTCTATTGGTTTTGGCATACATTGACATGAATCTGCCATGGGTGTACACGAACTCCCAAACATGAACCCCCCTCCCACCTCCCACCCCACATCATCCCTCCGGATCATCCCCATACATGAAAATCATTTGTCCGACATGTGAAAAGTTTGTAAAGAGATTTTTAAATGGTAGAAGTTAAGTAATACTACCTTACTTAGTAATACTTACTTAGTAATAATACTAAGTAAGCTAAGTTAAAATAAGATTTATCTATTTAAAGTCAGAGAGTAAAACTAAGACACAGAAAATTGTGCCACATGTGTGTGTTTGTGTCACACATCAGTCTCAACATTCATACTCGATTTGGGTGATGGGTTCACATGCCTCTGTAAGTGACATAAAAACTACATTATAGTCTCATCACAGTACATGAGGCTGTTTCCTCATTTTCATCAGCATTTGAATGCATATAACTCTATTTTTTTTGGAACATACTAGCTTTTATTTATTATTATTATTTTTAATTTTTACTATATTATGTTGGTTTCTGCCATACAGTGATGCAAATCAGTCCTGGTGATACATATATGCCCTCCCTTTAGGTCATCCCCTGTGGCTCAGATTATAAAGAATCTGCCTTCAGTGCTGGAAACCCAGGTTCAATCCCTGGGTCAGGAAGATACCCTGGAGAAGGGACTGCAACCCCCTCCAGTATTCTTGCCTGGAGAATCCCCACGGACAGAGAAGCCTGGGGGGCTACAGTCCATAGGATTGCAAACAGTTGGACATGACTGAATGACTGTCACTTACCCTTCCCTTTGGAATCAACCTAAAAGTTGAACAGAGAAGGGATGAACATGATATGGTATATGCATATTGAGAAAGAAGGAATTATATGTATATATATATATATCAGTTCAAATCAGTCACTCAGTCATGTCCAACTCTGCAGCCTCATGGACTGCAACACGCCAGGCCGCCCTGTCTACATGACCTTCTCCTGGAGCTTGCTCAAACTCATGTCCATCAAGTTGGTGATGCCATCCATCTCATCCTCTGTTGCCCTCTTCTCCTCCTGTCTTCAATCTTTCCCAACATCAGGGTCTTTTCCCATGAGTCAGTTCTTTGTATCAGGTGGCCAAAGTATTGGGGTTTCAGCTTCAGCATCAGTCCTTCCAGTGAATATCCAGGACTGATTTCCTTCAGGATGGACTGGTTTGATCTCCTTGCAGTCCAAGGGACTCTCAAGAGTCTTCTCCAACACCACAGATCAAAAGCATCAATTCTTTGGTGCTTGGCTTTCTTTATAGTCCAACTCTCACATCAATACATGACTACTGGAAAAGCCTTAGCTTCAACTAGACAGACCTTTGTCGGCAAAGTCCTATGGCCTTTGTGTGTGTATGTGTATATACATATATATATGTGGATAGTTCATAAATATAGTGTTGAACCCAAACAATGAAAAGACACACAATGTTTATCACAATACAATTGATGCAAAACACAATTCTTCCTTTTGTTTATTGTTACATAATTTGTGAACAGAGGCATGGAAGGTGGAATGATATATATTAAAAGAAATATGGTTGTGCCTATCTACATCTAATAAAAAACTGCATTATTAAACAAAATATATATACCAATAACTTTCATAGATATAGATATGATACCTCAATAAAATACTAGCAAGTAAAACCTAGCAAAAATATAATGTATAATGGCTAAATGCAAAGTTGGTTTAAAAATTAAAAATCAATCAATCCAATTGATCACATTAACAGAATAGACAAAAACACATATGATTAACTCAATAAGTATTAAAAAAATGCATTTGACAAAAATCCAACATCAGTTCATCACAAAATTTCTGAAATGACTAAGAATGTAAGAAAACTTTATAAAGTTTATTGGAGCTTCTAAAAAGCTTTTAAAAATATAGCTAACATCATGTTTAATAGTGAAATGCTGAACACTTCTTTTCACCTAAGATCAAGAAGATAACAATGTTTTCTGTTCTCCTCACTTCAGTTTGATACTATACTGGGAATTAGAAAAGAAAAAGTAAAACTGTTTTTCTTTGTAGTTAACATAATCATCTGTGTAAAGCAAACAATAAACCCCTCTGAGTTAATTTGCTAAATTATACAAAATCTAAAAAAAAAAAACAACCAAACTGCTAGAACTAGTAAATGAGTTAGTGAGATTATTCAAGATAAAGATGCTATACAAAAATCTATTGTCATTGTACATATTAGCAACAAGCGATTAGAAACAGAATTTTTTTTTAAAGCAATACCATTTAGAATATAACAAAAATTTGAAACTTAGGGACAAATTTTAAAAATAAGTGCCAGTTACACTTTCACGCATTGGAGAAGGAAATGGTAACCCACTCCAGTGTTCTTGCCTGGAGAATCCCAGGGACGGAGGAGTTTGGTGGGCTGCCGTCTATGGGGTCGCACAGAGTCAGACATGACTGAAGCGACTTAGCAGCAGTAGCAGCAGCACACTTAAAATCTAATAGACATTGCTGAAGAAATTAAATATTAAATAAATAGATAAATTCATGTATTTAAAGCCTCAGTGCTGCTGATATCAATTCTCCTTATATTTTCAAGCAGAATTCCAGAAAAGTTGTGCTTTTAGACTTTAATAAATTCTAAAATATGTGTAAAATTATATGTCAATGTACTGATAGCAATTTGATCAGTGCATCAATCAGAAAGTCTGTTGAGAAGCTTATACATGTCTGAAAATTTATAAATGAAAGGGGTAGTGCCTGAGATCATTTGAAAAGAAGAATTTGGTTAATACATTAAATTGTGAGATGTGTATAAGAGACAGACCTGAAATAGGGCGGCAGAGGATGGGANACTGATAGCAATTTGATCAGTGCATCAATCAGAAAGTCTGTTGAGAAGCTTATACATGTCTGAAAATTTATAAATGAAAGGGGTAGTGCCTGAGATCATTTGAAAAGAAGAATTTGGTTAATACATTAAATTGTGAAAATAAGATGAAATTGAGTATGTTCACACAACAAACAAAATTTAATTTCAAAGCTTTAAATGCTATTTTCACTAAGAGAACAATTCTTTTAATTAATACTAACATGTGTCTGTGTCTGTGTGCTCACTTGTGTCTGACTCTTTTGTGACCCCATGGACCATACTCGAAGAGGTTCCTCTGTTCATGGGACTTCCCAGGCAAGAATACTGTCCATGGGTTGCCATTTCCTTCTCCAGGGGATCTTCCCAACCCAGGGATCGAAGCCGGGTCTCCCACATTGGAGGCAGACGCTTAACCTCTGAGCCACCAGGGAAGCAATGGTTAAAGCATCTGCCTGGAATGTGGGAGACCTGGCTTTGATCCCTGGGTCGGGAAGATCCCCTGGAGAAGGAAATGGC
>SJYX01007671.1:0-49951 GCA_006410675.1 Oreotragus oreotragus | reverse complement strand
CCATGGACTGCAGCCTACCAAGCTCCTCCATCCATGAGATTTTCCAGGCAAGAGTACTGGAGTGGGGTGCTATCATCTTCTCCAAGAGATGTATGGAATGTGCATTAAATACTCCTGATTACAGCAGAGATCTAGAGAGGAGTAGTGAACCAAGAGGGCAGGGCCTGAGTGAAGTCTGGTATATAGTCAACCGGATTATGTGGAGTATAATTGGGAGTATAATCAACCTTTAAGGATACATCTAAGCAGAATAATAGTAAATGCAAAGAGAGGTTTCAAAAGATTCTTTTCATCATGAAGTTAAAACAACTATGGTTTTTAAAACCACATGGTAGTAGTATTTAGAGAAGCAAGAGAGTTATGTAGAAAGAAAGGAATAAAATAATGATCACCCTGAGACAGAATAAATGGTTACCTAGAGTGATGAATGCAAAGAGGTAGGAGGAGAAATAATGATCAAATGTAGGTTATTGGTCAGGTTTTGTTTTTGTTACTGGATTATTGGTTGTGCTTTATCTTATTCAACAAACTAAACAAAAATTATGAGCCATGCATGAACAAATGGTGATTTCCTAAACCAATGATTGCAATTAATGCAATCCTAAAAAATAAATAAAGACATACATAAGCAGAAAGGAAAGATCATTTATGGAAACCATTCACTCTGTTAACAATAGGACAAAACTATAAGTATATGGTTTTACCTCTTCCCAGAACTTTTGCCTACACAAAAGTTGTTCTTTACACTTGTTCAGTTGCTAAGTCATACTGGACTGCAGCACACTAGACCTCCCTGTCCTTCACCATCTCCCCGGAGCTTATTCAGACTCATATCCACTGAGCCAGCGATGCTTTCCAACTATCTCATTTTCTGTCTCTCCCTTCTCCTCTTGCCCTCAACCTTTCCCAGCATCGGGATGTTTCCCAGTGGGTCGGCTCCCATCAGGTGGCCAAAGTATTGGAGCTTCAGCTTCAGCATCAGTCCTTCCAATGAATATGCAAGGTTGATTTCCTTTAGGGTTGACTGGGTTGATATCCTTGCAGTCCAAGGGAATCTCAAAAGTCTTCTCCAGCACCACAGTTTGAAAGCATCAATTCTTCAGCATTTAGCATTCTTTCTGGTCCACCTCTTGCATCCATACATGACTACTGGAAAAAACCATAGCTTTTTAATATGGTGTCTAGGTTTGTCACGGCTTTTCTTCCAGGAAGCGAGCATCTTCTAATTTCGTGGCTGCAGTCACTGTCTGTGGTAATTTTGGAGCCCAAGAAAATAAAATCTTAGAGTGGTTATCATCTGCATATCTTAGGCTATTGTATTGAAATATGCTATATTTGAAACATTTATATGTTGTTTTCACTTAATATCATGTCAAAATATAGTTTATTTTTATTTTGTTTTATTATTTTCAATGTTTGTGTCCCAGAAATTAGATTAGAAAGGTTTCAGTTCACACGAAGCTGCAGGGCTCCTGTTGACAAGTGTTGTTCTAAAGCCTTGCAGAGCTCTGTGAGAGCCCAGACTGAGCAGGAAAATAAATCCTGTCTGGAATCACACTGATTCTCTCTGGTCTTCCTTACATGTGATGCATTTTGCATATCCTCAGAGGAATCAGTCTCTTGGGAATTTGCACATTCATCTTCTCCTGCAGGAAGAAGCTTGCTCCATCCCATTTCTGGCTCTCATACCACCTGTTTTGTTTCTATACATATTTTTAACATAAAATCCCATTCATTGCTTATCTTCTTTGCTCTTTATGACTGGAAGCCCCATGAGGGCGGACCGTGGGGCTTCTCATGCTAGCAAAATGCATTTTGTCAAGCATTCACAGTCTAGCAGAGCTTGCTCATTTGGACCCTATGAAGGTACCATAATAATTAGTGAATTTCTGTGGAGGGAATACCTCAAAGATCAGGTCAGCTGGTTTGTAAAAATCGCCTGACACCAACTTGATAGGTGCAGTCATCGGCAGCCTGAATAGAAAAATTCTCCTCTGATTTCTGTTACTGGAAAAAGTAAATCTGGATTACCATGGCTGGCTCTCTTGCCTTTGTTCTCAAAACTTTTCTCAAGAGCTAAGAAGTTGAAATTGACAAGAAAAAAAATGTTTTTTTTTTTTTCCCCTCAGTTTGATTGCACAACAATGTTTATTTTTTCAAGTTTTTATTTGTGTGGTGATTTTTAAACACTTATTTATTAAAAAAAAAATTAACACCAAAAACATTTTGTATTGGGGTAGAGCCAATTAGCAATATTGTGATAGTTTCAGGTGAACAGTGAAGGGACTCAGCCACACAGATACGTGTATTCATTTTCCCCCTACGGGTCCCTCCCATCCAGACTGACATAACACTGAGCAGACTCCCATACGATAGGTCTTTGCTGGTTATCCATCTTAAATACAGCAGTGGGAACATGACCTTCCCAGAGTCTCTAACTATCCCTTCCCCTCGGCAACCCTAAGCTTGTTTTTTAAGTCTATGAGTCTCTGTTTTGTAAGGAGGCTCATTTGTATTACTCAGTCATTAAAACAATGAAATGAGGCCATTTGCAGCAGCATGGATGGGCCTAGATTGTGTCATACCTAGTGAAGTGAGTCAGAGAGAGAAGGAGAAATACATGATGTCCCTTATATGTGAAATTTAAAAAGAAACGATAGAAATATGTAGTGATTTTTAAAACATTTAGAATAAAGTTTATTTGTTTATAGCTGGCAAGTTCTGAATTGGGGATTAATTTTCATTGCAAAAAAAAAAAGCTTTTAGGAACTATTGAAGTTTTTCTTGCATTTATTTTAACAGGGCTAAGATAATATTTTTTTCCTTGTCTTTGAATAGGTAGAGAGCCATTTTCATTATTCAGAGGATCTAAGCAAATTTAATTTCCTTGAGTAATTATGTCTTTACCATCTACGTGGCTCTGATCTTCATAATTTTCTCTTCTCTTTGACCACACATATTCCTAACCTTGCCTGCATCCTAGTGGTATCCTTTTAGCAGAGATTATATAAATTCTGCTGTTCTTACTGCTTTATTCTCTCTGATATAAGTACCTTATCAGTCTCTCCCAGAGCCTATCTATTTGCTCAGAACTTAGGTAGAAGTCATCAGATTAAAATCTAGATTTGATTTCACAGTCTATCCTAATTCTACAAAAATCTCCACTGAGGGGATAATCAAGTTGGTCTAGTTCACTGCTCTGTCACCAACAACTTACACAGTGGGGAATGTCTGATCAAGTGATGATTAAGAAAACATTTTCCTGCTTACCCTTTAGAGGCAAAAAGGTCATGCTTGATGGTGGGCTCAGCACCATGGAGAGCGACTTGGGTGCTTGAGCTCATCATGAACTCCCTTAGGTGAAGATTTCAGATTTGTGGTTAGGACTCAGTACCTGTGAAAGAATGGGATTCCATCCATGACCTATATGTCAATGGTTTGTTTTTCTTGGCAAATTCATCTGACTGGCAATGGTAACGTGCCTGTTTTCCTTCTTGGTAGGCATCTCTGAGAGTTGTCATTTGAGGACTCTTTTTGAGTTCTGTACTTAAGGCTTCAAATCTAGAAGTCACGAGCTCATTTCAGACATATTTATTCCCTACAAGTGTTTTTCTGGACCTAAACAGATGGTTTGGACACCACCCAGGCTAGTTTCATCCAGTCGTTTTTATATCGAAACAATATTTTATTATCTTGATGAAATTGTAGAGCACAACAAATAATGTAAATGCTATTTATTGACACTTAGAAAATTTCCATTTGAAAAAGTCACCAGAATTAATCCCTTCCAGGCATGTGACTATAAACTGCTTTGTTGTCTCAGTAAATATGAATCATTTGCTGAAATATATCAAAGTTAATGGAATAGACCTTTCTATTCACTAATGACATCACTGATAGTCTTCATTTAATCATTCAGCCTATAAATAATTGTTGAATGCCCGTTATATAAGAGGCACTGAATTAGACACATTGAGAAGGACACAAATATAATTTGCAAAATAGTTTTTCCACCAAAGATTACAAAATGGGCTAAAAAAGATAAGACATACAATGGCAATGGCCCTGAGAGGAAGGCACATCTTGACTTTCAGAGAACGTGAGGAAACTAGTGGCCCTGTGCAGGGAGAAGATGGTAAGGCCACTGCAGAGACCTGGACCCCTATCAGTGCAGAAAAACAAACATCACTAATATGTGAAATATGATACAAACGAACCTATCTATGAAACAGAAATACTCAGACTCAGAGAACAAACTTGCCCTTGCAGAGAGGGCAGGGGAAGGATGGATTAGGAGTTTGGGCTTAGCAGATGCAAACTGTTACATATAGAATGGACAAACAACAACATCCTACTGTATAGCACAGGAAACTATACTGAGTATCCTGAGATAAATCATAATGGAAAAGAATATAAAAACAAATGAGTATATACACATAACTGAATCACATTTTTGTACAGCAGAAATTATCACACTGTAAATCAGCCAGATTTTAATAAAAAAAACCACACTAGCTCTTAATCTCTGAAAGCATTAGAAGAGTTCTTAGATCCCACTTTGAACAGATCATATCGTAAAAGAAAATATTAAAGAAATATTAAATATTTATATTAAAGACAAGATGTAAATAAGGGAAAGTAGACAATAGAAAGCATCTATTCAGACATGTGACATTTTTCCACCTCTCGAATGTTACAGTTCAACTCAGTTCCATGTTATAGTGTAGTACTATTTCCAAGGTGTATTCAAAAACATATAATGTACAACTCGGGATAGTTAAAAATGCTATGTGTCATTTCCTCTCCTTAGTTAGATTCAGTATGAGGTTTTTCAAGAGTGTATCGACTATTTTGTCAAAGAAAGGAGCCCTGGAGGTAACCATGGTGATGTGGGTCTCCCAGCATTGACCATCAGAGGTGTCTGCTGCTACACCGGCAGAATACAATAGCATGAGGAAAGGGAGGGACATCGGCACACGCCCCGAAAAGGAAACACAACTCTGAAATTTGTCTGCTCTCTATAAGGCTAAGGAACAATTGAGCGAATAGTTAGAGAAAGTTGCTTTGGTGAACGTCACACACCACCCTCTCCCTATGCGGATATTGATAAGGCTGCCATCCCGCGGTCAACTTGCTTCACATCTCTAACCTCTGTATCAACACAGCCTTCCACTAGCTATTTTCTTGGCTTGTGAAGACAATCCGTTTAAAAATATGCAGTTTCAGCTCCCATCCGTTCCGTGAATAGAGTCACGTTCATTAGATCTCCTAAGACCTTATTATTTTTTTTTTTCTGATGTATTAGTATACTTGGATATGTGCATTATGGGAAAGATTTTTCTCTCTTTCCTTTCAACACAGACCTCCCTGAAAACCACCAAAAAAAATCAGAAAAGAGAAAAGACTTAATGTCCCTGCAAGCCCATTTCCTAATTCCTGTCTGCTGTATTTTTATTTAAAGTATTTGTGAACCTGGGATAATGTCTATTTTTATGATGAACACAGCTTGGGGTAAAAATAAAAGGACAGTGTTCAAGTATTGTACTATTTCTTAAGTCGACATTCTTGTTTATCAAGGATAAGATATAATTGAAAAATGTTGGAATTGCTCACAGATATCCCCGAGCTTGTGTACCTTTTCCATTTATGTTAATTCAAGGATATGTAAATATTATGTTTTCTTCTAATGTCTACCATATAAATTGTACTGATTGTGTGCTTACCAATTGTATTCGGGGAGTAAAAAAGGGGGAACAAGTTTTAGTTGTAAAACAACCAGCTTTTGTAATGCTACCAGTAGAAATAACTGACTCTTGGTATGATGAAACCGCCTTGGAATTGCTACATAAAATTAATAATGCTCTTAGTAGGACTAGACGAGAGATAAGACTTATTGTTCTAGGAATAGTCTCTTTAATCACTCTTATAGCAACCGCTGTTACTGCTTCTGTGGCACTTGCACAATCTGTTCAAGATGCCACTGTAGTTGATTCCTTGTCTCATAATGTTACTAAAGTAATGGGAACTCAGGAAGATATAGATAGAAAAATAGAAGACAGATTATCTGCTTTGTACGATACTATAAAAATTATTGGAGAAGAAGTCAAAAGTATTAATTTTAGAATGAAAATACGATGTCATGCAAACTATAAATGGATTTGTGTCACTAGGAAACCTTATAATGATTCAGACTTCCCTTGGGATAGAGTTAAAAATCATTTACAAGGAATCTGGTTCAATTCTAATGTATCTATTGACCTGTTACGATTACATAATGAAATTCTTGATATTGAAGATGCTCCTAAAGCAACTTTAAATATAGCTGAAATGGCCGACAACCTTGTAAAAAATTTGTTTTCCAACTTCCCTAGCCTTCATTCTTTGTGGAAAAGCATGATTGCCGTTGGAGTGGTATTAACCACTGTACTTATCTTAATATGCTTAGCGCCTTGTCTTATAAAACTCATTTTTAAAGAATTTTTATATATAAAAATGTCAATACACCGGAACATGTTACAACACAGACATCTTTTAGAGCTTTTAAAGATTGAAGACGGGGGAGCTGCGGGGGACCGCCCGTGAAGGGTTAGGTCCTGGGAGCTGCTCATGCGTTATCGCAGGGCCCTTAGGCATGCCCTGGGCTTTAGCCCAGGCATGACCTGAGCTCTCTGTCCCGCCACCCTGTTAAAAGTATAGATGTCCGGTAACTATGTTCTGTTCACTGAAGCTAAGCATGCCTCAAATAGCTAGGTGTTATGCTTTGCACAAAAATGAAAAGATATTCCGGCATCATTAAGTGATGTACCAAACATATGATTTCAAGATTGAAATCTAGACAAAAAGAAGAGGGGAGTGAAGAGAAAAAGTTAAATTTTAAAACTACCCTTTGTTCTGTTTCTCAAGGGCTAGTCATGACTCATGGAAAAGGAACCTGCCCTCTATCTGATAATCTATAGTCTAGTTTCCTGGCCTTAGAAGGGACCCCCTGGGTAATTGTTTTTCTGTTAATCCTTTCTAGAAAATTGGCTAAACTGCCACAAGGTATGAGGTGGTCGGTTAGCCATTACAGCCTGATAGCTTTCAGACCTATCTCTGTAAAGGTCAAGTTATGCCCACCAATCAGTTTGCTGAGATCGTCTTCACCCCACCTATACCTGCTTATAGCTTTTGGTGTATAAAAACTGCTTTGTAACTAGCATCGGAGTTCGTTCTTTTCAAGGAAGATCGAACCCCGGCGCGCCGGTTTAATAAATCCTCTTGCTGATTGCATCGAAAAAAAAAAAAATAACAAAAAAAAAAATAAATAAAAGTAATCATTATTATTGTTAGTTCAGCCATTTACTGCCTTCTTATAACACATGTGTCATTTTGTTTTTAAAGATCACTATAAGATAGATTGTAGAAATTCATTCTTAAATGTAAACTCTAAAAGCTAGAGTTAAGATGTCACCAACCCATGGACAGAGGAGCTTGTCCAGCTACAGTCCATGAGGTTACAAAAGAGTTGGACACAATTTAGCAACTAAACACACACACACACACACAAACAACCCATGAAGTGAGCTGCTTTGTGAACAGAGAAAGACATGGATGATTTTATGATATGTTTTCCTTCTTTAAGCAAAGTGAAAAGGGAAAAAAACTGATTAGCAAGAATGGTTTGATTTTCCAATGATTTTTAAAAGTATCTTTTTAAAGAAAAATCTCTTAGTTCTATGAAATTGGCAGCTTTTAGTGGCTGCTAGAAAAAAAAAAATCTAATAAGAGTATGTCAGTAGCCCAATTTATCTCCCAAGCATGTGAGCTTTAATCTACTCCTGAGCAAATGCCCTTGACAAGATTGCATTAGTTCAAGGGTATTAACGGTAAGAGAAAAATGACTTGACCCCCATATTTCCAGTATTTTCTTGTAATTACAGCAAGAATAGGTACTACCACACAATTAAGTACTTGATTACACATTGATTTAGCAATTTCTTCTAGCTTTTTACACAGTGTCATTTTTTCCCTTTCTCTTTTAAGGAACATATTTATAAAGTCCTTAATTGGAACTGTAGCTGATATTTGACCCTGTTCTTAGCGTGGAGGGCAGTAACAGACACTTGTAAATCCTCAGGGTTTCTTAACATACATGTTCCCAAATAGCTCTATGTGTTAGGGATACCCCAGATGACCTTCAGGTTAGATGATTTGCTAGAAATATGCACAGAAATATGCAAAGATGTTGCTCTCATGGTTGTGGTTTATTATAGTGAAAGAATACACATTAACATGAGCAAACAAAAAGGACACATATGGTCGCATCTAGGAGGATCCAGGTACAAGTTTCCAGTTATTCTCTGCCAGTGGAAGTTGCATAGATGGCATTTAATTCTTTCAACAACAATGTGTGGCAATGCTAGTGACTTGTTGCCAACCAGGGAAGCTTACCCAAGCTTTGCTGTCTAGGGTTTTAAGTGAAGTCAGTCATGTAGGCAGGCAGTGCTGTATAACTGGTGGAAGTTACACAGACTCCTGTCTGTCAGATGTCAAATTGACACAGCATGGCTCCAAACCTCAGGTAAACAAAGATACCCTTATCGGGCAGGGTTTTCCGCGGGCTGGGAGCTGGTCAAGGGTCAGTCCTGAAGTTGTTTACAATGTGAAAGATTTGGGAAACCCAGGCCTGTCACATTATCGCTTACTGCACATGCCAAATATTTGATTCTTTAAATTCTCTTCTTTAGATACTAATTCTGGCTTTCAAGAGAGGAATAGAGGCTGAAAAGTCATCCCTAAATCCAGAAAAGCCATATCTCTTTTAAATCAAAGGCATTAGTTTGACCATGATGCTGATAATAAGGCAAATTTAGAAGTGATGTTATAGGTAAAATACAAACAAAAGAGTTAGGTGGCTTTAAAAGACATATTTACCTTACTAATTCAGTTGTTTGGGACCAGTACTCAATATCTGATCTTCTCTTTTCTACTCTTTAAAACAAATCCAATAGGCCTTCTTTGAAAATTAAATAAAAGAATGTAAGAGAAAACACTATTTCCAGTGCTTGGAAGACTACTAGGTTCTGCAGAAAGTATTAATATGATGAGGGCTAATACTACCGGCAGGAAGAGAAAAAACATTGAGAAAGGGTATATAGAACATTTTTATCAAATTGCAAAACTTTTCACAGTATCGTGTATGTAGAAAGTGACCATGCATTTTACATTGCAAAGGAAGGAGAGCTGCTGATAGAACTGGACAGGAGGCCCTTCCCTGCCATACCCTGCCTGGTCTGTGAGAGAGCTAAGGCAATCAAAGTCTTGGCCTATCTGTAGCCAGTCACCGGTGCATGCAGTGACAAGTTTTGTATGTAATACTCCTGAAAGATTTGGTGCACCTAAACGGTGATCATACTCCACTGTCCAAGATGTAGTTATGACAGTTTCAGAAGTAAAAAGAGATGCTACCAAAGTATAAACAACATGTTTGACTCAACAACTTGCAACAATCCTATTGTCCATGACAGGTCACCCGTTCTCAAGGACATGCCCTAGCTTGGGGAGAGGGTCAACAAGAGGGAAGTAGGAAGGAGGAATGGAAACACAGTCTCAGTTCAGTTCAGTTCAATCACTTGTGTCCAACTCCTTGCAACCCCATGAACTACAGCACGCCAGGCCTCCCTGTCTATCACCAGCTCCCAGAGTTTACTCAAGCTCATGTCCACTGAGTCAGTGATGCCATCCAACCATCTCATCCTCTGTCGTCCCCTTCTCCTCCAGCCTTCAACCTTTCCCAGCATCAGGGTCTTTCAAATGAATCAGCTCTTTGCATCAGGTGGTCAAAGTATTGGAGTTCCAGCTTCAGCATTAGTCCTTCTAATGAATATTCAGGACTGATTTCCTTTAGGATGGACTGGTTGGATGTCCTTGTAGTCCAAGGGACTCTCAAGAGTCTTCTCCAGCACCACGGTTCGAAAGCATCACTTCTTCAGTGCTCAGCTTTCTTTATAGTCCAACTGTCACATCCATACATGACAACTGGAAAAACCATAGCTTTGACTAAACAGACCTTTGTTGGCAAAGTAATGTCTCGGCTTTTTAATATGCTCTCTGGGTTGGTCATAACTTTTCCTCCAAGGAGCAAGCGTCTTTCAATTTCATGGTTTCTGTCACCATCTGTGGTGATTTTGGAGCCCAGAAAGTAAAGTCTCTCACTGTTTCCACTGTTTCTCCATCTATTTGCCACAAAGTGATGGGATCAGATGCCATGATCTTAGTTTTCTGAATGTTGAGTTTTAGCCAACTTTTTCACTGTCCCCTTTCACTTTCATCAAGAGGCTCTTTAGTTCTTCACTTTCTGCCATTAAGTGTGGTGTCATCTGTGTATCTGAAGTTATTGATATTTCTCCCAGAAACCTTGATTCCAGCTTGTGCTTCATCCAGTCTGGACAGGAGTGAGAATGGATGGATAAATGCATAGATCTATTTATGAATTATGCCAAAAGAATAGGGATTAGACAGTTTAATGTCTTGATTTTCTATTCATCTAAAAATGCTGCTGGCAATGTATGAAAATCTGATGCGAGATAGTTAATTCTGTTTAATAAAGCTTGTTTGTAATTGTTGTTTTTATTAGAGAGGTGAGCCATATTAGTATCTCTCAACTGTAGGTATGTCATCATTTTGTTTTCTTGATGTCTGTTTTTTGTTTTGTTTTGTTTTAAGCTTTGCAGGGGATTCTAACGCAGTATTCTTCCAGTATTCTTGCCTGGAGAATCCCAGGGATGGGGGAGCCTGGTGGGCTGCCGTCTATGGCGTCACACAGAGTCGGACACGACTGAAGTGACTTAGCAGCAGCAGCAACTGTAGGTATGCGTTAGAATCCCCTGCAAAGCTTAAAACAAAACAAAACAAAACAAAAAACAGACATCAAGGAAACAAAATGATGACATTCAAAGCTCCAGCTTCATTCCTGGATATCCTGACTTAATTGTTCAGAGATGAGAAATCTTTCAAGGTCACCTTCAAGTTCTAACGTCCAGCTACTGAGCTAACACATTAGAATCTTCTTATTCTGCTATCACTAAGAAACTTACTATATGATAAACGGCACAGAGGAACTAACAAAATAGAAAGCAAATGCTAACCTTTGAGCGAATACTGGGATTCAGAGAGGTTTCCTACATTCTGAGGACAAATTCATCACAGTTCTAGAAGATGGTCAGAGTAAGGAAGTCTTCACAGATGAGGAAGTGCTTGAGCTCCAGGGGTACTTCTAAGAACAGTGCATGTGGGCACTGAAGCTCAGTCACTTCAGTCGTGTCCAACTCTTTGGGACCCTTTGGACTGCAGCCTGCCAGGCTCCTCTGTCCATGGGATTCTCCAGGCAAGAATACTGGAGTGGGTTGCCATGCCCTCTTACAGGGGATCTTCCCAACCCAGGGATCAAACCCACGTCTCATATGCTGGCAGGCATGTTCTTTACCACTAGCATCAACTGGGAAGCCCCCTAAAAAGAATATTGCAATAAAAAGACTTTTACACCACACGTGATGACCAAACATCCCTGTTTACCTGGGGCTCTCCTGGATTTCTGACATAAAATCGCACACTGCAGGAAACTCCTCACTCCTAGGTAAACAGATGCAGCCAGTCACTCTACACACAAGATTTTTCCACTACAAAACTGAATATACTTTTGACTGAACTCCCTCATAGCTCAGTTGGCTAAGAATCTACCTGCAATGCATGAGACCCTGGTTCTATTCCTGGGTCAGCAAAACCCACTGGAGAAGGAATAGGCTACCCACTCCAGTATTCCTGTGCTTCCCTGTGGCTCAGCTTGTAAAGAATCTACCCACAATGCGGGAGACCTGGGTTTGATCCCTAGGTTGGGTAGATCCCCTGGAGAAGGGAAAGGCTACCCATTCCAATATTCTGGCCTGGAAAATCCCATGCGCCAGAAGGTCCATGGGGTCACAAAGAGTCGAACATGACTAAGTGACTTTCACTTTCACTTCCAAAGTACATACAGACTTTGATAAGCACCCTCCTAACCAGTGGCTCTTTTCTTAGCATCTCTTTATGGTTATCCTAAAACTAACCAACTGATTCCTTTAAACATCAATAAATACATAGATGAATAAATAAGAAAGAAAGAACAAGAGCTCTCTGTGTGGTAGGTATTTAAAGTCTGAGTTGACTACAGTCTCCAAGCAGGAGATGAATTAGTGCCAATATCCTCTCTCTTTAGGAAGCCACCGCATATCTGTGCATCTCTTAAAGTCACGGCTGTGTCTTTTGTTCAGAGAAATCTGCTCTCCAGGTGGATGATCCTTTTATGTCTCACATGAAGACCAAGGACTCATCTGTCATGGGATCTAACAATTCTTATGTTTTATTTTGTACTCTATTTTTTTTTTAATTTGCTGACAATGTCTAGTTATAGTTTTATATAGCACCACAGGCCAGTCATAACTTAATGTGTACTTTGAATAACATCAGTGCAGAACAGCCCCTGCCTTAAGACACTGATCAAACATACTAGCTAGGTTTCACTGGGTTTTGTTGCAATAATAATGATAATAAAATGCATGCTTTACAAAAAGTTACTTTTTTTTCAGTTGTTTTTTGTTTTTCTGTTTTTCTTTTTTGCTGTGCAGCTTGTGGTATCAATCTCAGTTCCCCCACTAGGATTTGAATGTGGGCCAGGCAGCAAAAGTCCATGATCCTAACCACTGAGCAACAGGCAAACTTCCACAGAAAAATGAATCAGTTCATGGTTACATTGCTCAATGACCTCTGTGGCTCGCCTGCATTCCACTCTGCACATCTTCTTGTTGGTGGGTCCAAGCTTGAGAAGCAGTCACATGGGAACATGCCACCTGTTGACAGAGAGAAAGTACCAGAAAACTGAGGGAAACACAAAATGGATTTAAGCTGTGGCTCGAGTGAGGAATAGGATATGCTGCTTCAGTTTAGTCATATGGCCAACCACAACCCCAGTGGGGAGGAGACATGCCCTCCCCCCTACACAGCAGGCTCTGCAGGTCCCATGAGAGTGAGCGGGGACCAAAACTTTTCCAATTCTTTGCGACCCTGTGGAGTGTAGCCCACCAGGCCCTTCTGTCCATGGGATTCTCCAGGCAAGAATACTGGAGTGGGTTGCCATGCCCTCCTCCAGGGGATCTTCCCAACACAAGGATAGAACCCATATCTCTAACATCTCTTGCATTGGCAGTCAGGTTCTTTACCACTAGAACCACCTGGGAAGCCCATGGCCTATGCTAGATAGCTATTTAACCTACTTCAGCCTTCAATTCAGTTCAGTTTCATAGCTCAGTCGTGTCCGACTCTTTGCGACCCCTGGACTGCAGCACACCAGGCCTCCCTGTCCATCACCAACTCCCCGAGCTTGCTGAAACTCATGTCCATTGAGTCAGTCAAGCCATCCAACCATCTCATCCTCTGTCATTCCCTTCTCCTCCCACCTTTAATCTTTCCTGGCATCAGGGTCTTTCCAGTGAGTCAGTTCTTTACATCAGGTGGCCAAAGTATTGGAGTTTCAGCTTCAGAATTAGTCCTTCTAATAAATATTCAGGACTGATTTCCTTTAGGATTGACTGGTTTGATCTCCTTGCAGTCCAAGAGAGTTTCAGCCGGGTCTCCTGCTAATAAAAGATGGATTATAAAACCCACTTTATGTTGTTGGTATAATTCATGGGCATCAACTAAATGTGTGCAAGTTTCTCGAATGATGTGAACAGTATGTATCCTTTTTTCTCTTCCAGCAGATGTTCTCATGCATTTAGGAGCCCATAAGTTTTTAATGACTGTTGGGAAACACCTATTTGGCAGGACAATTCTGTCTTGGTTAGCTAAAAACCAATTAGGTAAAAGAAGTATCAGAATGTGGGGTGCAGGTGAGAGTTGGGGAGGGACCGGATAACTCCAGGGCTTGAGACACACCAAACTGACACCATTTTAAGAATTCAACCACAGTGAGTGCTGTAATGCTACTAAAACGTCACTGGTCCAGTGGAACACGAGGAATCTCAGGTTGAAATGTACCTCCTACTTGCTTGGCATATTATTGAAGCTAGCTGAACCTCAGTTTCAATGACTTTAAAAAGAGAATAGTTATGCCCACCTTGAAGAGTGATGAGGAACCTTACGGATCGTGGAAGAACACTACGCATCATATTGTAGTACTCAACAATTCATTAGTTTTAAAAACAAGGCCCAGTTTTGAAAGCAAGTTAGCACTCTATTCTCCATGTGTCTGAAGTCTGGAACCGAGATTCCTTACCTAGAGTTGTGCTGGCCAAACTTTTGAGCTGATTGAGTGGTTCTTGGAAATCCAGCTCAATATACTGGAATCTTAGCTTTCCAAAGGATTCTAGAAATCTTGTCTTTTAACCATTGGTTTTACTGTCTAAGAAAATGAGATCCAGAGCAAGAAGCAGTTTTCCAAATTTCAGCTGGCTGAAAATGGAAGATTTTGGAAAAACAGGAACACTGATATTATTATGTGGTGCCATTCCATCCTGTGCTGGCTTTCTAGAGGACTATTATTTCTCATCAGCCTGGTCTAAAGGGACTTGCAGTCTGGGAAAGGATGGGATAGGGATATCTGTCAGGTGACTTGAAAATGGTTAGAGCATCTACCCTCAGGCTGTGCCCAGCCATTACAGAAAGCATTTGAAAAAGAATTACTAATTTTTTACTTCTGACTGATGTTCAGTATCTGGAGAATTGAAACACACATTCCTGGGGAGTAATGAATATCCTGGGAGGGTAAGAAAGCAGAGGGAAGGCCAGAATGTGGTCCCTAAAGGATGCTGCAATGATGACTCCCAACCTTAGGGTACACTCAAGCCAGTGTAATTTCCGATCGTCTTCTGCAGAACGAAAAAGAGGGATTTCTCCCCCACCCCTTTTTTTTTGCTTGCCTCAGTCATACCACTAATTATTTAGTGGTCTTTCAAACCTTTTGTAATCTCTGCTCGAGAAAGCCCTGAAAGATATTAATTCTTAGCCATGTGCCTCATAAATGAAGGCCATTCTGCTGCACTTAATGACAAGGCTGAGACAGCAAGATGTCATTTGCTTTTTTCTCGGTTTTTAAATTGCTTTCTAAATGAACTACAGCTGTGAGGGCCAGGTGCTGTGATCCCTTTAGAAAGATCAGGAAATGATGAAATCCAAAATTTCAAAGTGTGATGGATGTCAGCTCCCGATTTGGTGTGTGTGAGGTCACCCCGTGCACCTGGTGCCATCTCCACAACAGAATTACTTTTCAGTGGAGAAAAAAAAAAAAAAGAGAGAGAGAGGGAGAGAGAGACGCACATGTCTAATGCGAGTGCAACAATAAGAGAAACAGTTTATAATTATCTCTTTGTTTGTTCCTCATCTAGATGGAGATGGTGAAGTGTGCCGTCTCCCCGCCCCCACCCTCTCTCTCATTATAGGTATCCCCGTTGCTGTGTTAAACACACGGTTTTTGTGAATCAGAGTCGATGTGGTGGCAACTCAGGAGCTACTAGGAAGCAAGATAACAAGCTACAGTGATGAGAGCGGGGAGGGAAGGAGGAGAGAAGGGCGAGGGCTGGGGCAGGGAGGGGGCAGGTTTCATTAAGACTCCTTTTCACTTAATTGATTAACATCAGTACCTTTAATATTAGGAGCTCTGTTCGCTCTGTGGTGCTCTCAGCCAAATCTGAGACTCAGCCAGGGCTGCCTTTAACGGTGGTCAACTGAGGTCAGGAGCCACCCACCCCTGCCAAGAGGACAGAGAGAGGCACGCCCCTCTAGACACTCATCCCTCCTGCCGACTTTGGGTGAAATCAGTTTGTGAGGCCCTGTTCTTGCAGCCAGCCAGGAAATAAGCAGCGATTGTGCTCTTTCTCTCCAGCCCTGACCCCCCAGGAGACGTAGCTGTCAGAGCTGGAAGGCTGCCAGGGTCAAGCCCATTTTCTCTGGGACAGCTGCCCAGTCTGCGCCTGGTGGGGGGCTCCTTGGACTCCTGCCGCCCTTCCCCTCAGAACTGCTCCCCAGGGCCCTGAACTAGACTGCCTCATGGGCAGGTGATCCGGGATGAAGGGGGAGGCAGGCCTGGGGCTTCTTGACTTTAAACCTACAGTGTGCCCTTAGATAAGTTGCTCTGACCTGCGTGTGTGTGCCTAGTTGCTTCAGCCAGGTCTGACTCTCAGCGACCCCATGGACTGTAGCCCACCAAGCTCCTCTGTCCATGGGATTCTCCAGGCAAGAATATTGAAGTGGGTTGTCACGCCCTCCTATTGAGTCTTAATTCTTCAGGTCTGTAAATGGGGCAAGGGGTTGAAGAAATAGGCCCTATTTTGGCAAGGATTGACTGACACTGTAGAAGTAAAAAGGACACAGGAGAGTGTTTTTCACAAAGTTGCTGATGTGGAAATATTAATCTCCCAACACCACCGTCTCTGCTACTTTGTCCATTGGGTGCAACATGCAGCAGGAAGGTAAGAGGGTGAGACTCCAGAGACATGTAACTCCAAGTCCAGTCTTTCTAGACATCTGGTTTACTTAACTTCCTTAGCCTCTCTAGGCCTCAGTTTCTCCACTGGTGCTATGAAGACAATAGAAAATTCTACCTTACTTATCCTCACAGAATAAAATAAGATGCTACATGTCAAAGTGCTTTATACTATGTATAGGGAGAAACAAGGGGCTGAAGGGCCTTGCTAGGAATGTTGATATCCATGACTCCCCCCCACCCCGCCCCCCACAAATAACAGCTACTTCCTCTTCTTTCCCAGTACCTAGCTGAGGATGCTGTTTCTCCATCATACTCACAACCACCCCAGGTACAGTAAAAAGAACTAGGCAGATGTTAAGTGAGTCCTGGGAGGAGTAAGGGATGATGAAAAGGATGAGGAGAGGATGCTGATCCATCAAAGACCTGAAACACAGCCTGATTCCAGCCAAAAGGACACGCTGTCCAAACCCAAGTGGAGGAATTCAGTAGCAGTCCCCTACTTGAGTAGTTTAGGAGAAAAAAAAAAAAAAGTAATATACCATAACTGTAGCCCAAACAAGGAGAAATCAGGGTCTATGTGAAGAAGAGAAGTTCTAAGTGTTTAACAGCCAATGGGTGTCTTGGAGATCTTTGCCCTCAATGGCCCGTAAGTGTGGGGCTGTGAGTACAGCTTGTGCTGTGAGTACAGCTATCCATGTGGGATTCCAGAAAGGAGGCCTGGAGACACCAGACCCCCTCCACTCCCCAAAAGATGACTTCCTATGGTTGTTACCAGTCGTGTCAACAGGGAAACGGGCTCCGATGAAGCGTCCTTAATCTGGGAGGAGGCTGGTGTGAAGGAAGCCAGCAACGCTGCCTCCGTTCATTCTGGAGCTTGCACCAGGGTGATGGAAGGATCCTGAACAACAAGTCAACCAGTGGGAGCAGACGCCATGCTCTGAGCTGTAGCTTGCACCCCCACTTGGATGCTTGGCCACCTCCCCTCAGCGTTGCCCCACCGGCTGACATCGCCACCTTCTCCCCTAAATCCCACTCTCCAGACCTCAGGCCAAGGTCTCAGTCCACACCTTTTCTGCTTCGACAGGTGCCTCTCTTTACCTGACCACAGGCTCAGTGTGGGAGGATGATTTTCCAGTTCATCCATGGTTAAATCTCCCTGCTTACCACCTTCTCTTCCATCCACGTAGCAGAATGAGGGTGAGCAGAGGGCTAAGCTGGTGCTAGAACACACAGAGGCTTGGCCACTGGATCACCTGTTGTGAAGCAATGAGCTTGCCTCAGGTGCGACCACCCACTCTTTCTTCCACCTTGGTTACAGATGACAAGGTGATCCAGGTTGAGAATGGACCTTGAGATCTTTGAACCCAGATGAAAAGACAGATAGCAACTCTTCCTCTTTAAAATTTGCAAACAGATCTGTGCTTCCGACCAGGTGGACGCCAGACTTTGATGAAGACTGTTCTTTTCCTTTAGGAAAACCACCCCAAGGACCTTTGTATACGCAAATGCAGATCAAAGACTCTTCTGGAATGGATTTAAACTGCTGTGAATAACAGTGTAGAAGGTTCTGTTCCTAGGGGACAGAGCTGCATTTCTGTGGGTACGTTCTCTTTGAAAAGAACACTTCTTTCCCAAGTCCAGATTAAGACAAAGGACCTTTGCTTGAAAGTTGAAAATTATTGCTAGTTTTAGAAGCGATGGTACGTGTGTATGTGTGTGCCATTTTGTGTATATGCAAATATTGGCCCTTGGAAAATTAGGAGTAGTGGATCTCCAAGATGGCTTAACAAACGTGTCTACCTAAAGAGAACAACTTGGAAAGAGAAGTGAAAGAAAACTACTTAATCTAGATTTGGAGACAGAACTATAGTGCTCATACAGCTTCTCAGTTTTAGTTTTGGAGGATAAATATTCTCCCCCTTATCCTTCATGCTAAGAGTCTCAGGGATATATTATGCTGCTCTTCTTAGAGTTTGTATGCTTTGAATTATCACAAATCTTTAGACACTGAGGTGCCTAGAAGTGAGTGGCCTCTCAGGTGGCTCAGTGGTACAGAATCTGTCTGTTAATGCAGGATACGCAGGAGACACAGGCTCAGTCCCTGAGGTGGGAAGATCCCTGGAGGAGGAAATGACAACCCACTCCAGTATTCTTGCCTGAGAAATCCCATGGACAGAGGAGCCTGGTGGGCTACATTGCACAGGGTCGCAATGAATTGGGCATGACCTAGCATACGCACATATGAATAGTCAGCTCAACAAACACAAAGTAGAACTCAATGATGACCTTCACAATTATTTTAGAAATTATCCCTCGACTGATGGAGCCTGAGAAAATGTCATCTTCCTTGGGCACCAAGTTTCAATGTTACCTTACACTTTACTGACTAAATTCATGATCACACTTTAAAATATACTCCTCACCTTTCTGAGATTAAGGGGCTTTCTTAGAATCAAGTATAATACATGATTGTCCATCATATTAACCTTCATTTTTAACTTTATTTCCATCCATTTTGATCTTGTTGTGACTCAGGGCAGGGATTGAAGACAGAGCCCTGTCATTAAACTTTATTTACATGGGCATTGATAAATCGGCATCTTTTAGGGCAGAGCTTTTCATTCAGTTATAAGTCCTTCTGAGTTTACCATCATCCAGATGAGCCACCTATATTTAGACCAAAATATTACTGGAGATCCTGAAAAATGCTCAAGTTCTGATCCAACAAGCTTCCCTGAAAAATCTGTTTAAAATTATGACAAAAAAAAAAAAAGAAATACAGTTATCATGTCATACATACATAAACATGATCTGTATGTTATGTTTACCCTAAAATGGTCATATACCCATATGTACACATGCAACTCACAGCAACTCTTTAAAGACAGAGAGGCACCCCCCATCCTTAAGTACCTTTTTTCACTTGAGAAATTTGAAGCTGCTGTTGACTGGTCACCCCCAGAATCAGAATCCTCTGACTGGCAGGCAGTCTGCTTGCATCCCACCACCTCCGCAATTTCTCTTCCAATACTCAGTTGACTTCAGACCCACTGCCTACTGCTACAGCCCCAAACCGTCACAAGACAGAGCCCAGATTGTGAGGCTTGAGTTAGGCTTGTTCTAAACACTCCCAGTGAAATATTCAGAACCACTGAATCTCAGAGACATCACTTTACCAACAAAGTCCTTATAGTCACAGTTATGGTTTTCCCAGTAGCCTTGTACAGATGTGGCAGGTGGACCACAAAGAAGACTGAACACTAAAGAACTGATGCTTTTGAATGATGGTGCTGGAGCAGACTCTTGAGAGTCCCTTGGACTGAAAGGAGATCCAACCAGGCAATCCTAAAGGAAATCAACCCTGAACATTCATTGGTAGGACTGCTGCTGAAGCTGAAGCTCTAGTACTTTGGCCACCTGATGCAAAGAGCTGAGTCATTAGAAAAAGACCCTGATGCTGGGAAAGACTGAAGGCAGGAGGAGAAGGGGATGGCAGAGAATGAGATGGTTGGATGGCATCACTGACTGGATGGACGTGAATTTGAGCAAACTCTAGAAGATAGTGAAGGACAGAGGAATCTGATGTGCTGCAGTCCATGGAGTCGGACACAACTCAGCGACTGAACAGCAAGAACATCGAATCTCAGAGATCATAGTGTTTCTGAGTGTTCACCTTGCCCAGACTCCTCTACACTCCAGGACCCCCACTATACCTTGCCTCTTGGGGACAGCCCCTTCTGCCTTTCTGCTGGCTGTGGATGGCGCTCAGGTTTTTACCTGTCTGGCAGGTGGTGGTTCCTCCATGTGACCACGGGAGGCTGCTTCTTCCTTCTCCTGTGGCTCTAGATCATTCCTGGCTACCTGCCCAGCAGAAGCCTTTCTACTCTAGGTATTTGAAGAATTGCTTTTCCTCTCTTCTCCAGACACTGCTTCTCCAAACTGTTTAACCAATCCGCCAATGGCCCAGTTCTCAAACCACCTCGTAGGCTCCCCCCTCCTCTCAGTGTGCTCCAGTTTTTCAACATCTTAAAATGCGACACCCATAATTAAACAGAATGCTCCAGATGTGGCTTGATTGGCACAAAATCATTTCCTCTTTTGTTCTGGACCATGTTGTTTCCTAATGGTGTTTACTGCTTTTTCTCTAATCGCTATTTCATGCTGGAGATACTTCTGATCCTGAAATCCCCTAAAGCCACGGACCTTTTGTTTTTTCCCTCCATGCCATGAACAGCCTCAGTTTTTCCCTGTTTGAGTCCCTGTACTATTGTTTGCTTGGACTTAAACATAGGATTTCATATTTGTCCTTGTTACAGTTCATATTGAGTTTTGCCCCATAACTCAATGCATTGAACTCTCCAACCTTCTGCACATTTGCTGTTTAATATTCCCACATCTAAATGATAAATGTCTTCTGTATTTTCAACAAAGTTATTGATTCTTTACCATCTCAGCCATCAAGGAAGCCCCTTTCATTCCTGAAAATACTGAATAACATTAAAAAAACAAGCCATTCAGGTCATATTGACTTTCTTATTAGTTCTTCTTTTTAGTATTCCTGTTTATTACAATACCTTTTCATGAAAGATATATCAGAGATTTCTACCAGTCAGCACTGTTTAAACCACCTCGGAGGACACCGAAACACATAAATAGCTTAGTTTCTTCTTTAAAAATTATTTTTAAATTCAGGTAATAGTCACATAATATAAAACATACTATTTTTTTAAATATTTAAATGTACAGTTCAGTGGCACTAAGTACGTTCACATTGTTTGCAACTCACCATCACCCAGCTTCTGAATTTTCACTTTCATTAAACACAGTCCCAATTCCCTATTCCCACCCCCCTATCCCTGGGCCTTGGCATCTATCCATGTGCTTTCTGACTATGAACTTGACTATTCTAGGTATCTTGTGTAAGTGGAATCAAACAGTAGTGAATAGCTTTGCTTCTAATTGACNGCTTTTGAACTGTGGTGTTGGAGAAGACTCTTGAGAGTCCCTTGGACTGCAAGAAGATCCAACCAGTCCACTCTAAAGGAGATCAGTCCTGGGTGTTCTTAGGTAGGAATGATGCTAAAGCTGAAACTTCAGTACTTTGGCCACCTCACACGAAGAGTTGACTCATTGGAAAAAGTACTGATGCTGGGAGAGATTGGGGGCAGGAGAAGGGGACAACAGAGGATGAGATGGCTGGATGACATCACCAACTCGATGGATATGAGTTTGAGTGAACTCCTGGAATTGATGATGGACAGAGAGGCCTGGCGTGCTGCGGTACATGGGGTCGCAAAGAGTGACACGACTGAGCAGCTGAACTGAACTGAATAATATATCTTTGCACATATAATGTACATGTTTAGCTCTCTTCTTCTTTGGTAATTACTGTACTATTTTTCATATTATTATGTTATTCAGGATTGAATTTAATCTCTAATAATAGAAAACCTATCTCAAATGACTTAGAAAAAGAATTGATCATGAATCTCAGGCAATAAAAAATTCAGAGTTTTAAAGTCCAGTGTTATTATCATAAAAACAAGCCAGTCCCATAACTCTATTTATCAGGTATTATTTTAACATTTCTTTACATATTAATTATCGGAACCAACCAAATACTTAGTAACATTATCTCCATTTTGTCAATGAAAATACATAAACAAAAGGAATGTTAGTATCTTGCTTAACTTCATACAACTAGTTAGCACTGTGGTTTGGTCTTGAGTACAGGCATCCCTGTGCTGGGATCTGTGCTTTTGACAACTACAGTTAACAGTGGTATTAAGACTTCAGGATCTCACCAGCCTCTGGTGTCATCATCTTTTGTAGATGGCTTTCTTCTTCATGTTCTTAAGACCACCATGCAATACATTGCACACCTGAACACAAGACCTGTGTTCCAGGCAGGAAGTAAAGAGCAGAAGTGTGCTGCTTGTTTGTCGTGGAGAGAGCTCAAATTAGCCAAGATGACATAATCAGGCTCTCTTGGCTCCGCTGCCTCTTTCTCTAGTCCCACATTAAAAAAAAAAAAAAAAAAAGTTTGTGTGACAGCTGAGATCACTTATAGCCTGTCTCTTATACACATCTAGATGTGTATAAGAGACAGATATAAAACTTGTTCCTTGGAAAAAAATTTTGCCAACCTAGACAGCATATTAATAAGCAGAGATACCACTTTACCAACAAAGGTCAGTCTAGTCAAGGCTTTGGTTTCTCCAGTGGTCATGTATGGATGTTGGACTATAAAGAAAGCTGAGCATGAAATAATTGATGCTTTTGAACTGTGCTGTTGAAGAAGACCCTTGAGAATCCCTTGGATGGCAAGAAGATCCCACCAGTCCATCCTGAAGGTAATCAGTCCTGAACATGCATTGGAAAGACTAATGCTGAAGCTGAAGCTCCAATATTTTGGCCACCTGATGCAAAGAACTGACTCTTTTGAAAAGACCTTGATGTTGGGAAAGATAAAAGGTGGAAGGAGAAGGGGCAACAGAGGATGGTTGGATGGCATCAATGACTCGATGGATATGAATTTGAATAAGCTTCATGAGTTGGTGATAGACATGAATTTGAGTAAGCTTCATGAGTTGGCTGATGGACAGTTGGTAATGGACTGGCGTGCTGCCGTCCGTGGGGTTGCAGAGTCAGACACGACTGTGAGACTGAATTGAACTCTCTTGAGACAATTTCCCTCCTTCTGGCTTTCTGACATCAGTCAAAAAAAGACATAACCCTGGTTTAATCCTCTCCTACATCCAGAACTGGCACTATAAAGCCATATTTTTTCTTGTGATTTGTGCCAATGTAAATCTATCTTCTATAATTTCTAAGTGCTTCAGAAAATTTCTATGTCGGTTTTGCTTCCTTGCTTATTATCCAGAGAAGAACACTTGAAGATTGGCCATATCTTCCTCATATCTTCTCTGCTATTTGTTACCCCTCACCCAGAAAATATCGTATAATGGGATACATTGTAGAATCATAAATATTATATACTAAGGAAGTAAAAACAGAAGTAAAATATCCAAGTACCTCTCAGGTCCACTCGGGCTTAGTTATGAATATCCATAATATTTACTATATTTTTGCCAAATTGTGATAAATAAAAAATAATAAATGTAGATTATCAAATTGAGGAAAATACTATGTAACACCAGAATTTAATTTTTGTAAATATTTTAAATTAAGTAGTTACTAGTAATGATCTATGGCAATTTTACAGTTAAAGTTTCTTATGGAACTGAATTTATTAAAAATATTTAATATATAATTCTTCTTCTCATAAAACTTACTCTAAAGTTACCTCAGATTTCCTGTGATAAAATGAGTTTGACTATTTTACATAAGTAGAGAATTTGAAGCATTTATTGACATGAAGATGTTAGCTATTCAAAAATACCATATGTAAAATTGATAGTCAATGGGAACTCACTGTATGGCTCAGAAAATTCAAACAGGAGCACTTGTATCAAACTAGAGGGGTAGGATGGGGTGGGATATGGGAGGAGGTTTCCAAAGGGAGCGGGTATATGTATACCTATGGGTGATTCATCCTGAGGCTTAACAGAAAACAGCAAAATACTGCAAAAATTCTTCAATATTATTCTTCAATACAAGAAAAATAAATTAATACAGTTGACTTGATCATAATGATACTCCAAAGAAAATTATGATAGTTTAATTTAACTATCATAAGTCAGGAAGCAACAGTTACAATTGGACATGGAACAACACACTGGTTCCAAATAGGAACGGGAGTACGTCAAGGCAGTATATTGTCACCCTGCTTATTTAACTTATATGCAGAGTTCATCATGAAAAATGCTGGGCTGGAAGGAGCACAAGCAGAATCAAGATTGTCGGGAGAAATATCAATAACCTCAGATATGCAGACGACACCACCCCTTATGGCAGAAAGTGAAGAGGAACTAAAGAGCCCCTTGATGAAAGTGAAAGAAGAGAGCAAAAAAGTTGGCTTAAAACTCAACATTCAGAAAATGAAGATCATGGCATCCGGTCCCATCACTTCAAAAAAAAAAAAAGAAATACAGTTATCATGTCATACATACATAAACATGATCTGTATGTTATGTTTACCCTAAAATGGTCATATACCCATATGTACACATGCAACTCACAGCAACTCTTTAAAGACAGAGAGGCACCCCCCATCCTTAAGTACCTTTTTTCACTTGAGAAATTTGAAGCTGCTGTTGACTGGTCACCCCCAGAATCAGAATCCTCTGACTGGCAGGCAGTCTGCTTGCATCCCACCACCTCCGCAATTTCTCTTCCAATACTCAGTTGACTTCAGACCCACTGCCTACTGCTACAGCCCCAAACCGTCACAAGACAGAGCCCAGATTGTGAGGCTTGAGTTAGGCTTGTTCTAAACACTCCCAGTGAAATATTCAGAACCACTGAATCTCAGAGACATCACTTTACCAACAAAGTCCTTATAGTCACAGTTATGGTTTTCCCAGTAGCCTTGTACAGATGTGGCAGGTGGACCACAAAGAAGACTGAACACTAAAGAACTGATGCTTTTGAATGATGGTGCTGGAGCAGACTCTTGAGAGTCCCTTGGACTGAAAGGAGATCCAACCAGGCAATCCTAAAGGAAATCAACCCTGAACATTCATTGGTAGGACTGCTGCTGAAGCTGAAGCTCTAGTACTTTGGCCAACTGATGCAAAGAGCTGAGTCATTAGAAAAAGACCCTGATGCTGGGAAAGATTGAAGGCAGGAGGAGAAGGGGATGGCAGAGAATGAGATGGTTGGATGGCATCACTGACTGGATGGACGTGAATTTGAGCAAACTCTAGAAGATAGTGAAGGACAGAGGAATCTGATGTGCTGCAGTCCATGGAGTCGGACACAACTCAGCGACTGAACAGCAAGAACATCGAATCTCAGAGATCATAGTGTTTCTGAGTGTTCACCTTGCCCAGACTCCTCTACACTCCAGAACCCCCACTATACCTTGCCTCTTGGGGACAGCCCCTTCTGCCTTTCTGCTGGCTGTGGATGACGCTCAGGTTTTTACCTGTCTGGCAGGTGGTGGTTTCTCCATGTGACCACGGGAGGCTGCTTCTTCCTTCTCCTGTGGCTCTAGATCATTCCTGGCTACCTGCCCAGCAGAAGCCTTTCTACTCTAGGTATTTGAAGAATTGCTTTTCCTCTCTTCTCCAGACACTGCTTCTCCAAACTGTTTAACCAATCCGCCAATGGCCCAGTTCTCAAACCACCTCGTAGGCTCCCCCCTCCTCTCAGTGTGCTCCAGTTTTTCAACATCTTAAAATGCGACACCCATAATTAAACAGAATGCTCCAGATGTGGCTTGATTGGCACAAAATCATTTCCTCTTTTGTTCTGGACCATGTTGTTTCCTAATGGTGTTTACTGCTTTTTCTCTAATCGCTATTTCATGCTGGAGATACTTCTGATCCTGAAATCCCCTAAAGCCACGGACCTTTTGTTTTTTCCCTCCATGCCATGAACAGCCTCAGTTTTTCCCTGTTTGAGTCCCTGTACTATTGTTTGCTTGGACTTAAACATAGGATTTCATATTTGTCCTTGTTACAGTTCATATTGAGTTTTGCCCCATAACTCAATGCATTGAACTCTCCAACCTTCTGCACATTTGCTGTTTAATATTCCCACATCTAAATGATAAATGTCTTCTGTATTTTCAACAAAGTTATTGATTCTTTACCATCTCAGCCATCAAGGAAGCCCCTTTCATTCCTGAAAATACTGAATAACATTAAAAAAACAAGCCATTCAGGTCATATTGACTTTCTTATTAGTTCTTCTTTTTAGTATTCCTGTTTATTACAATACCTTTTCATGAAAGATATATCAGAGATTTCTACCAGTCAGCACTGTTTAAACCACCTCGGAGGACACCGAAACACATAAATAGCTTAGTTTCTTCTTTAAAAATTATTTTTAAATTCAGGTAATAGTCACATAATATAAAACATACTATTTTTTTAAATATTTAAATGTACAGTTCAGTGGCACTAAGTACGTTCACATTGTTTGCAACTCACCATCACCCAGCTTCTGAATTTTCACTTTCATTAAACACAGTCCCAATTCCCTATTCCCACCCCCCTATCCCTGGGCCTTGGCATCTATCCATGTGCTTTCTGACTATGAACTTGACTATTCTAGGTATCTTGTGTAAGTGGAATCAAACAGTAGTGAATAGCTTTGCTTCTAATTGACGAAATAAATCTGGCCCAATTGAAAGCAACCAGTGGAGGAAACCAGATGATAAACTAAGATACTGATCTAAATAGGCATTAAACATTTCAAATGTAAGTTTTCTTTAGAGGAAAAGGTTGCAAGAGACCAGGGATTTTTTTTTAAGGAGGTAGAATTTTAACCTTTCCAACAATTATGTTGCAAAAGACCCCAATGCTGGGAAAGCTTGGGGCAGGAGAAGAAGGGGATGACAGAGGATGAAACGGTTGGATGGCATCACCGACTTGATGGACATGAGTTTGGACACCAACTCAATCCATTCTGATAAGCTCTTTGGGGGTAACAATGAATAAAATAGACAGAAATTCTTTCCCCAACAGAACTTACAGGCATGTACTGAGAGTAACAGTAATACAAATATTTGTTTGGTGGGAGAGTGAAAGTGTTGAAAAATAAAGCAGAAAATAGAGACTGAAGATGTTAGGGTAAATCAGGGTGCTTTCCACTATAGATGGTAGCCTGGGAAAGACCTCCCTGAAATGCTGAAGAAGATGGTTGAGCCATCTTCATGGGGCACATGTTTCAGGCAGGGTGATCCCTAAGGCTCTACAGAGATACATGTTTTGGTGCCTGAGGGGTAGTGAGAAGGCCGAACTGATGGGAACATAGACAGCAAGAGGAAAGGAGAAGACAATTTTAGAGCGGTATCATGTGGGCAGGAGGCCAATCAAGCTGGCCTTATTGTCAAATTTCAGAACTTTGGCTTTTATTCCAAGTGAGAAGGGGAAGCATTGCAGGGCTTGAGAAAAAAAAAAAAAGTAAGATGATGTAATTTATAATCGAGTAAAATAATTCACAGGGTGGTGTTGAGAATGAATTGTAGGTGAGCAAAGGAAGAACCAGGAAGGTGAGTGAAGGGTTGTATCAGTTAGTGCTGTGGGATAAACACACAGAAGCCGAACCAATAGCATGCAGTATGACTCTACAAGCACGCAGCATCCTTCTGTGAGTCTGGTCGGGCTCACGCTGCCAGCTCTGGGACAGGTGGCTTCCTCCCTGACCTCGGACAGGCTCAGCCCCGTGTCTGCAGTTCACTGGCTGTGGGCTGGCCGAGCCGGCCTTGGCCGGGAAAACCGAGTTCTCATCCAGCTGGCTGGCCTGGCTTATCCATGCGGTGATGGCAGGATTTCAAGGGGAATTGTGGACTCAAGCTGAGGTTTTGAGTTAGTGTGTGGACACATTTTGAGCAAGTCACCAGCATGATTCACGTGTGTGTGAGGAGCGAACTTTACCTCTTTGAGCAAACACAAAGATATATTGCAAATAGCATAAATAGAGGGCAAGTTGAAGATTATGGCTGTTCTGTAACTGTTGGAGAGACAGAGGCTGTTGCAGCATGTAGGTGAGGGGTGAGAGTGGTTTTCAGAAGAGTAGCAGCAGTGGAGGTGATGAAAGTTATTGGATTTTGAAGATAATTGAAAGGCAATGGATTCAGATGTGAGAATGAGAGTGATAGAGAAAGGATCCAACGATAACTCAAGGCTTTCACAACTGGAAAATTAGAGTTGCTGACTCTCAAGAGAAAGGAAATGGCAAGAAGAACAGTTAGAGAAGGGCGATTAGGGGCTCCACTGGGCACTTGGTAAGTCTGGGAATCTTATTACATTTTCAGTAGAAAGACTATCTTGGTATAGGTTTCAGATCAGTTGATATAAATTTGGGAAGCGTTGCATAGAGACGGCCTGAAATGCCACGGGATTGAGGGACTTATCAAGATGGTGAATGTTGATAAAAATGGGACAAGGGCAGAGGGTAGACCTCTGGGGGCACCGCAACACAGAGAGAAGAAATGAGTAAAGGAGACAGAATTGGAGAGGAAAAAGAGGAGCATCTGGAGACAGAGTAAACAAAAGATGCCTGATGAGTGGAGGGAGGCAGCAAACAGGGCTGAGAAACCACCGAGGCCATTCTAGGCAAAGCTTGGTTTTCAATACCTTTTATTTTATTTTATTTTTATTATTTTTTTATTTTACTTTATTTTACTTTACGATACTGTATTGGTTTTGCCATACATCAACATGAATCCGCCACGGGTGGAGAGGGATTTGGTTGGAAGGAAAACTAACTGTGTCCTTTCAAGTACAGTAGAAGTTTCTTCCTTGTCCTCATGGGCTGCAGACACAGTCTGAAAACCCCATTTGACCAGCCTGTTCAGGGTCAAATTTCCCGAATTCAGGGGGGTTTCACAAGGCATCACGGTCCTGATGGGAACCACTCCAAGGATCTAAAGTGATCTCTGATCATCAACGTGTAACTGGTGAGTCAGGCTAGGAATCATAGACTCCATATGCCCAAAGTTGAGTTTCTGTAGGTCTCCTGGCATTCCTGTAGTTGAGCAGGAAGCTATTACAGATGGTGATCATGCATGTGTGTGTGTATTGGGGGTGGGGTGAGGGGGCTGGGGATATGTGGTCCAGGGGTAAATAGGTATTTCGCAGGGATCCAGCTTTCTCTTCTCTCCTCAGAAGTCCTGGCAAGGAATACCTTGAGTTCTCCAGCAGAGCAGCCAAGGACTGGGGAAAGAAATGTGCTGCAAAGGACCAGCGATTCCATTTTATTCATTCGGTATCAAATTTCTACATCTCACAGTTTGGGCTCAACAGGAGGTGACACTGTTAACTGTTACTCTTTCCACTTCCTTTTTTTTCCCCCTCACTGAACATAAACATATCATTACACAGTTACACTCCACTATATTTAGAGTTGATTTTTAACTATCTATTAAATCAAACAGGGGAGCGAGGGTGTTCTACCTGGAGCCAGTGGGGTGGGGTGGGGAGATAGACCTGGGGATGGGAGGACTCCAGCGATACCTGCATGGCCGACCACCACAGACCCCTCAAGCACCTCCATCCTGCTCTTCTCTGGAGATATAAGCAGACTGCTCTCACTGGGGCAGGGCCAGCATCCTGTCCACAAACCACCCCGCCCACCTCTTGTTTACCAGTGATAAAGGCTTTGGCTGCACTTCACTGTGTAGATGGAAGGAATTTCCCAGGCATCTGGAGCATATATTCCAGGTGGCACACTCAGTGAAGCCCAGGATGCCAGGGATGTGACATGTTCAGCAAAATTACAAGTTTTTATTGTTCAACAACTTTGAAAAATGCCTCTATTTCTTCTTTCCTGATATTTGCTTGCAGGGTGTGTTGGAGTGAGAGGCAGTGAGGAACTGTTCATAAGAGGAACCTTCCTGAAGTTGCTCATGCCAAGACTTCCCATCCTGGTTTACAAAGAATCTTCTATTGATAATGCCTGTCAACATTTATAGAAAGAACAATTTTAGCGCACACTTTAGAAGACATAACTACCTTTCAGACCAATACCTTAGTTTACAAGCTACCCACCCAGCATTACCTGTGGCATTTATCACAACACTATACGTGCAAAGCTTGGAATATTTCCTCTGTCTTGTGATCCAAGAAGACAAGAAATGGAAGAGTTGAGTGGAATTCAGATCAAGATAGATAAAGATGGTGAAGCTCTGAGTAAGAACATAATTCTTGTGTGTTCTACCTGACCTGACTCCCTTTGGACAAGATGGCAAATGCTGGCAGAAGAAACAAGTGAAAGCCTTTTCATGAGAGTGAGGGTCAGAGGTTGAAAATGGGCTGACTAGGTAGCGACAGCTGACAAGTGGGAAAAGGAAAATTGGGGGCATAAAGATTTAGAGGCATGAGGGCCCTGCCACCGAGTCACCAGCTGCCATTGTTTCCATCTTTCAGTCTCCTTTCTGCCCTTTGATTGATTCTAGTTAAAACATGATCAATGGCAGTACGGCCACGTGGTTAGCCTGCCCTCCCACTCAGTACCCAGACCACTCACCATCAGTTGTCTGCCAGCTTTGTCATGGGTATATTGTTGTCTACTCGGTAGACACATTTATTTTTTGATTTGTCATCTAATATTCTTTCCATCAACTCACACTGCCCTAGAGTTGCCATTTCTAGCCTTTAAAAGAAATGTTAGAAATCTCAGATAATAAGTAAGTTCTTAGAACGTTTTCAGAAGCAAAAGCACTCTTACTTACTTGGGAAGTGAAGTTTGTGCCCTGGGCTTTTTGCAAAATGTTCCAGCCTAGAATGGAACTATGCAAAGCTGGTGGACTAGGCAGTCATAGGATGCCAGATCCTTCAGGCTTTCTTCACAAAGAGAAAATGCTTCATCTGCTGTGAGTGAAGAGAAAAAAGATAATATTGAGAGTTTCTGCAATATGTTAAAGCTCTGGTTTGGGGTGGTGCCATGATTATTAAATCAAGCCACATCTCCATTTTAACTTGGTAATTTGCATGCCAAAATTTGTATGTTTTTCATAATACTATTGAAGACATCATGGTTTCATTATATTACTCCACAAATATTATCTATTTTGTGCCAGGTGCTAAGGATTCAAAAATGAATTGCCTCCTTTATGTTGCTCACAGTCTGTCAAAGGAACTCGTCCTCTTCTCAATATTTAAGAATAATTAAAATAAATGTGTGTTCCAGTCAGGGAAACTTAACACAAAATAGTGGTCATGCAAAAATACATGAATCCTAACTTTAACAGACTACACTTTATCAGTAAACCTAAGCTACAGTCTATGTATATAACGTTACTCTTTCAGATACTTTGTGAAAGTGATAGTTGCTCAGTCATGTCCTACTTTTTGTGATCCTATGGACTGGAGCCCTCCAGGCTCCTCTGTCTTTGGAATTCTCTAGGCAAGAATACTGGAGTGAGTAGCCCTTCTTTTCTCCAAGGGATCTTCCCAGCCCAGAATCCATTAATAACGTAGGCCTCAATCTCAAGATATTTAAATGTGCTCAGGAGAAGAGCCATAAATTCATGAAAGCAAACATAGAACTATTAAACACACACACACACACACACACACACACACACACACACACACATGAAATTAAATAAAATGGGAATAGACATGAAAAGAGTCACCAAAATCTAAAACTTCCTGCTTATGGTCCCAGAAAACAAAACATAGGTTTGGTAAGAAAGAGCTCTCTTTGTTTTATTTTAGATGAGAAGTTTTCAGACAAGAAGAGGTTGTGAAGAATAAATGGTTTGTGACTGGGAAGAGAAGAGATAGAAAGAATGGTAAGTATGCCAGGTGGTGCTCATTCATGACCAAGAGCACCAGGCTGATCCAGCAGCTCCCTTGTCTGCACACTCCACTCACAGGACTGCCATTCCCTTCTCCTCCACTCCCAACCCATTTCTGCTTTTGTATCATCCCCTCTTCCTGGACCATCTTCTCTCTGATGTTTTCATGAGGAACTCTCTCTTGTCAATCATATGTCACTGATCAGAGGGGCTTTTCTCACCCAACAGTTTGAAATGGCTATTCTTTCAACGGCACTCACAGTTTATCCTACCCTCTATTACGGCTTTAATTCTTTCCAAAGTTCTTCTCACTGTCTGATAGTTTTACCGTAGTTATTGTTTGATTGATGCAAAGAAATAAAGGAAAACAATAGAATGGGAAAGACTAGAGATCTCTTCAAGAAAATTAGAGATACCAAGGGAATATTTCATGCAAAGATGGGCTCAATAAAGGACAGAAATGGTACGGACCTAACAGAAGCAGAAGATATTAAGAAGAGGTGGCAAGAATACACAGAAGAACCATACAAAAAAATCTTCACGACACAGATAATCACGATAGTGTGATGACTCACCTAGAGCCAGACATGCTGGAATGCGAAGTCAAGTGGGCCTTAGGAAGCATCACTGCGAACAAAGCTAGTGGAGATGATGGAATTCTAGTTGAGCTATTTCCAATCCTAAAAGATGATGCTGAAAGTACTGCACTCAATATGCCAGCAAATTTGGAAAACTCAGCAATTGGCCACAGGCCTGGAAAAGGTAAGTTTTCCTTCCAATCCCAAAGAAGGGCAATGCCAAAGAATATTAAAATACTGCACAATTGCACTCATCTCGCATGGTAGCAAAGACATGCTCAAAATTCTCCAAGCCAAGCTTCAACAGTACATGAACCGTGAACTTCCAGATGTTCAAACTGCATTTAGAAAAGGCAGAGGAACCAGAGATCAAATAGCCACAACATCCATTGGATCATAGAAAAAACGAAAGAGTTCCAGAAAAACATCTACTTCTACTTACTGACTATGCCAAATCCTTTGACTGTGTGGATCACAACAAACTGGAAAATTCTGAAAGAGATGGGAATATCAGACCAGCTGACCTGCCTCCTGAGAAATCTGTGTGCAGGTCAAGAAGCAATAGTAGACTGGACATGGAACAACAGACTGGTTCCAAATAGGAAAAGGAGTACGTCAAAGCTATATATTGTCACCCTGCTTATTTAACTTATATGCAGAGTACATCATAAGAAACGCTGGGCTGGAAGAAGCACAAACTGGAATGAAGATTGCCAGGAGAAAAACCAATAACCTCAGATATGCAGATGACACCACCCTTATGGCAGAAAGCAAAGAAGAACTAAAGAGCCTCTTGATAAAAGTGAAAGAGGAGAGTGAAAAGTTTACTTAAAACTCAACATTCAGAAAACAAAGATCATGGCATCTGGTCCCATCACTTCATGGCAAATAGCTGGGGGAACAGTGGAAACAGTGACAGATTTTATTTTTTGGGCTCCAAAATCACTGCAGATAATGACTACAGCCATGAAATTAAAAGATGCTTGCTCCTTGGAAGAAAAACTATGACCAACCTAGACAGCTTATTAAAAAGCAGAGACCTTACTTTGCCAACAAATGTCCATCTGGTCAAAGCTATGGTTTTTCCAGTAGTCATGTATGGATGTGAGAGTTGGATTATAAAAAGAGCTGAGCACTGAAGAATTGATGCTTTTGAACTGTGGTGTTTGAGAAGAACTTGAGAGTTCCTTGGACTGCAAGGAGATTCAACCAGTCCATCCTAAAGGAAATCAGTCCTGAATATTCGTTGGAAGGACTGATGTTGAAGCTGAAACTCCAATACCTGGGCCACTTAATGCGAAAAGCTGACTCACTTGAAAAGACCTGATGCTGGGAAAGGTTGAAGGCGGGAGGACAAGGGGATGAGATGGTTGGATGGCATCACCGACTCAATGGACAAAAATTTGAGCAAACTCTGGGGATTGGTAACAGACAGGGAGGCCTGGCGTGCTGCAGTCCATGGGGTCACAAAGAGTCAGACATGACTGAGCAACTGAACTGAACTGAACTGANGAAAAAGCATCTATTTCTGCTTATTGGCTATGTCAAAGCCTTTGACTGCATGGATCACAATAAACTGTGAAAAATTCTGAAGGTGATGGGAATACCAGACCACCTAACCTGCCTCTTGAGAAACCTGTATGCAGGTCAGGAAGCAACAGTTAGATCTGGACATGGAACAACAGACTGGTTCCAAATAGGAAAAGGAGTATGTCAAGGTTGTATATTGTCACCCTGCTTGTTTAACTTCTATGCAGAGTACATCATGAGAAACGCTGGGCTGGAAGAAGCACAAGCTGGAATCAAGATTGCCAGGAGAAATATCAATAACCTCAGATATACAGATGACATCACCCTTATGGCAGAAAGTGAAAAAGAACTAAAGGGCCTCTTGATGAAAGTGAAAGAGAGGAGTGAAAAAGTTGGCTTAAAGCTCAACATTCAGAAAACCAAGATCATGGCATCCGGTCCCATCAATTCACAGCAAATAGAGGGTAAAACAGTGGAAACAGTGGCTGATTTTACTTTTTGGGGCTCCAAAATCACTGCAGATGGTGATGAAATTAAGAGACACTTACTCCTTGGAGGGAAAGTTATGACCAACCTAGACAGCATATTAAAAAGCAGAGACATTACTTTACCAAGAAAGGTTTATCTAGTCAAGGCTATGGTTTTTCCAGTTTTCATGTATGGATGTGAGAGTTGGGCGGTGAAGAAAGCTGAGCACTGAAGAATTTATTTTTTTGATCTGTGGTGTTGGAGAAGACTCTTGAGAGTCTCTTGGACTGCAGGTGATCCAACCAGTCCATCCTAAAGGAGATCAGTCCTGGGTGTTCTTTGGAAGGAATGATGCTAAAGCTGAAAGTCCAATACTTTGGCTACCTGATGTAAAGACCTGACTCATTGGAAAAGACCCTGATGCTGGGAACAATTGAGGGCAGGAGGAGAAGGGGACAACAGAGAATGAGATGGTTGGATGGCGTCACTGACTCAATGGACATGAGTTTGAGTAAACTCCAGAAGCTGGTGATGGACAGGGAAGCCTGGCATTCTGCGGTTCATGGGGTCACAAAGAGTTGGACACGACTGAGCGACTGAACTGAACTGATTGTTTGATTGAATATATGTTCCCTCCCTGCAGGACTGCATTCGCCCATACAGTGAACATTAGACAAACCTGACTATTAGAGTTAAATTTAGATTAATTAGAGTGAAAAAGTACAATTTCTGGTCTTCAGTCCCAATAGCCAGATGTCCTGCACTCAAAAGTCACGTGTGTACAGTAGTTATGGTATCACCAAATGTAGATATAAAACACTCTATCATTGTAGGCACCTCTCTTTTTTAGTGTAAGTTCTATTAATATGAGATCTAGGGACTTTTTGGTCTATATACCATCATACATCCAATACACTAAAGTAAAACTCGAGAATAGACATTTATTGATTGAATAAATGGACCAATTTCCAAGAGCAAATGGATCACACAGAGTACATAAAAGAGAGGAGGCTGATTCTATAATTTGATCCAAATGTTGAAACAACTCGCTTAAATAAAGACTTTATACCCATAGCTTAAAGGTCAAGTAGGAATCACTGAAAGTTTTGAGATAAGGAATGAGGTGAACAAATATAGTTTAAATGATCCTTTCAGCGACAAGAGCAGGATGATTTGGAACAGGAGTGAATGATAGCAGGAAGATGATGATCACGGTGAAAAGATGAGATGTAAAGTGACTGGACTTTGAGAAGGAAGAGAATCAGGGCCCATGTTGGACAGGGGAGGCTATATCATATGGAAGTAACAAAAACTTAACATCTCAGTGGGTTTATACTAAAAAACATAAACCAGCTTTATTCTTGGAGAAGGAAATAATCCACTCCCGTATTCTGGCCTGGGAGATCCCATGGACAGAGGAGCCCAGTGGGGAGGAGCCCAGTGGGCTTCAGCCCATGGGTTTGCAAAAGAGTCAGACACAACTTAGCTACTTAACAGGAAAACTTTGTTCTTGGTTTACATGACATTCCCTGTGGACTGACAGATGGTTCTGCTCCACACAGTCACCCAGATACCCAGATGGTTGGAGGTCTCCCTTAATCATGATCACAGGGAGAGAAGCTGGCCATCGCACATGGCTGTGAAGTCCCTTACTGCAGAAATGACACCTGCTATTTCTATGAAATATTACTAGTCAAAATTAATCACACGGCTCTATCTGCAAATGCTTAGGAAATGTAGATGAGCCAAGAGTTGTATCTACGTGTTTATTTTGTGAATCAATCTGTCCACCATATTGACAACAAGATGAGGAACTAACGAGAGTGGGATGAGTCACATACATCTCTGAACTCTATTCATATACAATTTGTATCTGTACACTTTGGAATTCACAGAGATAGTTGACAATCCAAAGAAAGGCTATTCACAATAATACTAAGTGGTGCTGAGCAGAGTATCCTAGCAGATGACAGATAATGAAATGATGAGTAATATATGGGTAGTGCCAATTATGTGTGGAGCACCAGGAAAACTGCTGTGTGTGAGGCACACGTTATCCCTGTCTCAATGAACCTTAGATTCTAGTATATAAAACAGATAACAACTAATCCCATGATTTGCTACTTAAAATTTTTTATGCTACAAACAGAACATATAGGTTATACTCTAAGAATAGTCTGTCATTAGCAGCGCTAGTTAAAAATCATTTTTGTCACTTTTGTTTTTGTTCTCTCAGTGTTTTCTTAATTCATATTCTCTCTGAAATTAAAACATCCATCGGTTGAAAGTAATAAGGGAATTAATGATATGGTAGGGACTTCAGAGGACAGCTCAAACAATCTACTCGCTTATCAAAAATGATTCAGTAATATCTTACCACTGACTCCGGCTAAATCGCTCAGTTTTTATTCACTTAAGTATCTACCCGTTTTGTTGGGATCAATACATTTCCTATTATTGACAATGCTTACTGTAATGTTGATATTCCAAAGTAGCTTACAGACTGAGGCTGGACACATCATAAAGGATATGGTAAGGAAAGAACTCTAAAGATACCACAGGAGCTCAGAATTTACTTGCCTACCATCTCATTACCTGCTGGTGCTTTGTAAAGGCCCAGTGCTTTGTTACTGAGTGAATGTTGCTGTCTGGAAGTAAATGCCAACTACAAGTGTCACTCTAAGATTTGGTAATGATGTTCTTCATGATTCTGAAGCAAGTTATTCTTCAATGGTGAGAGTCCTCACTAAAAAAGATTCCATGGCGCATGGTTAACACTGGAATGATGATGTTTCAATAATTTTTCTGTTACGTTATTTAAGAACTAAGGATACTCGGAAGGTAACACCAGTCCAAAAATGTTCCCTCTTTCTGTGACTCGGCATGTTTTCTATTTTCTTCTTTTCCTTTTAAGTGAAGGTATTTTCTGATGAGCCCATTCCTACTGGTGTCATTGGCTCCCAAGAAGAATCTTACCCCATTCAGCAAGCACATGATGAAGAGGGCTGTCCAAAAGAGTAGGCAACTAGATTGTATTCCCAACCCGGTGAATGTTTTCCTAGTAATGCAATGTCCTCAGTGACCCCAATCCCTTTCTTCAAGCCCAGGGCCTTCTGCATTCTCCCCTGTGCTGAGCTGGAAAATTCCTCAGCCTTGTGTGACCCAGAGCGATTGGAAGGGCATCATGTGTACATTTCTCTCCCCTAACTGCAGAGGGAAATGGCCCCTCACAGCACCATTGGCATTCCTGTTTCCCATTCAGCATTGTCTCCCTTCCAGAACAGACACATTCAAACTCTGTGCTGGATTCGACTTTCAAACGTTCATAAAAGGGTGCAGTGCAGCCAACACGATGCTGAAGCTGCAACACCAGTTTGATGATGCATAATGCATTACACAGCAGTGGGGCCATGTTTTGCTTTGACGAAAGTGCCAGTGACTCAGAGATGAGTTCCCTCCCCTCTCTATTTTAAAGACCTAAAGTATTGTGGATATAACATTTTCTGGCCAGGCTGTAACTGAAGCTTCCCCACCAGCTATTGCCCACATGATAATGGAACTCTGCAATAATATTAGGGGTGTGGGGGAGATCTATGGCCAATTTAGCCACTCAAGCAGTGCTCGGAATCTCTGGGTTAGGGCTGCAGTGGGAGATAACTTGCCGTAAGATGAGCTGCCTGGAACTCTGCAAAATACATGCCTCAGTGCTTCCTGGAACAATCCGGCGCTGTGCGTGCACTCACAGGGGAGAAGGAAACGGGCATCGCAGATGCCAGGAGCCACAGATTTTTGGTTTTCAGTGTAATGACTGATTTGATGGCTCTTTTACTTATTTTTCAAAGGTAATTTGGATCTTGTGCTCTCAAAATGTCAAAACCAAGTACTCCTTTCATATGGTAGAAAGCCGTTCTTGGCTCAGCTGTGTCAAAGAATCCGTGTCTATTTTGCCACAGAGAAGTTAAAACGTAGAATACTGAATCTTTTTCTTTTTCCAATTGGGGGCTTGACATCTGAGCAGGCAGACAACCTCAGCAATAGAACTTTGATTCTCAGGGGTCACCAGGGACAGCCAGTGTGGAGCTTCTGTGTAATGCGTGGTTTCTGGCATTAAATTTGCATATGGGGACAACTGGAATTTGTGTAAATGAACCTGTGTTCCCTGGTCAGCAAACAAGCTGGCCATCCAATTATCAAGGCAAGTCTATTAATACAGTCACTACCCAGCAAAAAACAAAACTCACAAGTTTTTAGTCCTCAAGATCAAACATGTGAATTATCTAAAATCCTCACACAGCATCGATCCTATTGTTTGCTTCATATGACAGAGAGTTGCAAAACTTTAATCTGTGTGATTAAAAACAGCAGCTTGGCTGCCCACTCCAGCATTCTTGCCTGGAGAATCCCATGGACAGGGAAGCCTGGTGGGCTATGGTCCATAGGGTGGCAAAGCATTGGACACGACTTAAGCGATTTAGCACACACATGCACATATTTGTATATGCAGTCAGAGTTCTCAGTCAAATCACTCTAAATCGGGGGTCCCCAACCTCTGAGGTTAATGCCTGATGATCTGAGATGGACCTGTTGTAATAATAATAGAAATAAAGGGCACAGTGAATGTAATGTGCTTGAGTCATCAGGAAACTGTCCCCCTGGCCCCAGTGCATGGAAAAATTGTCTTCCATGAAACTGGTCCCTGGTGCCAAAAAGACTCAGGACTGCTACAGAGCATTCTTTCCTTCCTTTGTTCCTTCCTTCATTAAAGACACACAAATCAATATTTTATCTACCTGTAATAGTGAAGGAGACACGTGTGTTCTCCTCTCAGGAAGCACGTGATTTAAGGCAAAAGCGAAACAAGTCCTGACAATCAGTGTGATGAGTGGTGTGTTTGGGGACATATGTGGAGCTCTGGGGTTGCGTGACCGGCAGACACAGAGCTCTGGGGTCACGTGACCGGCAGACACAGGCACACTTTACACACCTTGGGGACAGGGCTGAAATGGCAAACAGTGCTCCCGGGAAAGGGAGCTGAGTGGGGCTCCTCATCTCCTCTGCGTCAGGCGCAGGTGAGTGTGAGCCATGGGTAAAGTCAGTGGCTTCTCCCCGGAGCTGCTTTCACAGCCATCTGTCCTTCGGGGTCCAGGGGGGAGCAGGAAACCTGGAGGAAATGGCCCCCCGTGGGGCATGCTTAAGCCCACTGGCTCTGGGGTGATCCCTCACAGCAAAGGAAGGAAGGACTAATCCCTTTCCCCACCACATGGCAAGCCCATCCCAGGTTGCTCTGAGTCCCCGTGTGAAAATCAGGTGGTGGGAATGCCTGTCCTGCNGGAGGAAATGGCCCCCCGTGGGGCATGCTTAAGCCCACTGGCTCTGGGGTGATCCCTCACAGCAAAGGAAGGAAGGACTAATCCCTTTCCCCACCACATGGCAAGCCCATCCCAGGTTGCTCTGAGTCCCCGTGTGAAAATCAGGTGGTGGGAATGCCTGTCCTGCGGCTCAGGGAGGAGCACTCTGTCCTCCCTGGCCCTGGCCCATCTAGCTGGGTGCTGTCCCGTGTGGACAGGCCCACGGAAGCCGGGACCCCGGGCTGTGACCATGAATTCTCTCCTGGTGGTGGTCTGTCCTGCCTAGCTGCCCTGTCTGCCGTGAGGGAAGACACCCCACTGATTTTTGGAGTGGAGGTTAGACTCCATCTTTGGAGATGATTCATTTTTAATATTAGAGGGAGTTTTCCTTCGAGAAAAATGTCCACATCTAATTTAACCATTTTTAGCCAAAGTTTTATGCTGACATTAGGTATTTTATGGAAGTGAATTTATCCCGCTCTTATGGTCTAACTATACTTAGAAACTGCTGCTTCCAAATCTCCCCTCAGACTCCCCGGGTTCCTGAACACGATTCCCAGTCCACTCTCGTGGCAGAAGCAGGGCCACCTGCCCTGCAGCAGGTAATAGGCAGGGGTTCGGAGGACTGGGGGGGAAACCCCTACGAAAAGCACCTGCCCCCTACCAGATCCTTCCCACCACAAAGAGCACAGACAAAAAAGCCCAATAGAGCACGGTCCTTGCCGGAATTGGGACTTGGTTCACACGGCTCATGCTAACTGCAGCACAGGAGAGAAGCAAAGACAGCGAAGGAGACCACAGCCCGGGGTCCAACCAGGGAGAGGAAGTTACATCGTTTGTGGGAAACACACACACACACACACACACACAGAAAGGCAGTGAGCACATAGTAAGGGCATATGACTGATTTGTGTTTCGGGGTGATCTCTTTTCATCTGAGTTGTATAAACATTTAGGAAGGTTTTTATTCTCATTTTGCAGATGAAAAACTGAGGATGGGGTGGAGGGCAAATGTCCAGCCAAGATCGCAGAACGAAAGAGTGAAAACTACAAGGTAAAACCAGGTTTTCGCATCCTTGGGCCCTTGCTAGCATTCCATCAGCTTCACACACTTAAAGTCAAACCAAGGGCATCACTTCCAATTCATAAACCTCTAATAACATATTTTAAAAGTGCTTTATCAAGAGTGCCAGTTCCTCAGCCCATTAATAATGGTTACATCCTATAGTAAAATGATACATTTTTCCCCTGTGCTGACAGTGCTGCCTTTTGTTTGTTTATTTAGGGGGAACTAGGTTAGCTACTTTTCACCCTTGTTCTACATTAAGTATTTTTTTTTTTTAATTTTAAAAGTCAGAATAATATACTAGACTACAGAATATTAGAAAAAATCCAAGACTGAGACTTGAATCTTTTTTTTCTCTTTTTGAAGTTTGATCATAAAAGTAACTCATAGTAAAGGGTTAATAGACATTCCTTTTTGGAGTAACTTTATTTTGTTGAGGAAAAATCAGTTAAATTTAAAATTCGGTGGAGAAAATTCACTTATTATGGAAAGAAGAAATCTGCTGAACCACCCAAAAATAACTCAGGCGGTGAACATTCCCCAGCCTGCCTACACTATCGATACTTTTCATTTACTACTTTGATTCCATCTGCCAGAGATACCTGGTTTCAGATGGGGTGGTATTTGCTAGCTGAATTAATGAAGAATACAGAATCCTTAGAAAAAAATACCACATTGGATGCACTATTTAGTCGAGGTTATCCTATATATCAACGTGTCCTTAATGTTGCTCTCAGTTATAAAATACATAGTTAAGTATGTGAATTAAGACAGAGCTTTTAGCACAGATGAATCCCACATTTCCTGGCCTGATGTGATGAAACAAGATATGAATTTCTGAGGATTATTTCTTTCATAAGCGAAACAAAATTCAAGGGTGACACACTTGACCTTGATGAACACAGAATAATTTGCTAGTGAACAGGCTAGACATTTATTCTGCTATCTTCAGAAGATGGTTATAAGAAAGAGCTATACTCTTGAGCTCTTACAGTTTTTACCAGCTTTTCCCCTGCAAAGTTTCTGTGACGCCTTTAGGTTGTTGTCTTCATCCTCTCAGGACACACACACCTGCTTAGAGGACGTCTGCCCGCAATGCAGGAGACCTGGGTTTGATCCCTGGGTCAGGAAGATCCCTTGGAGAAGGGAATGGCAACCCACTCCAGTGTTCTTCCCTGGAGAATCCCATGGACAGAGGAGCCTGGCAGACTACAGTCCATGGGGTCAGAAACAGTTAGACACAACTGAGCAACTGACACTTTCACTTTTACCTTTGGTGGAAGAAGATGAGGACTGAGCTTAGCTCTGGGAAACTGATCTCAAATCTGAGCTGTTGGAGACCCTGGGTGTGTAATGGGTTGATATACCGTTGTCTGTAAACTGGAGATGACCACAACCACCTCTTAGGGACACAGCCAGAGTTATTTAGCTAAATATATACAACGTTCCTGTCATATTTTCCTCCAGGAGTGACCCATAAAAATGTATTAATACAGAGAGTGGGTAGCTGACGCTTTCTGGGCAGCAACCCATTGTGAGGGGGATTGTCTTCAATTTGCCCAAATGTAAATACTCTGTTTTTTATGCCATGTGGGTATGGGTTGGGGAGGACTTGGTACTGGGGGCCCCTGAACCCAAAACTTTACAACAAAGTAATAGGACTGTCTTTATACAAATTCACATTTCTTTTGGAAAGCCCCATAGCCGCAGATCAGTTAAATTACTGTGGTGCCACCACTTTGGACATTTTGATGGCAAAAGGATGAAATAAGTTTGAGCAGCGCTGATTCGTAGAGCAGTGCTGATTCGTAGAGTTTACATGGAAGCAAGAGGGCTGGAAGCAACTTGAACTTGATGGGAGAGAACTCTGAGATTCGGAGCATAATGTGAAGGAAGATCACGAAGCAGTTGGTAACCTTAAAAATGTGTAAGATCTCACATGACATGCTTGGTGCCAAGACTGAACTCGAATGCTTCAAAGGCAGGAAAAAGTATCTCCCTTTCCTCCTCGCCCACAGGGTGTAGGAATCAGCGATTCTAGCACTAAGAACTGGGAGTGAAAATCTTATTTACACTGACTGTCACCAAATACCAGTATGAACGCTAATAGCTTTGTGAATGGGTGTTAGAGCACATCAACGGGGAAAGTGGAGAGAGGCAGAGGAGTGTTGACTCTGAGAGGCCATCGCCAGGAGGAGAACGGAATGTGATGCTCATATCATCTGTAAACAAAGGGCAGAAGCCGGTCCTCGTGTGCATCCTCGAATGCACCCTCGTGTGCAGCGCATTCTAATACACTGGGGTACTTAGGAGGCACTTGAGGCCCAGCCCAGATCTCAAGTGCTGTAATCTGCCTACCTTGTCAACCTGACAAAGTAGCTAAGGCTGCTGAGAGAATCCATCATGAGGAAAGACGTAAAGCATTGTGTTAACTGTAATGCTCCTCAAACAGAAGCTAGTACTTTGCCTGTTTGGGTTCAGCCAAAATAAACTGAATCAGCAGAAACTAAAGGGCGTGGAAATGGAGAACTGCTCCTGGGTTGATTCACGTATCTATTGCTTTATTTATTTTTCTTCAATAAATATCTCCTGAGTGCATACTTTTTGGTTTGCAAGCTGGGCCCTGGACACAAAGATCAAGGAAAGAGTGAAGGAAGATGGGTGGGTGGCGGGATTAATAAGCAAAGGAGATTATGCTCAAGATAATAATGGGGAAGCTGGAAAGTGAGTAGGGCTTCTCACCCTCTGCCAGAATCTTAAGTTTATAGAGAGGCCTTAGCTGGGTTCTGGGGCAGAAGTTCTGTCGCCTCTGGCATGAGGAGTGGTTTCTCAGGGCTTGGAGTGGCTCTCAGTATGGGAGCGCTGGGTTGATTGCTGCTTGACTCCGGGGACGGGGAGGGAGTGAGGAGCTCCTTTGCCCGGGACCAACTTGTGTGTCACCTAGACGTTCAGCCCTGAGGATGACCTCCTCCAACAGTCCTAGGTGCCTGTGTTCTTGATGCTGAGATGCTCCAGTGAATCAGCGAGACCAAGTTACTGCCCTCGTGGACTTGCGTCTTAGCGGAGGAGGTGGCCTGTGACCCAGGAGGAAGGTGCATGGTGTCAGCTGGGGATGAGGTTCAGAAGACACTTCTGAGAGACCCTGGAGAGGAGGCCTAACAGAAGGGAGAACAGGCCATGCAGATTCTCAGGCACAGCACGGCCAAGTCCCGGGGACAGGACTGCCCTGGGTTTGTGTGAGGGTTGGCAAGTGAGCCCCCAGGTCTTCCAGGAGCGGTCGTGGGGGCTGAGGTTGGAGTTTGGGTCTCGGCCACAGCAGGGCCTCCCAGTGCTGGAAGCTGGTAGTGCTCTGAATGGTTAAGTGAGGGGTGGACGAGTCTTGGATCTAGTTACATGACATGAGGCTCCATCTGGCTGCCGGGGGACTGTTCATGGAAGGAAGACCAGAACGGCTGGAGCAGAGAGGTCGGCGTGGTGCTCCTGATCATCCTCCTTCAACCTCATGGGACTGGAAGTGGGATGCGTCAGGCCCTTCTCTTTCTCTGTCTCTGCCACATTTCTCCCTGCTCCCCGCCTCTTCTTCCCAATCTGTCCTCGAACATAAAAGGGAATAATATCCCTGAACCAACCATGCAGGGAAGATGAAGTAAATCTCTCCTGCAAACACGAGGAGTTGCTGCTCAGAAGAAAGCCTGTATAAATACTGGCTCTAATTATAACATTAATATGGCTGGGATCATGAAGGCAGAGACAACCAACATATGGCAAAAGTTGCAGGCCCCAGAACTGCAGATGAGAGAGGCTTTCTGAAAGAGAGAGCAGGTTGCCTAGGGAAACAAGGCCCCTGCAAAGCCCGCACCCAGCGGGTCCCTCCTTGTTGCAGGGCGCTGGCTCCCCAAGAAAGTGATCCGGACAACTCTCCTAGGGGAACGGTGCAGCCTCGAGGGGACTCTGAGCCCACCATCCCTGTTCAAGGATGCACTACACACTTGAAGCCGAATCAGGTCTCTGTACCACGACACTGAATTACATCTCAGAGAAAGAGCTTTGAGTGAAGCAGAAAATAATAGCTGCTTTGCTTTGCCAGGCAAAGGGGGCCACGGTAGTCACCTGCTCTCGAGGCTGCGTGTCCAGGGTTTCCCTGTTGGCTCAGTGGTGAAGAATCTGCCTGCCAGTGCAGGAGACACGGGTTCGATCCCCGATCTAGGAAGAACCCACATGCTGTGGAGCAACTAAGCTTGTGGGCCACAGTACTGAGTTTGTACTCTAGATCCGGGAGCTGCAGCTACTGAGCTCATGTGCTGCAACTACTGAAGCCGACATGCCCTGGAGTCCAGGCTCCATGACAAGAGAAGCCAGACCACCACACCTGGAGAGTGGCCCCCACTTGCCACAACTAGAGAAAATCCCACACAGCAACAAAGACCCAGCACAGTCAAAAGTAAATCAGATAGTTAAAAAAAAAAAAAAAAAAAGGCATGTTCAGTCATGGAGAGGGCAGTGGACAGGAGTTTTATGATAATGGCTCATGGAGGGCATGATCAGCTCATGGACAGTCTTCTGATGAGTTGGTTGTCAGGTAAGTGGGAGTCAGCATTGCTGACATTCTTGTTCCAACTGGTCTGGGATCTCCATGCTTGTGGGCAGCACAGAGTGAACTCCCCCCATTATCTGTGTGTGTGTTTAAGTCACTCAATTCTGTCTGACTCTTGGCAACCACATGGGTTGTAGCCCACCAGACTCCTCTGTCCATGGGATTCTCCAGGCAAGAATACCAGAGTGGGTTGCCATTCCCTTCTCCAGGGGATCTTCCTGACCCGGGGATAGAACCTGGGTCTCTTGCGTGGCAGGCAGATTCTTTACCCTCTGAGCCACCAGGGAAGCTTCAAAAACAGTTGGGTGTATCCCTTGAGGAGGAACCAAGATCTTGCCCTTAGGCTGCACTATTGTTTCTTTCGACTGCACCCCTCTAGTCTCTGCATCCCTTCCCTAATTAACAGCTCTTTGAAACTGAACCTGCTCCTTGGAACTCAGAGAAGGTCCTGCAGGGGACCCATCTGGCTCTTCCCTGCCTCTGGCCCCGAGGCTCTGATTGGCACCAGTGAGCAGCCTCATCTAGTCCTTCCCTGGGCATTTATGGAAAATGACTCTGTCCAGTAATTCATTGTGCAGGGCGTTCCTGTCTAAACTCAAGACCTGTTAACAGGGCGTGGGGCTGCGCCCACCTTGATCATTTCCTCCAGGAAATAACAACTCACCTTCATGTCACCTATTCACTTGGCTCACTTTCTTGAAAGCTAGAGCCACCTTTGCGGCAAGTTTCTGGAGGGCTGCTCACAACCCATACACTGTGAGAAGTCTCTCACCTACCTGTCTACCTTCCCCTGCACCCCACCACGACACACACACACATACACCCACTCACACACGCAGACTCAGAGGCGTCCTGAGCTGAAGGGCTCCCTGTCTGAGCTCCCTCAGCCATCAGCTGCTGTTTATTTCTTTGCCTCCTCATTTGGCTCCTGGGAGGATGTTTCAGCAGACTTTTTAGAGAAAGAAAAAAATACAATAGCTCATTAAGCTAATGACCCTTCGCCAGGCTGGCTGTGAGCGAGCAGAGGCAAGGATCATTGTGAATCTTCCCACTGCACAATTTCCTACACAAGTGTTCTCTCTCTCCTTTGTTCTTCTGACTCTGGTACCTGGAGAAGGCTGCTGCTACCTGCCCTCCGGGGAGAAGTTTTAGGCTCAGCTTGTCTCCAGATGAGAAGGGACCACCCTCTGGGAGACAACCTCTGTGATGAAATTGAAATAATAATGACAGCTCGAACAGGGATGCTTTTGAGTTGGAAACCATATCTAATTCCTGGACTCACTCAGTCCTCCGTCATCCTTTGGATGCTGCTGCTGCTGCTGCTTTGTTTGTGCCAGTTGTGTCTGATTCTTTGTGACCCCATGGACTACAGCCTGCCAGACTCCTCTGTCCATGGAATTTTCCAGGCAAGAATACTGGAGTGGGTTGCCATTTCTTTCTCCAGGGTATCTTCCCAACCCTGGGACTGAATGTGGCTCTCCAACTCTCCTGTACTGGCAGGTGATTCTTTACCACTGAACCACCTGGGAAGCCCTCATCCTTTGAAGAGCCAGTGTTATTTCTAGAAAACAGAAGCTTAAATAAATGGAGTGATTGGACGAAGGTATGAGTTCCATTAAGACTTAGTTTAATACCAAGGGCTGAATTTTTATCAAATGCATTCCCCCGAGACTTTCTGAATCTAATCCTGGGACTTTCCTGTGAGAATTTCCTTACAGTCTATTTTTATGTAAGTTTGTAAACTTGCCTCTAGAGAGATACAATATCACCTCCTCTGCTGCCCACTGGTGTCCCCACTGTCTTGCCCAGCTGGTCCTTGGTCTCTGATCACCCTTTTCTCATCCAATCAGAGTTGCTATGGCCCCACAGGAAGACATCACTTTTAAGCATGAATCAGGTGTTGTGCATCCAAAGGCATTCCTCTGGTGCCTTGGCTGGGATCTCCTTGTTCACTCACAAAGTGAGCAGAAAGTGGTGATTTGGCTACCAAGCCTTCATTTTAGGGTACTTCCAGCACAGGCACATGTACATACACACACACACACACACACACACTCTCTCTCTCTCTCTCTCTCTATTTCAATCTTCTTTCTTCAAAATAACTGAGATGACCTGATAAGAATTTATAGCAGAAAATGAAAAGTAAAAGAGCAAAGTAAAATGAGCAAAGTCTTAGAAAATACAAAGTGAAAGGGAAATCTACCATATAAATATTCAGACTGTGAAGCCTGTACAATCATTTCTATTGGACTGTAAGTTTAGTTCTGAGTTTCCTCTCAGCCAAACCAAAAATAAGAAATATGTCCATTACATGAATCACTTTCTGTGTAATGAAGATGGCTATTTACTGAATGCTTGCTCCAAGAGAGGTTCTGTTCTGAGCAATTCACTAGTCCTAACTCAACCTCAACAATACCCGATTTAAAGACACTGTTGTGATGCTGTTGTACCTGTGAGAACCTGGGGTACAACAGGAGGCAGGAAGCTGTTCTAAGACACACAGCAAGGACCAGCTGGTGGCATCCCAACTCATGCCCTCAGATGCCAAAGATGAACACTTATTTCTGAGCAAAACATTCTAAAGAGAACAAAAAGGTCACTTCTTCAGGAAAATGGCACATTTTATGGCATAGGAATTTGGGGAAAAAAATCTAACTTGCTTCTTTATGCAGAGCAAACAAAATTGTACAGTGATCTCTCTGGTACTATAGTTTCTTCCTAGCATCCTTGATTGAGAGCTGAGGACATAATTTTACTCTGTGGGCAAAATTTGACATACCCACTCATTTCAAATATTGTTAAATACGAAGGCTAAACTGCAAACTCACCAGGAACAAATAGACTTAAAAATTTTATCAAATTGCACAGTGATCTCATTCCCTAAATTGGAATGTGGTGTCTGAAGTCTTTAGAAATGCAGGTGGAGCAGAAGAGTTTTTGAAGAAAGAAGGACTCCATTTGCCCATGTACTGTCATTACCCATGGACTGTGCTTACAAGACACTGCTGCTCAGATATTCATGCCTCACAGAGAAAGCTTTGTATCAAGACTGGATATTACACCTTAGCTGTCAAAGTCGTAAATGGAACTCACCACACTGCTCTAAAAAGAAATGCTCTAGACGAATCAAATTTCTAAACTATTTATCATCTGCTTTGGCCCTGGGAAAGTCAAGAATGCCTACTTCTTGGGAGACATGGCACCAACACAGCTATCAGTAAGTATTGAGAGTTGATAGCAACTTTGAACTCTTTATATAATCCAGATAGCTCCTGGATGGTCCCTCTCAAACGTTTCCAATAGGCATCTTCTAATATAGAATATTTTCTGTATTTAGGAACATTTAGAAATGGAGAAGCTGTTTGTTTATTTCTTTATTTAGAAAGTAGAATCACTAATGGGCTCTATGTGTAGAATTTCCTATGCTCAACTCCTGAATCAACCATTAGAGTTAGCTGTATATCCATAGCCTTTCATGGGGGACCTTTTCTACAACATAAAGGGGGACAAGCCAGTCTTCTCTGGGCACAGCTTAGCTTTTTACATGCTCTCTGCTGGTGACTATCTTCCTGATAAAGCATGTCATTTCTCAGTGGGGACTCAATTCCTCTGCATTTCCGCTGAGCCCTGACATTCTATACCCAGCAGTCCCATCACTGCTTCTTTCTTTGTGCTTAAAAACATTACAGAACAAAAGGTAATCTACCAAATGGGAGAAAATATTTGCAAACTTAAGAGATGGCCTTCCAAATGGGAGAAGATATTTGAAAATCATGCATTTACTTAGCAGTTCTCCAAAATATATAATGAACTCATACAACTCAACAATAACAACAAAAAAGAACGGACGACTTGATTAAAAATGGGTAGAGGATCTGAACAGTCATTTTTCCAAAGACATACAGATGGCTGATAGTCACATGAAAATATATTCAACATAATTCATTATTAGGGAAAAGCAAATTAAAACTACAGTGAAACATCACTTCATGACAGAATGGCTATGATCAAAAAGGCAAGAAATAACAAGTATTGAAGATGTGGAGAAAAGTGAACCCTCATACACTGTTGGTGGGAATGCTAATTGGTATAATCACTATGGATAACAGTATGGAGATTCTTTTNTGATAGTCACATGAAAATATATTCAACATAATTCATTATTAGGGAAAAGCAAATTAAAACTACAGTGAAACATCACTTCATGACAGAATGGCTATGATCAAAAAGGCAAGAAATAACAAGTATTGAAGATGTGGAGAAAAGTGAACCCTCATACACTGTTGGTGGGAATGCTAATTGGTATAATCACTATGGATAACAGTATGGAGATTCTTTTAAAAAAATTAAGAGTAAAACTACCAAATGATCAAGGTATTCTACTTCTGGATATGTAACCAAAGAATGCAAAAGCACCTCTTTGAAAAATTGTATGTATCTCTATGCTCATCAAAAAATTATTTACAACAGCCAAGGTACAAAAGCAACTTAAGTGC
>SJYX01007669.1:72777-104674 GCA_006410675.1 Oreotragus oreotragus | reverse complement strand
TGAGCAACTTTATTCACTTATTTGATGACTTAGAAGAAATGGATCAATTCCTCAAAAACAACAAAGTACTAAAACTCACTCAATATAAGATGTATTGTCTGACTATCTCTATAATCATTAAGGAAATTGAACTCGTAATTTAAAAACCTCCTGAAAAAGAAATCTCCAGGCCTGGATACTTTCACTGTACAATTCTACCAAATGTTTAAAAAATAATTAACAATTTTATACAATTTTTTTCCAAAAAATAGAAGAGGAGGGAACATCTCAAACTTGTTTTTGAGACTAGTATTAACCTGACACAAAAACCAGACAAAGACATACAAAAATACTATGAACATAATTTTGATCTTGTGCTTGTGCTAAGTTCCTCAGTTGTGTCTGACTTTGCGACCCCATGGACTATAGCCTGTCAGACTCTTCTGTCCATGGAATTTTCCAGGAAAGAACACTGGAGTGGGTTGTCATTTCCTCCTCCAGGGGATCTTCCCAACCCAGGGGTCAAACCTGCATCTCCTGCATTGGCAAGCAGATTCTTTACCACTGTGGATCTTGTAGCCTCCCTAAAATGGTCTTAGGGCTAGGATAACCAATTCATTTAGTTTTCTTGGGACTTTCCAGGTTTAAGCACTAAAAAGTCCTAGCAAAACCAGCATCTCTTGCTCAAGATTTACCTGGTTTTAAAACTGAACGTGCCACATCCAAGGAACTTCATCAGCCCTGGGCCAACTGCACTGGTTGTTCTCAATGCAGACTTTTTGGGTCTCTGGACAACACTTTAAGAACTTCCATGTCAAGCCATATTCACACAGAAGAAATTCTCAACTCAGTATTGTTAACTCACTACCACATAGAAGTTGAAGATCTTCACACTGTAATTAGAAATTCTCTTACCCCATGCCAGTTGCTTGCTTGACTTTCAGACATGGTTCATTCTACATTCTCCTCAAGATGTCATTGAAAGTGCTTTGTAATGAAAAAATGTCACTAGAATGTGAAGGTGTACCATTGTTTTTTTGTTGATTATCTTTTCAGGTCGAGTTAATGGAGTGCAAGTGACCATCCCAGACAGTTTTGTGAATGTGACTGTTGGATCTGACGTCACTCTCATCTGCACCTACACCACCACTGTGACCTCACTGAACAAGCTCTCCATTCAGTGGACATTCTTCCATAAGGAGGAGTCACAACCAGTTTCTGTAAGAACTTTTTCCCCATGAACTATTCCCCTTCAGTAGTTCTGACATAAACTGTTGGGGTCAGTGTGTGTGAAGAAGGAATGGTAAGCCAGTGGCAACAGGAGCAGAGCCTTAGATACTAGAAGTTTGGAGATAGCTGTTTAGGGAAGATCATCATCTAAGTGACAGCCTTTGTCCTCTCCTCATATTTAGTTATGGCCTGTGACCTCCATTCTGTGTTGGTCAGCATCAAGTATATCATGTATTCTAGAGTAGGCAGGAAGGGTCTTTCTTAGGTGAAATGAGCAGTAGTTCTGAAAGGGCTTCTCCCCCTTCCAGATCTCTCCCTGTTATTTTCAGAGAACCCTAGTTCAAATATGTGTCCTAGCTGATCCGCAGATCTCTGTGAAACCAAGTATCTGGACACGGCTTGTCAAGTGAGCTAGCTCATTGTGCCAGACTAAGTCCTAATAGAATGAGACTCCCTACATGGGTGGGTAAGGGCAAAGTAGTAATGAACCCTGGGGTATCAGAGGCAGCTAGAGGCTAGAGGATAAGGGACTGGAAGGGAGGCTAGGGTCTGGGTAAGAGCTAACTGGGGGAGGGTGGATGAAAGAGGAGGATGATTCTACTTGCAAGTTCCCTATTGCTAGATTTTTTTTTTCATCTGGCCTTAAGGGTAATTCCTTCTTTAAATCAGTCTAAAGACTAAAATGAATATACTCAAAAGTGTGTGGTTTATGTGTGTATGTTGGGAGAGGGGGGCATATGTGTGCACATTTATGCATGTGAGTGTGCAAGCATGTATGCTAATATATATTCCTTGAAGGGGAAAAATTTTGTAGCTTTCATCAGACTTTCAAAAGGACGTATGAGCCAAAACAAGGAGTTCAGAGAAGAGACAAATCAGTGTGGTTTGGATATAGTTGAGTTGGGCCTTGAAGGAAAGCAAGGGTGGTAATGATAGAAGATAGGGAGAGAAGGAAGTTGAGAGGGCTGGAGGAGGCCCAAGGGTGGAGGTGGAGAAGGAGCGCCAGTGCCACTTCTGAGCTTTCGGAGGTGCTGACTCCTTTTTGTACCAAAGGTCCTGAACATTTGTTCAGCAGGAAACATCGTTCAAGAGGAAACTCTGTCAGTGCCACCCTCTAGTCAAAGTTCAACAGTTTCATCCAGTACTGGTTACCTTAGATGGGCTTCCTTGGTGGCTCAGATGGTAAACAGCCTGCCTGCAATACAGGAGACCTGAGTTTGATCCCTGGGTCGAGAAGATCCCCTGGAGAAGGGAATGGCAACACACTACAGTATTCTTGCCTGGAGAATTCTGTGGACAGAGGAGCCTTATGGGCTACAGTCCATGGGGTCACACAAGTATTTGAATCACTCTGTGCCCCTCTTCAAACTATGGTAGAACAGTAATATTCTTCTACGTGGGCAGTATACCTTGTAGCATTCAGTCCTCAGATCCACCCACTTCTGCTCAAACACAGCACAGCCCATGCCTCAATATTGAGAAAAAGGCAGCCAGCCAGTGTCTAAAACTGGTGCATGCAAGAGATGCTTGGGGAAGATGTAGTTGGACCTCTCAGGCAGTGACATCTGTACTATTGGACCTGCTCATTGTTTGGAGTCTCTAGGCTAGTGGCACCAGATTTTCGAAGTGGGATAGGAGGGTCAGAGTTTGGTAACAATTGAGATCAGCCCAAGCCCCTGGCAGATGGGACAGTCTTTTTTTCCTTTTGGCTGTGATGAGTCTTTGTTGCTGTATGGGCCTTTTCCCTAGTTGCAATGAGCAGGGGCTACTCTTCGTTGCAGTATGCAGGCTTCTCGCAGTGGCTTCTCTTGTTGCGGAGCGTGGGCTCTAGGGTGTGAGGGCTTCAGTAGCTGCAGTGTGTGGGCTCCATAGTTGTAGCTCCTGGGCTCTAGAGTACAGGCTCAATAACTGTGGTGCACAGGCATAGTTGCTCCACAGCATGTGGGATCTTCCCAGATCAGGGATCCATCTCATGTCTCTTGCATTGGCAGGCAGATTCTTTACCACTGAGCCACCAGGGAAGCCTTGAGACAGTCTTGAGTTTGCTTTCTCGTGCCTATATCTGGAATTCCTTTCATCTTCCTCTAAAAGTTTCAGGCTCTATGCTGCCTTGAGCAGGGCAGTGGTCAACTCTTGCAATAAGCTCATTTTCTGCTCCCCCAAGATCATTGTATTAAAGGAGCAGTTGACTCCAAGACCTAGTACTTCTCAGTACCAGGGGAGAATATTATCTCCTAGGGACTACCCCCTCCATGGGGTTCCTTTGTGAATAGAGGCTATGGAAGTATTCCATAAGTCTTCTGACCAGGTGCCAGGATATTCATTTGTTGTTTCTTGCTGTTCAGTCACTAAGTTGTGTTCACCTCTTTGCGAGCCCATGGACTGCAGCACGCCAGGCTTCCCTGTCCTTCACTATCTCCCAGAGTTTGCTCAAACTCATGTCCATTGAGCTGGTGATGCCATCCAACCACCTTGTCCTCTGCCGCCCCCGTCTCCTCCTGCCCTCAGTCTTTCCCAGCATCGGTGTCTTCTCCAATGACTTGACTTTTCACATCAGGTGGCCAAAAGATATTCATTAGCATGGTCTTTCTTTTAGAGAAACCCTCCCTTCAGAAGACATGGACAGATTCAGATAGTTCCTCAGCAAGAGTCACAGCTGAAGACTCTAGACCCCAGAACAGGCAGGCTAGCTTGGAAGTTTTAGATCCCTTATTATGAATGGCTGCCTCTTCATTCAGCTAGTCACTGGAAAAAATTATTAATACAGGGACCTCACCTACCCATGAACAGGACAGGCATGGAACCTACTTAGCACGAGTCTCTCAAACAACACATACTCATCTAGGATAGCCACAGTGGAAGAAACCCTGTGCCATCTTCATCTCTCTAATACCCATATAATGTGAACAACTTCTTTCTAGAACCTAGTATCATTGTACTCCATGGCGTCTTAGATTCTTCTAGCTTGGCCTCTACAGATAGTATTATATCCAATACTTTTCAAATATTGGTGAAGTGAGGGTGTTTAATCTCCTTAGGAGCACATTTGAAAATGAGCAAACTGTTGGTCTAATTGTTATAAATGAGAGTCACTACTGATGCTTAGGAGATGGTGTCTAGAGGGGCTTAATGTCTTGTGATATGTAGGTGAGACCCACACAGGAAAGAATCATCTGCCCCAAATGCCAGTGTGGCTCCCATTGAGAAATACTCCAGCTTCTTCCCTTCCCAGCACCCCTCCCAATCAAATTTTTTCTTTTCAGTGTCCCATTTCCTCATATGTCTATTAATACTAAATCTGATAAATTAATGTAATGCTAAGGTGTTAAGGACTGGTGACCATTTACTTTGCTCTCTCTCACAAAAAACCATTTAAGCAGAAACCTTCCGTGACTTACAGAAACAGTTCAATTGGTGGGTGTCTCAGGCACATGGGCAGGCTGGGAAGGGAGTGGTTTGGAACAGGCAAGCCTTCCTTTTGGTGTTATATTCCTTCCATGCACAATCCCAGCCTCCTTAAATAGTCTAGAGAAAATTCTAAGGTTGAGACCATCATTACTCTACATTCCTCTTCTCCTATGGTTAGTGCCTTTATGAGCAGAGCAGAAAAGGAAGAAGCTGGAAGGGAAAGAATGGATCATTTGCTGTGGACTTGCACATTTCCAAAAGGAACCCACAAAAGCAGCTCTAGAGGCTAAAGGCATTTATTAGCTCAGACGCAGACTCAAACAGAAAGCAGACTGAATTCTTTCAACTCTTCTTGTTCATATTCCAGCTTCTAGTTAGAGAGCAATGTCACAAAGCTGAGGGGAAAAATCTTTTTGGACAAATCTGGCTCCCAGCTGCACAGCCTGTGTGAATAGGAGCTTGGCACAGGAGGAAGAGAAAGGCTGTTATTGCAGCTGGCATCCATTGAAAGCATCATGTGGTGAACCCACTCAGCATGGGAAACATCATGCCAATGAATAGCAGTGATTGGAAGGAGAAGGCTTGGGCTAGAGAAGGTGATGGAATGGCCCCAAGAGGGTAGGGTGGCCTGGAAGTCATCTTCCTGGTCCAAGGCAGGTGTGTGAGTGCCATGTTCATGGATTCAAGGGACTTGGGAGGTCTGGATTCTAGGTTTGACTGCCAAGTGTGTGACCTTGGGATGATCACTTCCTCTTATGGGGCCTCTGTGTCCTTTCCTGTAGTAGAAGAGGATGAATCCGAGGTTGCAGACTGGCAGCCTCTGGGCCCTATTTGGCCAGCGGATGCATTGGTTGGCCAACCCAGTATTTTTTGCTTATTTGCGCAGTTTGAAAGCCTTGTTTGTTTTGGCTCTGCAGTTCACCACAGTCCCTACTATCCTCCATGATTTTACTACTACCCACCAGCCCCTCCCAGCTAGTTCCCATATTTCCAGTATCCAGCTGGTTCCTGAAGGCTCCTCTGCCTTAGCAACCATGAGCTGAGTTATCTCTTTGGGAGTCTTATAACTAATGTGCTGTTATGTCTCCATAATCAGCCTCTAACATCACCATGGGGCAGGTAGAGAGGACCCTGGGGGGAAAGTAGGGCATTCTCCTATGAACACAGCCACAAAAGGCAAATGACCAAAAAATGAACAAGCGCCACTTAAGGGAACACATGGATGTGTTTTCTCAGGGCAGACTTGCCACCCCCCCCATCATCACCCCCAAAGGATGTGGCCCGTTGAACAGCCATGGCTTTTCCTGGACCTCAATTTGTTTGATCTCTAAATTGACAATATACTTTATTTGAAAAGTGTACAAGCCTCACAGGATCATGAGCCAGGCTTTGGCCATTGTTCAGCTTTGATTTTTAAAAGAATTATTCTTTTGTGGGAAATGGAACCAAGTTGCAGTTCCTTCCTGTGTGATTAGATAAGTAGTTTCAGGAAAGCATTTCATTTTCTTTCTTCACAAGGAGATATGACAGTGTGGACTTCCCCTAACAGAAAGCCCCTCCACCTATGTGTCTGGCCACTGGCTAGCCCTGGGGACTTTCCTTCTCACACAGCACTCTGAGGCCAGGGCCTTTCCCTTTTAGGTGTCCATTGTTACACCTCTTTACCTCTGCTTCCATTCCAGACATCTTCAGTAATATTTGTGGGAGGGCAGAATTTATTAGGCTATAGTGTGAGGAGCTAGGATCAAAGGGTTGGTGAAGGTCCTTTTTTCAGGGAAGTTACAAGTCTAGGGCCTCATGACTTATTTGCTCATTGATACATGGCCAACCATGAAACTTTCACAGTGTGGTTTCTTTTCATGTCCTAGTCTTGACCTAAAACACACTCTTGGCCCCCTACTCTCTGTAGAAATAAAGTCCTTTCCCCTACATCTTCTGGGACTTACTGCAGGCTGTAGGCAGGACTGATGTTTCTCACTGTGATGTCATCAAGCCTCAATATAAAACAGGCTGACCAACCCCCCAGTCTTCCTGGTAGCAGGGGAAGCGGCCAGATACCTAAGCTGCAAAGGGCTTCCTTGATAGACCACAGGCTGCATTCCAGGCAAGAGTCTACAGGGCCAGAAATTGTTAATTAGAAAGTAAATAAGGCCAGGCTGGCTAGTGAAATGGAAAGCCCGATATCTTGGATGTCAACTCACTTAAAGGAAATAGACCTTTGACAAGTTGAACTTCCTCCTGCCCCACTTGAATACCTTAGGTTATACTGATTTACCAGTTTGTAAGTCAAACAAGACCCCTCTGGGGCAAGAGTTTATGATTTCAGTAGGTATGAATGGATGAATTGACTTATAAATGGCTCTTTCAGGGCATGAAAGAAAGCTAGTTGATGTTAGAGAACCACAGGAGAGAGACAAGTTGCTTTCTCCTTAAAGATATTCTTTTCTTTGAATTTTCCATCAGACTCTACCTTTCTGCTTTAGTTTAAAAACTTACTTGCTTTTTCCCTGAAAGAGAATACATTTGAATTTATGTAGACAATATCTTTTGGTTTTCTGATTGCCTTCCCTGTCTCATTAGCCTGTTAATGTAAAGAATGCTGGACAAGGAAATTGAAGAACTGGGTTCTAGACCCGACTCAGCTGTTAACTTTGTGTATCTTTTTTTAAACCTCTCTAGGCTTCAGTCTCTTCTATAAAGTGAGAAGAGTGAATTAAATGAACCATAAGTCTCTTCTAGTAGATTTTACTAAATATTAATTGCCAGTGGACTAGGGAAATCCCAGTTTATTGAATAATGCAGAACAATCACTGGAATCATAGACATTTATATTAAACTAACAAAGTGTGTACATAGACTATGTATTATGAAGGGACCTCCAGGATCACCTAACCCAGTGATTCCTAAGCTTTAGTCTATTCATGTCTCATCTTCATGATTTTTTGTCATTATTTGTGTATTACCAGCACTAGTAATCGTTTAATGTTTTCTATACTGACATTTTGGCAGGGGGTGGGGTGGGGCACACTGTAAGGTTTGCGAGATCTCAGTTCCCTGACCAGGGACTGAGCCTGGGCCACTCAGCAGTTAAAAGTACTGAGTTCTAACCACTGGACTGCCAAAGAATTCCCTGACTTGGTTTTTAAAAGTCTTAAAAACATCTGACTTAGTTTCACTGTAACCAATAACATCCATTAATTCACAGATTTGATGTGTTAGATATGTCTCTAATACACATTATATTTTTAAGTTTTCAATTATTTACCACCTAAAATCAACTTATGTATCTATACTAGGAGATACATATCATACTTTAGAGAAGACTGCTCTGGTTCCTTGTTCAGATATGGAAACTAAAAGTTTACGAGATTAAATGACTTTTTTTCTTACTGCAAAGCAGGTTGCCATGGAGATATGACTAGCAGGTACCTCTCCCATGTCATAATCAGAGGCCCAGTCTGGCTAAAACCCAGGTCTTCTTATTCCTAGACCAGGCCTTTTTACGTCACACTCTGCTGCTCCCATGGTTACCATTATGATTTAATATCCATGTTCTATAATACAGATGGGACCAGGATCAAGATATTTCTTAAATCTCGTTAATTATAATAATAATAATATATAAATCTTTATGACTTTGGGTGGGTCATTAGTCTCTGTACGTGAGTACCTGCCTTTATCTGAAAGTATTAATAATTCCATTTCTTCCTCCTGCCATGTGAGAAGATAGTAGCTACTGTTGGCCATGCACTTCCTAGGCCCTTGACTAAGTGACTTTGCTTCATCCTCCTACCACCACTGTGAGGGGATGGGGGCCACATGGTTTCTCAGGAGCCTCTCTGTCCTGAAATGTTATTCTTCTAACAAACAGAATGAATTCAGTTTTGCTTATCCAAAAGAATATGCATGTTCAAAAGGAGCATGAATATTCTTTTAAAGGAATCAGATATTCTAGATAAGCCCACTGGGTAAACTCAAGGCAAAGAAAGTTTATAAAGTAGAATAAAATGATGGTTTGATTTCCCCATCAGACATTGGTGTCCTAAACAATGAATTTCTTTTAGATAGACTCATTGGGGAGTATCCTGATCTCCTAGCCTAAGCTTAGGAGTTGAATCCTGTCAGCTCTGGCTGCCTACTGTCTCCAAGACAGGCACACCTTTGTGCTCTGATGATATCATAGAGCTGCTTTGAGCACAAATGAGGCCACAACTGTGTACAGCCTTGAGAGACCTACAGTGTCCCACTGAGCTGAGAAATCTTTGCCACAGGGGTCTTACCAGGGATGGTAGGGGTTGGGGGATTCTAGTTATCATCAAAGAAGGAAACATTGGATAGAGAGAACTTCCAAGTAGTTTATCCTAGGCTCAGACATTGTCCAGTTCTCATTTATGTCATTTTCTGTCCTAGATTTACTATTCTGAAGGTGGACAAGCTACAGCCATAGGAAAATTTAAAGATCGCATTGTAGGGTCCAACACTTCAGGTAACGCATCCATCACCATCTCGCATATGCAGCCAGAAGACAGTGGCATCTACATCTGTGATGTTAACAACCCCCCTGACTTTTTCGGCAAAAATCAAGGCACCATCAGCGTCAGCGTGTTAGGTATGGACATTTTATTTTCTGCTTTTTCTCTTCTTGTTCTCAATTTAGGACATTGAATGAGCCAAGGCAGTGAGTTATGGTGCCAATTAAGTCCCAAGGGTGAATATCCTCCCTACTTCTTTTATCACCAGGAAAATAGAGACACACCACCAATCCAACCCATAGAGTAACACTGAAAAATCACTCACGAAACATGTTGAAACAGTTGTCAAACCAAACGGGGCTGCCACCATGACAGATAGCAATAGGTGACCAAACCTCCTGGGTCCCTATCTCTGAAGGATGCAGTGAGAACAGACAGGACAACCCACAGTCTCACTAAATGATCCCACAGTCTCACTAAATGATCACTAGCAACTCTTTCAGTGAGAACTTCCAGTTGAAGCCAGTCCTAGTTGGGGGTGACAACTGTCAACTTGTGACCTCTCCTAAGCCAGCCACAAATCCCACTGTTAAATTATTCTTTGAAATAAAAGCAGAAAGGTCCTTTTCTAAAATATTCATGCTATTTGTAAAAAGGACCAGAGTTGATTCATTTATTTATACACAAATATTCATTATGTGACATGGAGCAAGTCATATCCATTCTTCAAGTGAATTTGGAGTGGTTCATTTATGCAGTGTTTCTTAAGTGCCTGCTTCGGGTCAGGAGCCATGATAGAGGCATGGTTTCTGCCTTTGGGGAAGTTCACAATGTTGGTGATTTTTAGGGCTCCTTCCAATCTCTGTCTGAGAGGACAGTGGGAGTTTTGCCCCTGTCTGTATTGCTTGCTGCTGCTGCTGCTAAGTTGCTTCAGTCATGTCCGACTCTGTGTGACCCCATAGATGGCAGCTCACCAGGCTACCCCGTCCCTGGGATTCTCCAGGCAAGAACACTGGAGTGGGTTGCCATTTCCTTCTCCAGTGCATGAAAGTGAAAAGTGAAAGTGAAGTCACTCAGTCGTGTCCGACTCTTAGCGACCCCATGGACTGCAGCCCACCAGGCTCCTCTGGGATTTTCCAGGCAGGAGTACTGGAGTGGGGTGCCATTGCCTTCTCCTCTGTATTGCGTAGCAAGTCTTATCTGCAAGTCTTCACACGTGTGGATGGGAGGGAGGCAAGGGCCGTCAACCTTCACCCATTAACCAGTTGAGCTAAAGGCTCTCCTACTTCTATGTAACCTCAAATGGAACTGGTCTAGCCATGGCTGCTCTTGAGCTGTGTACATCCATCCCGGGAAAAAAAGGAACTAGATCAAACCAGTGACAATAATTGAGTAGCTTGGAAAAGCCTCAATTGGTAACAAGGTGCACATAGAGGAGGACTGTCCAGTATTGTCTGAGCTTGCTGCCCAAGTGATGCCAACAAAGAAATAACTCTTTACTGTGAGGCTGGCTACTGCATCTACTCACTTGGAAAAGAGGAAAAGGCAATCAAGAGCTGATTTCTAGGAGCAAGGTAACTCCATCGTGTTCTTATTTTTGCTGCATCCTGTGCTAGGCTTTAGGAGTACAGGAGACAACAAGACACGTATACATAAACCCTTTCCTGGGAGAGTTGATGTTCCAGGTTGAAAGACTAGCCATATACATGGGAACTAAATGATGGGAATAGATGCCAGCACATCAGCTCAGGAGTCGGAAGACCTAGGTTTTAGCTTTTACTTTGCTACTCCCTGGCCTCAGTGCTAGTCAGCTCACTTTTCTCTGGCCCTTTTGGAATGGGGTTGTAATTCCTGCCCTGTCATATTATTATGAGAATCAAATGATATATTGGAGATTCAGTGTTCACAGAATTTAAGGGGTTAGTCCTCTACTATTTTTGTTACTCCTTGGCTCTGGGTTGTCCTTCTGACCAGAAACAATCTAAAGAAGCCAAGCCTCTTTTTTTTTTTTTTTTTTGAGTTTGGAATTAGCCCCGAGGTAAGGTTAGACAGAGTGGTTAATATTCTTAAAGTTCAGAGAATTCCTAATGAACCTCCATAAGAAGTTGAGGGTTATTTCCCCTCTAAGTTTTTCTTTCACAAGAGTCATGACCTTTCCTTAAGCCTCCAGTATCCAGGCAAGGTAAGAGACGGAAGACTGGATTTCTTTGTTTGGGAATTCTCAAAATCGCACTTTAATTAATTAGGCTAAGAACAAAGATGTTCTACAAATTTATGCTTTCTGGAAATTTTGAGACTGATAATTTTCTCTAAAAATTGCAGAGGCTGTTGGCAGTTCTCAAATTCTGTTGTATATGAGTGCCTGTTCTGTCTGCCCTGACTGAGGGGTGGGGGATAGTGGGGGCAAGCATGTGCTTGCTAAGTCACTTCAGTTGTGTCTGATTCTTTGTGACCCCATGGCCTGTAGTTCACCAGGCTCCTCTGTCTCTGGTATTCTCCAGACAAGAATACTGGAGTGGGTTATGCTGCCCTCCTCCAGGGGATCTTCCCAAGCCAGGGATAGAACCCATGACTTCTACATCTCCTGTATTAGCAGGCATGTTCTTTACCACTAGTGCCACCTGGGAAGCCCAGGCAAGCATGTAAGGGAGACCAAAAGAGAGAGGTATTGACATTTCCTTAAATATTGCTCTTCCTAGCAATGCATCTTTCAGAAACTTTCATAACCCAGTGGTAGACAGAAACCCCATGCACTCACTCATTCATGCATATATTCATTTGGCACACCCTGAACAGATGTTCAGTCACTGTGGTAGGCAGTGGACATGCAAAGATATACAAGATAGGCTGCAAGCCCTCCTAAAGTTCTAAGTATATAGTGGGGGAGGCAGATGTATCACATAAGCTTATAATGGAGGGAGGAGAAGTGAGCTGGGAGATCACAGGGGGAACTGGAGAAGGCTTCCAGGAGAAAGTGACTTCTGCAGTGAATGTTGAAGGATATGTAAGAGCATGTCAGGCAGAAGAGGGGCTGAGGTGGCAGAGTGCGGTTTAGGTGAAGGAAGCAGCAATGCGCAAAGGACCAGGTGGTTTGTATGATCATCCATCTGAAAGACTTCTATTAGATATGACAGCCTTGGAAAATGAATCTCTGAAAAATACCCAGCAGAAATTTGAATAATTATTTTGTATGCATTTGGAATGAACATCATCTTCCTTCTGCAGTTTGGCACGTAAAAAGAAAATGATGAATTTAGGAAGGTTTGAGAACACCCTGAAACATTTTCATTTATTTTCTGAGGTGAGCCTCTTCTTCCCACTGCAATTCTATTGAAAGCAATAAAGCTAAATGGTAGATCAGTGGCTTTGCCAGTAAAAATCCAAGTTCTGTTGGGGACTGTAACTGGATGAAATGTCGATTCAATCCTGAATCAGTAGTTTTAGAAAGTGTATGGGTATGGGATTTGGTTCAAAGTGATTCACTGAGTGTCTGGTTAATAAAAATGAAAGGAGAAAAATGTGTTCAGAAAAATATCTGGGTTTGATTCTGGGCTCAAGAAATGAATGCAAGTCATTCCAGGTTTTGGTCCATAATTAGTTCAAGTCCTGGGGTCTGGCTTTGTGATGAAACACCCCCATTTAATTTTCTGTTCAAATTCTTCTGTTCCACTGCAAAAGCTATAAAATTCACCATGTTTTTTAAAAGGCAGTATCTTAAAAAAAAACAACAACGCAGTATTTAAATCTAGTGATAGTTGGATTTCTGGTTAAATAGCCTAGTTTATTTAGGGTAGGCAAATCCAAAGAATGAGCATAAGAAGGAAAGTTATGACCAAGCTAGACAGCATATTCAAAAGCAGAGACATTACTTTGCCAACAAAGGTCCATCTGGTCAAGGCTATGGTTTTTCCAGTGGTCATGTATGGATGTGAGAGTTGGACTATAAAGAAAGCTGAGTGCTGAAGAATTTGCTTTTGAACTGTGGTGTTGGAGAAGACTCTTGAGAGTCCCTTGGACTGCAAGGAGATCCAACCAGTTCATCCTAAAGAAGAGTGTTCATTGGAAGAACTGATGTTGAGGCTGAAACTCCAATACTTTGGCCACCTGATGCGAAGAGCTGACTCATTTGAAAAGACCCTGATGCTGGGAAAGATTGAGGGTAGGAGGAGAAGGGGACAACAGAGGATGACATGGTTGGATGGCATCATCGACTCGATGGACATGGGTTTGGGTGGACTCTGGGAGTTGTTGATGGACAGGGAGGCCTGGCGTGCTGTGGTTCATGGGGTCACAAAGAGTCAGATACAGCTGAGCGACTGAACTGAACTGAAATGAATCCAAAGAGTTGTCCACAGATGAGGAATCAATACCAGGAAAGAGAGAATAAAGAGCTAAACAGAAAAATACCCCTTTTAATTAAAAGATACCTGTTGAAAAGAAGGGATTGTACAACAGGCAGTTGGTTTAAGAAGATATGGTACATATATACAATGGAATATTACTGAGCCATAAAAAGAGTGAAATACTGCTGGTTCCAGCAATGTGGACAGACCTAGAGAATATTATGCTTAGTGAAATAAGTCCAACAGAGAAAGACAAATACTGTATCTCACTTATATGTGGAATCTGAAAAATAGTACAAATGAATATATATGCAAAACAGACTCAGAGAGAAAACAAACTCATGGCTATCAAAGGGAAGAGTGAAGGGGAGGGACAGATTAGGGGTATGGGATTAAGAGCTTCAAAATACCATATATAAAATAGATATGCAATAAGGATATACTGTATAACACAGAGGGAGTTTATACCCATTCTCTTATAACAACCTATAATGGAATAAAAATCTGCAAAAATACTGAATTTCTATGTTGTGTACCCAAAACTATAACACAGTTTTTCAAATCAAGTATACCATAATTTTAAAAAAGAAGGTATGGTGAAATTTTCAAACAGCTATAGTTGTATCTGTTTTTCTGCTCATCTGTATAGTGGTTTAGTGTCCGAGACTGGAAGGTTGTCAGTTGCAAGGTCAGAAATGTGGCAGCAGTGTTTACTCCTGCCTGTGGGCAACAGCAATTACATGTGTAAGATACCATACACATGATTTTATTTGTATAAACACAATAGATTTGGATTGGCTGGAGGTCTTGTGCACATTTTACAGATGAATTAACCGAGGCTTGGCTATGTTAGGTTACTTGCCTAAATACATCTGGTGTAAAGCTGCAGACCCAGTGTTCAGTGTGGACTCAGGTCTGTGCTCTTAACTGCTACCTCCCAAATAAGAGTCAGAGAGCTGGGCAGTCGGGAGCATTTACAGCCTAAGCCTAAGGGAGATAATCTATGCCTTTGGAATGTCTTATATCCAAATTAATATAAGGCAGGTGACTGGGAAAGTATCGATTCAGATCCTTATCTGCATGTCAGACTGAGGTTAGAATAAGCTGTGAGCAGTAAGACGAGTGGCAAGAATCAGATTTTCAGCTTCCCACAGGACTTAGCCGTAAGCGTAGAAACTCAGCATATCCCAAACTGACCTCATCTTTGCCCCTTCCTCCTCCTCACTCCTTCCCCAAACATCTGTTCCTCTCCTTGACTTCTTTATCTCAGGGGGTGGCAAGATGGTGTACCCAGCTGTCCAAATCAGAAACCTGGGAGTCATCACTGAGCCCACCCTCTTCCTCATGCCACATATCCAAGCCCTCTGGACTTCTTAATACCTCTTGACTCTGTTTCCTCCCCTTCCTTGCCTCGTGCACTCCAGGAGTCAGAACAGTTCAGTTAGAATGATCATTGTGCTGCCCCGCACCCACTTAAATTCCTTCTGTGGACCTGCTGCTCTCAGTATAAAAAACGTGACACACAAAGCCCCTGAAGCTCTGGTCTCCATTGCTCTCTAGCCTAATCTCTTTCCACTCCCCCCGACCGACTCCATTTCAAAACTATGTCAGAGGCACTTTTGAATTTCTGGTGCCTAGTTAGTTCACTGTTGGGCACACAGGAGGCGCTCAAGTAAATGCTTGTGGCATGAAGGATGAAACAAGATTACAGTGCCTTGCGGCACACCCCTCCCCGCCAATGGGTTTCCCCTCCCAATGAGGGACATGGGCAAATTCAAACCTTCCATTGTGTGTCACCACCAGGAGAATTAATGCCAAAAAACAACTCACAAAGGAAAAGAAAAATATGGCATTAATAAGACAATTTTTTTGGGAAAAAAAAGTGGTTATCTCAAAGTGTTTAATGTTCTCTTTTCCTTTAAAACCATGCTTCCAAAATATAACCTCTGTTCCTAGTTTAATGTTTGCTTACACTTGACTGTTTTAATAATGACATATTTTAAGGCACAATATGGAAATTCATGGTTATGAATCTGAGGAAGAGTCAGATGGAAGAGATGCTGCTGCTGCTGCTAAGTCACTTCAGTCATGTCCGACTCTAGACTATTAATGGCCCAGTGACGAAAGAAGTCTTTGCAGCTGAAGTGCTCTACTCCCATCTGGTGGTACAACTAGAAAACTGTCAAAACAAGTTTTTTAAGATTAAAGGAAAGTGTACATTCTCCAAAACGAGAGTGAGGAAGTGGTACAGACTGACATTCATCATGCCTGATTTCTTACTCTTTGTCATTGACTTACAGTCAAACCTTCTAAGCCCTTCTGCAGCATCCAAGGAATAGCAGAAACTGGCCATCCTATATCTCTTGCTTGCCTTTCGGTGCTTGGAACACCTTCCCCTGTGTACTACTGGTATAAACTTGAAGGAAGAAGCATCGTCCCGGTGAAAGAAAAGTTCAGTAAGTATATATCTTTGCTGCGCCTGGCAAGGCCTGTTGTGTGGGCTTGGTTGACAGCATGTATATGTGACTGGCTGCTCGTCCTTAGAGCTCAGTCCTGTTTTTCTGGGAGGGAAATATACAAAGAATGTCAGCCTGTCATCAAAATGATTGTCCTCTGGTCTTCTCCCTGACTTCTAAAAGTCAAAACCATTTTTAGCTTGGAGGTGGCGGGTATGGAGAAAATAAGCATGGTCCCAGATGGGCGTCTTCAGGGGTCTAGTTGATCCATCTCCAGAAAGGGAGGCCAATCTGAGGAAGTGGGTGGGCATTGGATGGTCTGCTCCATTCACATGATCTGTACCCACATAAAAGATTTCAAAACACTATTTCCTGATATTTACAGACCCAGCCACCGGGATTTTGTTTATTGGAAACCTGACCAGTTTTGAACAAGGTTATTACCAGTGCACTGCTATTAACATCCTTGGCAATAGTTCCTGTGAAATTGACCTAACTACTCCATGTAAGTGGATCATATAACTTTAACCGTTTCTTCTTAAGTATCCTGTGCCTGCCAATCAAGTTACTTACTTAGAATTCTTGGTTAGTCCTTCCTGACTCTGGAGATTTTGGTGCTTTATTTATAGAATGATACGATGGACGACCGTCCTGATATCTAATGCTTACATAGTACTTCATACATGTAGAATTCTCAGGCTTTCCATGGTCCTAGCCTATACAAGGCACTATCCCACTATATGAATGCCCTGAGTATTCCCCACTGGTCACAGATGCACGGAAGGAGGCAGACACTGTGCTTCATTTTACTAACCAGCTGCTTGTATCCTCCAGATCCAGGAATTGGAATCATTGTTGGGGCCTTTGTGGGGACCCTGATAGGTGTCATCATTATCATCTCTGTGGTGTGGTTCGTGAGGCGTAAGGTAAAGGCAAAGGGGAAGGAAAGGAAGAGGAATTCTAAAACCACCACAGAACTCGAGTAAGACCTTACTTCTGCTGTCTTTCCTTGAATAGACATGTCTCAGGCCTATCTCTCTGAGTCAGCTCTTCCTAAGCATGCCTTTTAGCATAAGATAGAGGGCCATCTCTCTGCTCGCTCTCATTGCTTTTATGCAAGAGTGGTGATGGCTATCACGTACTGGGTTCTGTGTGCCAGACTCTGTTCTAAGCAATCTTATGTGTATCAACTCATTCACCTGTGACAATAGTCCTTTTAGGGCTCAGAAAATGTTTTAAAATATTCATCTACTTGTCTTTCTATGAACAGCAAATAAAATACATTTTTAATATTCTTTTTTGTGGAACAAGGGGTCAATAGATACAGAACTGCTGACAGCCCAGGCTCTTGCCCACTCTATTCTCCCTCATCAAATGTATATCACACATGTTCATTTGTTCTTCCCTCCATTTCTGTGCTTCCACAGCTATGTAATGGGTCCCAACCAGTATTGTGCTAGATGGAGTGGGTGCTAGAGAGGCACTGGAGCCATGGATTCAGCCTCCAACGATCCTGTTAGATCTTTATACCCTTTCCTCCTGACATCAGTTTTCCTGCCTCTTAAACACTGGTTTGTTTCTCTTGACAGTATACTTGTATAGTATAGTTAAGACCTAACCTTTCTGCACCCTAAATGGAGAGAGTGAGTCAGACTATCAGAAATCACAGAGGTTTGGGACCTATGGTCACTGAGGCTACAGAGCCTACGGCTCCACGTGAGATGTCAGACCCTAACTTGTTCTTGCCTGGGCCTTCTTCCCACAGACCAATGACAAAGATAAACCAAAGAACGGAGGGTGAGACAATACCACATGAAGATGTCATCCAACTCGAAGCTACCCTTCCATCTTCCATCCATGAGACTGAGCCTAATACCGCCCTGGGGCCTGATCATGAGCCTATGCCCGAGCCTGAGCCTGCCTTGCAGCCTACTGTGGCGCCACCCTCTGGGCCTGAGCTTGTCCCCATGTCTGAGCTTGAGATCCAGCTGGAGCTGGAGCCTGCGCCCCAGCAGGAGCCCGAGCCCGCGCCCCAGCAGGAGCCCGAGCCCTTGACTGTAGCTGAGCCATTTTGTGATGAGGAGAAGAAGGGGATTAAGCCATAGGCCAGCAGCCTGAGTGCAGTGTTCATCACCAAGGAACCCATTAGTGGCATGTGGAATTGAGTTGACNCCCCAGCAGGAGCCCGAGCCCTTGACTGTAGCTGAGCCATTTTGTGATGAGGAGAAGAAGGGGATTAAGCCATAGGCCAGCAGCCTGAGTGCAGTGTTCATCACCAAGGAACCCATTAGTGGCATGTGGAATTGAGTTGACCTAACTAACTCCCCACCACCTGCCTCCATTCTGGCCAGCCCTCTTCTAACATGGAGCGCTTACCATCAACCCAGAATAGACAGATCAAGATAACTACTAAATAAATGCAAGGGTTCCTGCATTACCAGTCTAGAGTACTTAATTTCACTAACCTGTAAACACAATTACTGACAAGTGATTCTGAACTCAGTTGAAGGTGTTTTGCCACAACACCTGTGTCTTATTTCAGAAATCTTATTTCTCTATTTTTAGCTACTCTTTGGCATTCCACATGGACACATGACAAGGTGCCATTAACTGGATTCAATATTACTTCTTGGATTTGCTGTTATCAGAGCTTCCCTATTCATTTTCACATTGATCACTAAGAATTCACCAGCATTATCTCATAGATTGGGAAAAAAAATCCTTAAAATTCGAGAGAAGAAAGGGTACATATTAATTGGTACATAGTATTTAAAACTAGGTCTAAAATTAATGCTTCATTTATCATATTAGATTTCCCAGGGAGCCACTCTGCTATCCAATATCTGAGCACAGCAAAATTTTAAAGTAAATCAACTTTTTAAATGAAAAATAATGTACAGGCAAACAATTCCAAATACAACTTTCCTTCAATGTATACAAAATGTAGATATCACAGGTAATGTACAAGTTAGCTTTGAATGAGCTATTGTTGTCGCACTGTCTGATGCTATCTCTACTTTGGAAGGGCCAAACTGAATGAACACCTAAGATCTATCTTAGATAATATGAACACATTAACTGTTTTACTGTTGGGATATTTCACATTAACAAAGAGATATCATTCTTGTGTAAATGCTAGCTATTAACTAAAATGCATTCATATCACCTCTTCACCTGCTAAAAAGCTTTTCTATTGATTATATTTATCCACACCCCACTTTGAATAAATTTACAGTTAGACTTTTTCATTGTGTAATCAGATTTTAAATCTTTTAAGTAATACTCAATAAAAATCTTACTTTAATGAACCTAAGGTAAATCTTTTATGAATAATTTTATTGGTTTTAAGTTTATGTATAATAAACTGCACCTATTTCAAGTGTTTTGATGTGTTTTGACAGATGTATACACCCATGAATGCCTGCATACATGCTCAGTTGCTTCAGTCGTGTCTGACTCTTTGCCACCCCATGGACAGAGAAGCCTGGTGGGCCCCGCCAGACTCCTCTGTCCATGGGATTTCCCAGGCAGGAACACTGGAGTGGGTTGCCATTTCCTCCTCCAGGGGATCTTCCCGACCCAGGGATCAAACGTGTGTCTCCTATGGCTTCTGCACTGCAGGCAGGTTCTTTGCCACTGAGCCAGCAGTACACTCATGAAAGCACCATAGTAATCTAAATAGAGCATTTCCATCATCCCAAAATGTTTTCTAGGCCCCTTTGTGCACTCTCACGATCACCCTGGACCCAGGCAACCATTGATTTATTTTTCATCATTAGAGATTAGCTTTGTCTCCTCTTGACCTTCAGATAAAAAGGACCATACTGTGTGTACGTTTTTGTGTGTCTTACTTCCTTCAAAGCGAAGCCTTTTTAAACAAAGAAATGAATCTTTAACTTAGCACATCTAGGTTTTCACGTAGAGGAAACTGCGAAACTCTTTGTATATAGATCGTACCTATACACTAATGGAGGTAGAGTCTCAGAAGATTTTAGGGTAGACAGACATTGAAATTAACATTACACTTGTCCAGAGTCATGGAGAGAAGAGATAGCAAGTTTTTACCTATGTATTTTCTTTGATGTGTTAATTTTCAGCCATTCGCAGGGATTTTTGAAGATTCTGTAATTTTGTTCAGACTAAATATAATATTATGACATATAGTGTCTGATGGGTTCAGGAAGCAAAATGATAAAGGTCTTAAGAATGACATAATATTTAGACCTTAAAAACCAAATACCAGCAGTGTAAAAATTTTAATGACCAGAACGCCAACGTAGCTGAAATTCACCTTCCCTTCTACTTTTATGATAGAGGCAAATTATAAGAAAAGAGACTTATATAATAGTTAACACCACTCCTAAATTTTCGATGAATTGGTGCTGAGCAGGAAGGCGGGGACTCTTAGTGGTCTTATAGAGTTCTGTTCTTCAGTCTAATGCTCTCCCAACTGAGCTATTTGGGCTACTTCCTAGAGTTCTGTTCTTGTTAGTATTGCTCTGATCAAAATGGGAGGATCCCCTGGAGAAGGGCATGGCAACCCACTCCAGTATTCTTGCCTGGGAAATCCCATGGACAGAAGAGNCCAAAAAACAACTCACAAAGGAAAAGAAAAATATGGCATTAATAAGACAATTTTTTTGGGAAAAAAAAGTGGTTATCTCAAAGTGTTTAATGTTCTCTTTTCCTTTAAAACCATGCTTCCAAAATATAACCTCTGTTCCTAGTTTAATGTTTGCTTACACTTGACTGTTTTAATAATGACATATTTTAAGGCACAATATGGAAATTCATGGTTATGAATCTGAGGAAGAGTCAGATGGAAGAGATGCTGCTGCTGCTGCTAAGTCACTTCAGTCATGTCCGACTCTAGACTATTAATGGCCCAGTGACGAAAGAAGTCTTTGCAGCTGAAGTGCTCTACTCCCATCTGGTGGTACAACTAGAAAACTGTCAAAACAAGTTTTTTAAGATTAAAGGAAAGTGTACATTCTCCAAAACGAGAGTGAGGAAGTGGTACAGACTGACATTCATCATGCCTGATTTCTTACTCTTTGTCATTGACTTACAGTCAAACCTTCTAAGCCCTTCTGCAGCATCCAAGGAATAGCAGAAACTGGCCATCCTATATCTCTTGCTTGCCTTTCGGTGCTTGGAACACCTTCCCCTGTGTACTACTGGTATAAACTTGAAGGAAGAAGCATCGTCCCGGTGAAAGAAAAGTTCAGTAAGTATATATCTTTGCTGCGCCTGGCAAGGCCTGTTGTGTGGGCTTGGTTGACAGCATGTATATGTGACTGGCTGCTCGTCCTTAGAGCTCAGTCCTGTTTTTCTGGGAGGGAAATATACAAAGAATGTCAGCCTGTCATCAAAATGATTGTCCTCTGGTCTTCTCCCTGACTTCTAAAAGTCAAAACCATTTTTAGCTTGGAGGTGGCGGGTATGGAGAAAATAAGCATGGTCCCAGATGGGCGTCTTCAGGGGTCTAGTTGATCCATCTCCAGAAAGGGAGGCCAATCTGAGGAAGTGGGTGGGCATTGGATGGTCTGCTCCATTCACATGATCTGTACCCACATAAAAGATTTCAAAACACTATTTCCTGATATTTACAGACCCAGCCACCGGGATTTTGTTTATTGGAAACCTGACCAGTTTTGAACAAGGTTATTACCAGTGCACTGCTATTAACATCCTTGGCAATAGTTCCTGTGAAATTGACCTAACTACTCCATGTAAGTGGATCATATAACTTTAACCGTTTCTTCTTAAGTATCCTGTGCCTGCCAATCAAGTTACTTACTTAGAATTCTTGGTTAGTCCTTCCTGACTCTGGAGATTTTGGTGCTTTATTTATAGAATGATACGATGGACGACCGTCCTGATATCTAATGCTTACATAGTACTTCATACATGTAGAATTCTCAGGCTTTCCATGGTCCTAGCCTATACAAGGCACTATCCCACTATATGAATGCCCTGAGTATTCCCCACTGGTCACAGATGCACGGAAGGAGGCAGACACTGTGCTTCATTTTACTAACCAGCTGCTTGTATCCTCCAGATCCAGGAATTGGAATCATTGTTGGGGCCTTTGTGGGGACCCTGATAGGTGTCATCATTATCATCTCTGTGGTGTGGTTCGTGAGGCGTAAGGTAAAGGCAAAGGGGAAGGAAAGGAAGAGGAATTCTAAAACCACCACAGAACTCGAGTAAGACCTTACTTCTGCTCTCTTTCCTTGAATAGACATGTCTCAGGCCTATCTCTCTGAGTCAGCTCTTCCTAAGCATGCCTTTTAGCATAAGATAGAGGGCCATCTCTCTGCTCGCTCTCATTGCTTTTATGCAAGAGTGGTGATGGCTATCACGTACTGGGTTCTGTGTGCCAGACTCTGTTCTAAGCAATCTTATGTGTATCAACTCATTCACCTGTGACAATAGTCCTTTTAGGGCTCAGAAAATGTTTTAAAATATTCATCTACTTGTCTTTCTATGAACAGCAAATAAAATACATTTTTAATATTCTTTTTTGTGGAACAAGGGGTCAATAGATACAGAACTGCTGACAGCCCAGGCTCTTGCCCACTCTATTCTCCCTCATCAAATGTATATCACACATGTTCATTTGTTCTTCCCTCCATTTCTGTGCTTCCACAGCTATGTAATGGGTCCCAACCAGTATTGTGCTAGATGGAGTGGGTGCTAGAGAGGCACTGGAGCCATGGATTCAGCCTCCAACGATCCTGTTAGATCTTTATACCCTTTCCTCCTGACATCAGTTTTCCTGCCTCTTAAACACTGGTTTGTTTCTCTTGACAGTATACTTGTATAGTATAGTTAAGACCTAACCTTTCTGCACCCTAAATGGAGAGAGTGAGTCAGACTATCAGAAATCACAGAGGTTTGGGACCTATGGTCACTGAGGCTACAGAGCCTACGGCTCCACGTGAGATGTCAGACCCTAACTTGTTCTTGCCTGGGCCTTCTTCCCACAGACCAATGACAAAGATAAACCAAAGAACGGAGGGTGAGACAATACCACATGAAGATGTCATCCAACTCGAAGCTACCCTTCCATCTTCCATCCATGAGACTGAGCCTAATACCGCCCTGGGGCCTGATCATGAGCCTATGCCCGAGCCTGAGCCTGCCTTGCAGCCTACTGTGGCGCCACCCTCTGGGCCTGAGCTTGTCCCCATGTCTGAGCTTGAGATCCAGCTGGAGCTGGAGCCTGCGCCCCAGCAGGAGCCCGAGCCCGCGCCCCAGCAGGAGCCCGAGCCCTTGACTGTAGCTGAGCCATTTTGTGATGAGGAGAAGAAGGGGATTAAGCCATAGGCCAGCAGCCTGAGTGCAGTGTTCATCACCAAGGAACCCATTAGTGGCATGTGGAATTGAGTTGACCTAACTAACTCCCCACCACCTGCCTCCATTCTGGCCAGCCCTCTTCTAACATGGAGCGCTTACCATCAACCCAGAATAGACAGATCAAGATAACTACTAAATAAATGCAAGGGTTCCTGCATTACCAGTCTAGAGTACTTAATTTCACTAACCTGTAAACACAATTACTGACAAGTGATTCTGAACTCAGTTGAAGGTGTTTTGCCACAACACCTGTGTCTTATTTCAGAAATCTTATTTCTCTATTTTTAGCTACTCTTTGGCATTCCACATGGACACATGACAAGGTGCCATTAACTGGATTCAATATTACTTCTTGGATTTGCTGTTATCAGAGCTTCCCTATTCATTTTCACATTGATCACTAAGAATTCACCAGCATTATCTCATAGATTGGGAAAAAAAATCCTTAAAATTCGAGAGAAGAAAGGGTACATATTAATTGGTACATAGTATTTAAAACTAGGTCTAAAATTAATGCTTCATTTATCATATTAGATTTCCCAGGGAGCCACTCTGCTATCCAATATCTGAGCACAGCAAAATTTTAAAGTAAATCAACTTTTTAAATGAAAAATAATGTACAGGCAAACAATTCCAAATACAACTTTCCTTCAATGTATACAAAATGTAGATATCACAGGTAATGTACAAGTTAGCTTTGAATGAGCTATTGTTGTCGCACTGTCTGATGCTATCTCTACTTTGGAAGGGCCAAACTGAATGAACACCTAAGATCTATCTTAGATAATATGAACACATTAACTGTTTTACTGTTGGGATATTTCACATTAACAAAGAGATATCATTCTTGTGTAAATGCTAGCTATTAACTAAAATGCATTCATATCACCTCTTCACCTGCTAAAAAGCTTTTCTATTGATTATATTTATCCACACCCCACTTTGAATAAATTTATAGTTAGACTTTTTCATTGTGTAATCAGATTTTAAATCTTTTAAGTAATACTCAATAAAAATCTTACTTTAATGAACCTAAGGTAAATCTTTTATGAATAATTTTATTGGTTTTAAGTTTATGTATAATAAACTGCACCTATTTCAAGTGTTTTGATGTGTTTTGACAGATGTATACACCCATGAATGCCTGCATACATGCTCAGTTGCTTCAGTCGTGTCTGACTCTTTGCCACCCCATGGACAGAGAAGCCTGGTGGGCCCCGCCAGACTCCTCTGTCCATGGGATTTCCCAGGCAGGAACACTGGAGTGGGTTGCCATTTCCTCCTCCAGGGGATCTTCCCGACCCAGGGATCAAACGTGTGTCTCCTATGGCTTCTGCACTGCAGGCAGGTTCTTTGCCACTGAGCCAGCAGTACACTCATGAAAGCACCATAGTAATCTAAATAGAGCATTTCCATCATCCCAAAATGTTTTCTAGGCCCCTTTGTGCACTCTCACGATCACCCTGGACCCAGGCAACCATTGATTTATTTTTCATCATTAGAGATTAGCTTTGTCTCCTCTTGACCTTCAGATAAAAAGGACCATACTGTGTGTACGTTTTTGTGTGTCTTACTTCCTTCAAAGTGAAGCCTTTTTAAACAAAGAAATGAATCTTTAACTTAGCACATCTAGGTTTTCACGTAGAGGAAACTGCGAAACTCTTTGTATATAGATCGTACCTATACACTAATGGAGGTAGAGTCTCAGAAGATTTTAGGGTAGACAGACATTGAAATTAACATTACACTTGTCCAGAGTCATGGAGAGAAGAGATAGCAAGTTTTTACCTATGTATTTTCTTTGATGTGTTAATTTTCAGCCATTCGCAGGGATTTTTGAAGATTCTGTAATTTTGTTCAGACTAAATATAATATTATGACATATAGTGTCTGATGGGTTCAGGAAGCAAAATGATAAAGGTCTTAAGAATGACATAATATTTAGACCTTAAAAACCAAATACCAGCAGTGTAAAAATTTTAATGACCAGAACGCCAACGTAGCTGAAATTCACCTTCCCTTCTACTTTTATGATAGAGGCAAATTATAAGAAAAGAGACTTATATAATAGTTAACACCACTCCTAAATTTTCGATGAATTGGTGCTGAGCAGGAAGGCGGGGACTCTTAGTGGTCTTATAGAGTTCTGTTCTTCAGTCTAATGCTCTCCCAACTGAGCTATTTGGGCTACTTCCTAGAGTTCTGTTCTTGTTAGTATTGCTCTGATCAAAATGGGAGGATCCCCTGGAGAAGGGCATGGCAACCCACTCCAGTATTCTTGCCTGGGAAATCCCATGGACAGAAGAGCCTGGCAAAGAGTCAGACACGACTGAGCAACTTCATTTCTGATCAAAATGTTGATAGATAGATTAGTGGTTTTTTCTAGGCTATGGATCACTTTGAGAAAACACTCAAAACTCTGGACCCCTCTCCTTAGAAAAATGCTTATACACACACAGTGTCATGTCCAGTTTTAGATAAATTGCAGATGCCCAGAATCCAAGAATAAGAACTAGTGATTTATACAAAAACACAGAAGGCACATTTAATAAAATCATGTATCCTGGGGTGCATGGATACTCTGCTGTATGACTCAAAATGATCTTGATAGTCTGGGAGCTGAAATTAACATAGTGAGTTTGCCAGGAAAGGAGGGTATGGTCCTGCTTTAAGGACAGAAACAGTACATGTTGCCCATGCAGAAACCCTAGCTGGGCAAGGTTGGGAAGTAGATGAGGTTAATCGGAAGTGATATCTTTGGATCTCTGTTTTCAGTGCCCTTGGCCTTCTGGCATCTTATTTTCCAAATACTGGGGATTGTCATGTGCCTGCTGGCTCTGTGACCCATTCATGTCTGTGTCCCTCCGGCAGGATTTATTACTCAACTTATCTCTCCCCTTGCCACTCTTTCCAAATGTAGCTGTTCTGTGGCCTGTTCTTGTCCAGTGAATATGATCTTTCATCAACCAGTGATGTCATTCAAGCTGATAATAAGTTAGCCCTCTTAGAAATAATTATCTTTTAGCGGGACTCTTGAAAATAATTCTTTGGTCCAAAGAGTCTAATAATGGTGGAATTTCAAGTACTGGAACAATCCAGAGGGGAAGTATTCCTGGCAAAAGAAGCTTTCTCAGCCCCTCTCAAATCAAACCATGTGGGTTACCATGTATCTACTGCATCTACTTGCAAAGCCACTCTGGGTCAGTACAAGTTTTATCCCAGGCCATTAATCTTTTATTAGTATCAATACATCCATAACATACCATATATTTATGTTTGTGATGAATCCTGAGACATTTTACAGATTCATAGCAAAACTGTGTTCACTAAATCTTACTTGGGGAGGAAAATGGGCTCCTATGTTAAAGAGATTCCCAGTAAAGAAATGAAATAAAGTTTTTTTTCCCCCCCTGCTTATTCATCAGTGGATCAGAAGATAAGTAGTAGATAGGTCATTACCCAAATATTCTAGAAGATGGGTTAAGCTTCAACCAAATTCTTTCAGCATAATTCTCATTCAGATAGGGTACAACCTGATTTATTTTGCTACAGGTAGTTAAAAGTTAGGTGGGTCATCCCAACCAGCCTTGACTTCTTAACCATTCACTTCTTACTGCCCAAAAAGATTTCTAGGAATTTCTCTCACCTCTGTTTCTGCATTTAGCAACTAGGATATGATAAAGTCAATGCAACAGCTTTGTAGCTGTAGGTCCTTATTGTCCCCAGATTCATCTGTTTATTCAGTCACCCATTGGATATTGACTGAATAGCTACTATGAACCAGGTACTGTGGCTGGTGACACAGTGCTGAGCAGAATCAGAGCTAGGACCTGTCTTCATGCATTAATCGTATACAGCTTTACTAACCGTGACAAGTTCTTACATGTCATCAACAGTAGTGCACTGACTAAATGGCAAGAAGGCTAGAATTTGCATGGCATGGCAGAGGGCCTCCAAGTAATAGTGATCTGTGATTTTTTTTAAAAAAAGGACTAAAACATGGTAATTCTTGACCAACAACCCAGAAGCTATGTATTAATATTTGAGATCTCTTATGTTCTTTGGAGTACCAAGTGAATGTTCCCCCCAGTATTGTATGCTGAGAAGTTAGCATTTGCAGCTTTTACCCTGAACTTCCAGTAAGAAGAGGTAGAAAGGAGCTTTGAGATTAATAGGACTCAAGCTTTTTTCGAACTCAGTACACCTAAGGATAGCAATGCACATAATGGCCCACTCCTGACAATGATGGGGTGGAAGTAGATCATGCAGAATTATAATCTTGGTGGGAGAGACAGGAAGAGATGAATGTTGTTTAAGAACCTGGGTCATTCTGGGACTTTCCTGGTGGTCCAGTGGCTAAGACTCCATGCTCCCAATGTTGGGGGCCCAGGTTCTATCTCTGGTCAGGGAACTAGATCACACATGCCACAGCTAAAGATCCTGCATGCTGCAACAAAGATGGAAAATCCTGCATGCATCAACTAGGACCAGGTGCAGCCAAATAAATAAAAATATTTTTTAAAAAGCTGGGTCATTCCTATAGAACCCCACCCAATCTGATTCCCAGTGTAACGTTCCTTCAACTGGACCAAAGTACTAAATTCAATGAAACAAAACCAAGTTTTCGTAATAAAAGGTGGTTTTATAATGTTTACATGCTGTAAAACAGGTAGAGCATGTGCTATGCTTAGTTGCTCAGTCATGTCCGACTTTGTGACCCCATGGACGGTAGCCCGCTGGGCTCCTCTGTCCATGGGATTCACCAGGCCAGAATACTGGAGTGGGTTGCTGCACCCTCTTCCAAGGGGTCTCCCGCGTTGCAGGCGGATTCTTTATCATCTGAGGCACCAGGGAAGCCCAACAATACTGCAGCAGGTTGCCTATCCCTTCTCTAAGGGATCTTCCTGACCCAGGGATTGAACCCAGGTCTCCTGCTTAGCAGGCAGATTCTTCACCAGCTGAGCTACCAGGGAAGCCCGTAAAACAGGTTATGGGTGTCATAAAAGGTTCAAACCAATCTAAAGACTCAATAATCCCAGTTTCCTTTGAAGCTTTGGTTTAAAAACAAAAAATAATTCAGAGATGATAATGAAGGTTCTGGGAAACCAGAAAATAAATCACCCCACAAGTCCACCAATGTAAAGAAAAGCACAGGGTTTGGTGTGTGTGTGTGTGTGTGTGTGTGTGTGACACACACACACATTCAGGTGGTTACATTTCTTTTCGTGTCCCAAACCCCACACACACACACACACACATCAGTTGCTAAGTTGTGTCTGACTCTTTGTGACCCCTTGGACTGCAGCATGCCAGGTTTCCCTGTCCTCCATCTCCCAGAGTTTGTTCAGATTTGTGTCCATTGTGTTGATGATGCCACCCAACCATCTCATCCTGTCGTCCCCTTCTCCTCCTGCCCTGTCTTTCCCAGCATCAGGGTCTTTTCCAGTGAGTCAGCTCTTCGTACCAGGTGGTCAAAGTATTGGAGCTTAAGCTTCAGTGGGTGGGTATTACAAGTAATGGATTATTGTCAAAATGTCACAGTACCTTCCATTTGGCCCACTGTTTTTTGAGTAGAGGTGGAAAGAATATGAATAATTTTCTTTCAGGATCAGGAGCCAGGAAATTTAGTGTTGGCTGTAGTTCTAGTTCTTGGTGTTTGATCATCTGTAAAATGGAGATGATTTCTGCCCTCTTAATGGTGCAATGGAGAATGGCTGTAAAAATTTATAAAGTGTGGTATTCTACTTTTGGAGAACCTATGTCTGCTGATAATTGATTCAGTATTTTTTTTCCTCTCAACTGGGGATTCCTTTAAATTAAACTTTCTATTTTGTATTGGAGTTTAGCTAATTAACAATGTGGTGATAGTTTCAGATGGACAGCAAAGGGACTCAGCAATACATATACATGTATCCATTCTCTCCCAAACTCCCTCCCCATCCAGGCTGCTACATAACATTGGGTGGAGTTCCCTGTCCTATACAGTAGGTCCTTGTTAGTTATCCACTTAAAATATAGCAGTGTGTACATGTATGCATTTTCAGTCACTTAGCCATGTCTGACGGGGAAGGCAATGGCACCCCACCCCAGTACTCTTGACTGGAAAACCCCATGGATGGAGGAGCCTGGTAGGCTGCAGTCCATGGGGTCGCGAACAGTCGGACAGACTGAGCTACTTCCCTTTCACTTTTCACTTTCACGCATTGGAGAAGGAAATGGCAACCCACTCCAGTGTTCTTGCCTGGAGAATCCCAGGGATGGGGCAGCCTGGTGGGCTGCCGTCTATGGGGTCGCACAGAGTCGGACACGAATGAAGTGACGCAGCAGCAGCAGCAGCAGCCATGTCTGACTCTTTCGCAACTCCATGAACTGCAGCCTGCCAGGCTCCTCTCCCCATGGGATTCTCCAGGCAAGAATACTGGAGTGGGGTTGATGTGCCCTTCTCCAGGGGATCTTCCCAACCCAGGGATTAAACCCACGTCTCCTGCATTGCAGGCGGATTCTTTTGAGCCATTGGGGAAGCAGTGTCCATCCCAAACTCCCTAACTATCCCTTCTTCCCATCCTTCCCCTCAACCAGGTAATCTTAACCTTTTTAGAAGTCATACATCCCTTTGAGAATCTGACAAAAGGTACAGAAACCTCTTGCCAGAAAAATGCACATTAAAATGTCTGCATTCAATTTTAGGTAGTCAGTACAACTGTGAAGTTATATACCTCAAAATGAGGAGCTCCTATACTATATCAAACTTGCTAACAGAAGAATCTGGGGGCTTGATCGTGTAAAAGGACATGGAAACGAAAAGCAAAAGGCACTGCCATGTAATGAATTCAGTGTAGCTGGTATAGTTATATTGGGAAATCAGAACACTAGGGTCAACTAAATTGTTAAGTCAGAGATTATGAAGTAAAATGTACAATTATCTTGAATTTCAAAGAACCACACTGATATCGCAGACTCCCGCCAATAAATAGGAATGTAATTTTTTCCACTCTTTTGTTTACCTATTGTTTCCATATTATATTCTCAGTTAAGCTCTACAATTAAAAATTTCATCTTTCCTGAGTTCATTTTGAATGGAACTGTAAAACCTGCTGAATTTGAATCAGCTTCATCTCTATTGGGTTTCCTATAGGTAACATGAAACAATCTGATCAATATCTGAGGCCATCAATACCCTCAGTTTTAGTGATTGAAATGTTAAGCCACTTCATTTAAAATGCCAATAGGGAGTTCCCTGGTGGTCCAATGGTTAAGACTCCACAGTTCCAATGCAGGAGATGCAGGTTGGATCCCTGGTCAAGGAACTAAGGTCCCACGTGTCACATGATGCAGGCAAAAAAATAAAATGGAATAAAATGATAAAGGCATACAAATTACGTGAGGCTTGGCTCCATCTGTATTGTTTATTTAAGAATTAAGATGAGTTTTCTTTTACATTTATAAAACCTACTACCTCAGACAAAAAGACTCAGCACTTATGAATACCTTCAGTCCTAACAGGCTCTACTAGATACAACTTTACTCTGTATCATGCTAAAAAACATTAGAAAGAAATTATTTCCCATCATCAATTCTATCTCTTGCATTCAATAAACAAAGTCTAGTTCTGTAAGAATATGCTTCCCTGATTAATAATTGTAAAGCTCAGCACTCAAAATACTTATGTAAAACGGTTTGCATATCAACAACACATTTGTGTTTACAAAATTCATTTTAGATACCAGTCATTAAGTTTCTGACCCCAAATTAATTGAAGGTTGTGGACTCACTTGGATTACTTATTTGAAGAAATATTTTCAGCATAAAATTCAAATAAAAAATAATTAGAAGAGTCACTTGGAGTTCATTCAATTTTATGGCTAGTAGATAGGAAAGCCTTCCTCAGTGATCAATGCAAAGAAATAGAGGAAAAGAACAGGATGGGAAAGACTAGACATCTCTTCAAGAAAATTAGAGATACCAAGGGAACATTTCATGCAAAGATGGGCTCAATAAAGGACAAAAATGGTATGGACCTAATAGAAGCAGAAGATACTAAGAAGAGGTGGCAAGAATACACAGAAGAACTGTACAGAAAAGATCTTCATGACCAAGATAATTATGATGGTATGATCACTCACCTAGAGCCAGACATCCTGGAATGCGAAGTCAAGTGGGCCTAAGGAAGCATCACTACGAACAAAGCTAGTGGAGGTGATGGAATTCCAGTTAAGCTATTTCAAATCCTGAAAGATGATGCTGTGAAAGTGCTGCACTCAATATGCCAGCACATTTGGAAAACTCAGTGGCCACAGGACTGGAAAAGGTCAGTTTTCATTCCAATCCCAAAGAAATGCAATGCCAAAGAATGCTCAAACTACCACACAATTGCACTCATCTCACACACTAGCAAAGTAATGCTCAAAATTCTCCAAGCCAGGCTTCAGCAATACGTGAACCATGAACACCCTGATGTTCAAGCTGGTTTTAGAAAAGGCAGAGGAACCAGAGATCAAATTGCCAACATCTGCTGGACCATGGAAAAAGCAAGAGAGTTCCAGAAAAACATCTATTTCTGCTTTATTGACTATGCCAAAGCCTTTGACTGTGTGGATCACAATAAACTGTGGAAAATTCTGAAAGAGATGGGAATACCAGACCACCT
>SJYX01007669.1:42631-71315 GCA_006410675.1 Oreotragus oreotragus | reverse complement strand
TTGAGTGAACTCCGGGAGTTGGTGATGGACAGGGAGGCCTGGCGTGCTACGATTCATGGGGTTGCAAAGAGTCAGACGTGACTGAGCATCTGAACTGAACTAAATCGTTTAAAATGTTTCCCTAAATTGAGATCAAATTTATACTTATTAATTTTCTTTTGCTCCAATTTAATTAGCAATTCAGAAGATTTTTACATATTTTAGCTGCAGTTCAAGCTTCACTAATTTTACTGACTTTAGAGCTACCAAAAATTAAGAAAGTATCTTTATAAAGCCTTTAAAGACTTAAGTGAGTTATCTAACTGATTTGAAAGAAGAATTAGGAGATTCAGCATTTTATTTTTTTAGCTGCTGAAATACAAATCAAAATTCATTTTTGTTACACATCATGGTAACAAACTGGAAATTCTTTTCAGTATGGTGTGATTTAATATAGGTACTTAAAATTTTTCTTTTTTAAAACAATACACTTTACTTTGGAGGGAAACAGCTCATTAAAAAAGACACTCGTACCCAAGTGATTTTATTTTTTTTTTGTGGTTATGAATGCCAAGGACAGCATCCCCGAACCGAAAACTTGGTCCTCACAAGATATAAGTATTCCTCCAGTAACAAAAAAAATTAAACCGTACTGTCAGAAAAAACAGAAATATGTGGCATAGGCTTCTGAGTTATGATGCGTTTCAACTGTATGGAGGAACATTCTAGAATCTACCTAGAAACATTTGGGAAAACAATTAGCCTGGTGCTACTGGGATTGTTCTGCCTCAAAGGGGGTAGAAGGTGCGTGATAGGGTGCTTAAGACTCACAACAGCCACAGAATCACTTGCACAGAGTTAACCAAAACTCAATACAGATAATATAAAAGAGTAGAACAATGTCAACAGTTATTCAATGCCTGGAAAGCAAGTTGTAAGCTAAGAACAAATAACTCGGCAGGAACAATAGTAAACACGTTTACAAGACTTGGGAGATGAAAAAACTTCATCATTCATAGATGATGTCTTGTGCACACATACATTAGTTACCAGTACGTTAGGGGACAGCCACAAAACAAAGTAAGACTTAATTCAAGCTGCTTAGCTTTCAACCATTCTCTTGAGTATTAAACCCAGCCCACCTTTGGCCACTTGTAGGGGTGTTTTTTCTTCTTTATTCTCAATGTAAATGCTTGCTCCTTGGGACACCAGCAATTTTGCTTCTTCCACTCTCTCTTCATCACAGGCTAAGTGTCTGAAATCAAGGACCACAGAGATTGATTAATCATTTCCAATTCTATATAATGGTTAGGAGTTCCTGACAGGTAGTCTAAACTGCACATGGCTGTGTGATGTTGGAAAGTTATTTAATCTTGAAAGGAAAATCTATTTCCATGGAGAAGAGTGTTAAAATTCAGTGGAATATAGCTTTAGAATCTCAGATCATAAATAACAATTCTGACCCTACTACAACAAAAGCGATCTAAATGCCAGCCTAAGGAACAATGCCCTCATTTTATGGAGATTAGTAGGTTACACCAAACACATACAATAATTCTGGGTTAGAATTTAGAAAAACCTCTCTATATAATCTGCTAATAGCAACTTGTGTGGTTTAAATATTGGAAAAGCAGTCTATAAAATTTTTTATATCATCTGATTGTTATAGGCATTTTGTAGGTTAGCTGGGTATTATTATCACCATTTTACAGTTGAAATTGTGACTGAGGTTAAAGTCTATGTATATGATGACGACATGGCTGAGCAGTGAGTTGGGCGGGGGTGGGAGGAGGGACCTTGTGAGGCACTTAACAGTTTACTGACTAGAGTACTATACACTTAACATGTTATTTTATTTAACCTTAGGGAGGAAGGAATTTTACATATCTCATATTACAGATAAGAAAATTAGACTCAGGAAACTTAAGTAACTTCTCCAAGTTATTTAATATAGCTGTTAAGTGGCTGAGTTTGGATAGGGCAAATAGCATCTAACTATTCCTTAATCTTTGGCTCTTCCCAGGACGCAACACTGCCTGTGACTCCTAAATTTCCTCCAGGCCACCCTCCCTTTCTTATTTGGAGAAAAGGGCTAGAACATGCATGTTTTTCTAAATAAAGCCACTCAGAACTACGGAGAAAAATTTTAAAACAAAGAGTTAAGAAAACAATACTGAATCTTACTCTGGACTAAAAAGAAGACTCATAGATTTTCTGGTTAAAAAAAGTCATCATTTAATAAGGAATAAAAGTGGCCAAGTATTGAAGAAATATCAAGGTAGAGGATGGCTTCAGGTCATACATAATCAATGCCAGATGCATTTGAGTTAAATGAAAAACAGTAACTAAACCAAACCAATGCAATGTTATTTTTGTAAAACAGGAATAAAATACAGGTGACTTAAGTATACATAGCATAATAAGTGTTAGTCACTCAGTTGCGTCTGAGTCTTTGTGACCCTATGGACTATAGCCCACAATGCTCTTCTGTCCATGGGATTTCCCAGGCAAGAATACTGGAGTGAGTAGTCATTTCCTTCTCCAGGGGATCTTCCCAACTCAGGGATCAAACCTGGGTTTCCTTCATTAAAGGCAGATTCTTTACCGTTTGTGCCACCAGGGAAGCCCACTAAATATAAAGAGATTGGATCTGGAATGAAAATGCCTGAGTTCTTGATTGTAGCATGTGAAAGTATATTAGTTGCTATGTTGTGTCCGCCTCTTTCAACCCCATGTAATGTAACCTGCCAGGCTCCTCTGTCCATGGAATTCTCCAGGCAAGAATACTGGAGTGGGTAGCCATTCCCTTCTCCAGGGGATCTTCCTGACCCAGGGATTGAACCTGGGTCTCTTGCATTGCAGGCAGATTCTTTACCATCTAGGCCACCAGGAAGCCCCAAAATACAGGTGAGTATTTATCTAACTTCAGGGTGAGGAAGCACTTTCTAGCTATGAGGGAAGATTAATAGATCTGACTATATAGAAGTTGAAAACTTCTGTCATTTCAAAAAAATAAAATTTAAAGACAAACTAGGAAAAATATTTTCAACTAGCATGGAAGAAGGTTAATATTTGTACTATGTCAAGGGTATACAAACAAATCAGTAAAAATAAATTAATTTTCCAAAAGGAAACAGAGAAAGGGATATAGAAAGCTATAATTTAGAGAAGAAATATAGTCATAGGTACTAAAAATGTTTAGCTTCCTTGATAGTAGGAAAATGCAAGTTACAACTCTGAAACACCATTTTTCCTATAAGAAAAGGTTATTTTTTGTGTTGGAGAGGGGTAATAGGCACTCTCAAACTGCTGTTGGGAGGAGGCAATAATACAACTCTTCTGGAAGTAATTTGGGAATATACAGCAACTGTTTTAAAATGTGTATCTGTTGACCCAGCAATTCTAGTTCTACAGTAAGATACTAATCAGCAATATGGCCAAGAGTTTTCGTATAACGTTTGATCAATGTAGCATTATTTATAATAGTGGAAAACTCAAAAAAGCTTAAATATACAGTAACAGAGGAATTATTAAATTCTGGCATAAAATAGCATTGTGTATAGGCATTCAAAATCATTTTAGAAATATTTACAAACATTGGAAAATGCTTACACTATGAGGTAAAAAGCACAAGATATGAAACTACATACACAATATGGTTCCAATTTTTAGAAAAAGCATATGCAAAGTATGCATATTTACATATAAAAGACAGGGAGGAAATACATTAACATGTTATCAGTGGTTATTTCCGGGTGGCAAGATGATAGGCACTTTGAATTTTCATCTTTATACTTTTGTGTACCTTCAGTTTATTTTTGGCCATAAACAGGTATTATAAGCAGAATTTAAAAAATGATGTGTAAGAATTAGTGCAAGAGGGCTAATGTCAGGTAGAAAACAAATGACTGCTACTTGTCACTTACAGAGGAGTGTTACCCTCAGTGTCTTGGATGTTTGTGGAAGCTTTGTAGTACAGAAGAATATGAATCATCTTCAAGTTACCCTTGGCTGCTGCCCGGTGCATTGCTGTAGCCTCATAATGGTCCTTAGCGTCTGGATTAGCTCCGCCTTCCAGTAACATGACAGCAATCTGGGAAGATGTAAAAGAAAACAATGCAGATATCTGTTAATATCTGTGTTTGTGTAGAGGTTTAGAACTCAAAAGAAGAAGCCTGGCAATGGAACCCTACCTCATGCCTGTTTTTGGAAGCTGCATAATGTAGGGGAGTACAGCCATTTTGATTGACAGCATTCACTTGAGCACCTTTTCCCAGAAGGGCTTTGACAATCTCATCTCGGCCAGCGGAAGCAGCAATATGAAGAGGAGACCAACCTGCCTGTAAAAGAGGTGGACAGAACACAAACCAGGCAGAAAAGTCACAGGGATTAATGCTAACATTAAGACAGGGTTTACAGAGCTGTGTATGAATGGTTTTAAGAAAACATATTCTTTCCCTCATTAAGCACTGCAGGATATTTGGAAATCAGATACATACAAAAGAAAAGCATCCATAATTCTATAACATGGAGACTACCTAAGTCTAACTCTAATGTGTTTTTAAATAGGGATCATAGGATATCAAGCTTCATTGAGTTGTGTTTTCCACAATTTCCACTTATCATGTTGTAGGAATTTTTCTGTCATTCTTTGGAGTCATAACTTTATTGGCTACATACTATTATGTGGATATACCTACTGTACTCAACTATTCCTCCATTATTTTTCTTTTTTTTTGCCATTATGTATATTACTTCCTCAAGCATCCTTGAAAAGGAACCTGCTTACAAAAAGTTTTCATCCTTGTTCTTCAGAAAGTCAAAGTAAAAGTCACTCACTTGAGTCCAACTCTTTGTGATCCCATGGACTATACAGTCTATGGAATTCTCCAGGCCAGAATACTGGAGTGGATAGCCATTCCCTTCTCCAAGGGATCTTCCCAACCCAGGGATCGAACCCAGATCTCCTGCATTACAGGCAGATTCTTTTTTAGCTGAGCCACAGGGGAAGCCCAAGAATACTGGAGAGGGTAGCCTATCCCTTCTCCAGCAGATCTTCCCAACCCAGGAATCGAACCGGGGTCTCCTGCAAGAAGTCTTACCCTAATATAACCAATACCATTGCACTAAATCTCTATATAACAAAAAAGGTTCTAGGCCCTCATTCTAGTATCTAGGCACTATTCACCAAAAAGCTTTTAACATAAGAAAAAAGGGTTTGTAGTCTCTTAGAGGTCATTGCAATAAGCCTTGATCTGCATGCTTACCTTAAATTACAGGCTATGAGTGGCAAAATGAAACAATGCAACCACCAGTCCTGTATTTGGTCACTGGCGCCATGCTGCAACTTCCTAGTCATAAAGGTTAAAATTTGTTTGTGACTTTAATTCTCGGGCTTCAGTAAACACCAGTCTGGACTCTAAAGATAACAGGGAATTTATCGACTCTGCCTAGTACTCACATCATCTTTATCATTCACTGGCACTCCAAGTTGCAGCAAGAATTCAACAATTTCTGTATGTCCAGCTGAGCATGCCCAATGCAACGCTGTTCTGCTGTCCTATATGGGAAACAGAGAAGCAGTAAGATCAACATTCTTGAAAAGAAATAAAAGAACTAAGACAAGAAAGCAGAACATACTAATCCTGAGCCAGTGAACATACGGTTTGGAAACAAGAAATGGAGAGGACTGGATCCTCAGGTAGGTAACTTTAAACTACATTACTTATATAAGAGAGCCTAAGGCTTTAATACCATGCGGAGAATACATTGATGAATGTAGGTAATTCTGGGTAGAATAGACCCATGAAAGCAATAGAGCAAAAAACTTACTTCAGTGCTTTGGCAGAAACAGAGCTTTAGCTATGTACATATTTTTATGTCAGGCACTGTGCTAAAAATTTTACATATATCATCTCCTGTAATCCCCATGATTCTATATAGTATATATTATCCCCATTTTACAGATCATGGAACTAAGATTCCTCAAGGTAAGCAGCTTGTCCAAGGTCACATAGCTAGTAAATGGTAAAGTTAGGACACAAGCCTGATTTTTCTAGATGCTCTAGAAAGAACAAGTGAATCTTATGGAAAGGAAATGTTCATAAAAATAGTTGAGATTCCCTATATAGCCATTTAAAAAACATACCACACACAGAATTAGAAAGCAACATTATTTTTTAAAAAAGCTAGAAAGGAGTTTCTCAGTAAGAATTTCTTGCTCTTATTTTTTTTTTGCAATGACTGCTATATTTCTTAGCTCTGTGTAAAATAAAATAGTATTATAAGCTTTATTACAAAAATTTCAAACTCAAAAAAAAGAGGCCAATCACCTACATTGTACAAATGTTTTCTAATATTTGCTTCATCTGTTTTGTTTTCTTAAAGAGATTTTAAAAAACAAATCTTAAATATCATGAGTTTTCATCCCTAAGTATTTGAATGTCTAAAAATCATTCTGTTGTTGTTTAGTCAGTTTAGTTGGTAAGTCCTGTCCAACTCTTTTGTGACCCCATGGATTGTAGCCTGCCAGACTTCTTTGTCCATGGGATTTTCCAGACAAGAATACTAGGTTGCCATTTCCTTCTCCATAAAAATACTTTACTACATAGCTATTACAGATTAAAATTAACTCTAACTCCTTTATAACATCAAATACCGAGTCTGTATTCAGATTTCCCCAACAGTACCCCAAATGTCTTTTTGCAGTTAGCTTGTTTTCAATCGGGATTCATACAAGGTCCACAAGTTGCAACAGTTGTTTCTTAAGTCTTTTGATCCTGAATAGTTTCTCCCTTTTTTATGCCATTGACTTGATGAAGAATGGTTAGAAGTATTATTAAATCTTAATTTAATTGTGTTAAATTAAATCTAAAATATTAAACATTACCAGACCAAACTAAAGGCAAACTAGGCAAAGGGATTTTTCAGGTTGAGCTGGAAAGGAAAGTTCCAGAGAAGTCTCCTGACTTCTAATTCTCTTCTCAAAGACACAAAATGGAGATTTTAAATTATGTGACACTATCTTGCTAGTGCTTAGCACGGTGCCTGTCAAACTGGAAGCAATCTATAAATGTTTGTTGGTTTACTGAGGGCACCATGAATCTTTCTAGAAACTCAGGGTGAAAGCATGAGGGTTCTTTAAGTAGGAGAGCAGAAATAAACATTCCCAAGGTCCACTCTTTTTTGTTTCACTTCTGCCTAAACTGCCCATTCATCCTCCAGGGAAACCTCATTCATCTTCAAGATACAGTCAATCTTCCCTCCTTTGCAAAGTCTTTAAGGTTAGAACATTGGGCTTTCCTAAGCCAGATTAAATCAGGTCCTTCCATGATATGTTCTGAAAGCACCACGTCAACTTCTCTCCCAAAGAATACCACAATTAGAATCGGACATATGATTTGGGATTATTTTATCCACGTCTGCTCCTTCCAGTAACTGCCTGACACAGAAGGGTTCAGTTACACATGTTGCCTCGAATAAAATCACTAATAAAAGCAAAGAAATTCATTTCAAAAATCCAAAAACTTTCCTTCTCACAGATGCCTCAAAGATTGGGCATTTCTGAGAAATGAGCTAAACGTTCTAGAAATATCCAAAATACAGCAAGCTAAGTACCAGGCCAAAGGGGGAGGGGGAAAACATTGGCACTTTGCGGGGCTAGATTGAGCCGCTCTATCCCGAGTCCTGAGGTGACCCAGGGGTGAGGATGGGGAGGCGGGGGCGGGAATCCCGCCCTCTCGGAACCGGCCTCCCCCTGCACTGGGCAGGGCTGTGCAGCCACGTTGTCTCCGCTGCCGCCGCCGCCTGCGGAGAGGGTCCAGCGTTGCTTTACCTGGTCAGTCCTAGTGGCCAGGGACTTATCCGCCAGGATCCTCTCCTTTAACTCCTCCAGCTTCCCGCTGTAGGCCAGGTTGCAGATCATTAGGTTAGACACACACCCCTCCATTTCGCTTTCCCAGGATCTCGGCGCAGCCAGATCCACCACCTCCTCTCTTCGCAGGCTCCGAGCGCCAATCAAACGAGCCCGTAGAGCTCCACCAATCACAATCCTCTCTTCTTCCTTTGCTTTTCCCATCGCAGGGCGCCTCTGGGAGTTGCAGTCTGAGCGCAGTTCCGGGCAGGGAGGCGCAGTCGCCACTCTCCCCGATTCTGCCCCTAGTGGCGCGGAACTACGAGTCCCAGGGTCCCGTGCGGCCGCCGTAGTCAAGTGGCTGGTGGAATTGGCCCAGGATGACAGCTGGAGAATGGAGTCAGGTATGGGGAGCGGCTTCGTGTAGAACCGGGGTGGGTGGTCGCTGTTGGGACACTAAGTCAGTGACGCGAAATGGGCGCGCGGTCACGGCAAGAGAGATATGGGAGCCAAAAAGTCCTGTCCTGGGGGCCCTGACCTACAGTGGTAAGCGGAAGGGAAAACGATAGCAGCTGAGTATTACCTCCTGAGCTCGAACCAGTGCCTGCGGCCACCCTCCCTTCTGCCGCTGCCAAAGTATTGGAAAGAAATAGGGGTTAATTATGCTGACATTTCGGTGGAATGGCATTAGGGCAGAATTCTGCCACAACAGTGATAGCATATGACACTAAGGTGATGTGCCAGGGTGATGCCAAAGGCAGGGTGTGATGCCATAGGAGCCACTTGATATCTAAGAGATCTCACAGAGTCCATGGCGTGGTGACATAACAACTTGAGGGTCATCTTGACACTATCTATAGTGTTGACTTTTTAATATCATGATAATAAAGGTGACATCGAAGTTTTGCTAGACTATTAAGCTAACAGTGTTTCTATTTATGGGAATCCTAAATAGTGCCACAGAAGAAGAGATGCACGGCTTATCCTTTATAGGGGATATCCAGACTGGCATCATACCACAGCTAAGTTATGATAAGAATATACTCAAGAAAGAAACTGATTATATTTACCCTGTTACAGTGTAAAACAGGACTTGGCAGCTTTTCTTTGAAGAGCTACATAGTAAATATCTTTAGACTTTGTGAGTCAAAAGGCAAAATTATAGGATCTATACTAAGGACGGGCTTCTCTGGTGGCTCAGATGGTAAAGAATCTGCCTGCAATGCAGGAGACCGTGGTTAGATCAGGAAGATCCCGTGGAGAAGGGAGTGGCTACCCATTCCAGTGTTTTTGCCTCCAGAGTTCGCCGGACATGGGGTTACAAAGAGTCAGACAGGACTGAGCGACTAATATACTAAGGGCATTATGCCAAAACTAGGTAATGATAACAATACACTCAAGAAGGAGACTGATTATATTTATCCTGTGATAGTGTAGAGCACGGTTCTGTAAAGAACCAGATAGTAAATATTTTGGGCTCTGTGGGCCAAAAAACAAAATCGAGGATAATGTGTAGGTCTTTATATGACAAAGGAGAAAACAAATTTCAGCAAGTGTTTATTGATAAAATTCAAAGTAATAATAATTGAGCACTTATTTTAGGTAATACAGGACAACTAATGAGAATAATGGAATTCTTTTTTGGGGGTAACATTTTGTTTATTTGGGGCTAATAGTATTCTCTGTTATCAAAATAGTTTCAAATGTTCATGTTAATGCTCATCTATAATGAGATTTTACACATTTCATCTTTATAAATGTCTTTTCACACAGATAGGTATGAATGCACAAACATATTCATGGTATTTTCCAGTTAAATTTCAGAATAGTGTGAGGTTTATGGAAAAGTTGGGAAGATAATGCAGAATTCCTGTGTACCCCTCACCCAGTTTCCCCTACTCTTCCTATCCTATTTCTAATAACTTTATTAGGATATATTTTTCATATAAAATTCACCCATTTCAAGTATATAGTTCAATATTTTTAGTAACTTTACTGAATGATGCAACCATAATCATAATGTTTTAGAACATTTTCACTTACCCCCTAAATCTCTCATACTCATTTATTTACAATTAATCCTCATTCCCACTCCCAACTCCAGGTAACCACTGATCTATTTTCTGTCTCTATAAATTTGTATATTCTGGACATTTCATCTGAATTAAATCAAGTAAGAAGTGGTCTTTTTTTTTTTTGTATTTATTTATTTTTTTACACGAACTCCCAAACATGAACCCCCCCCCCCCCCCCAACCAGTCCATCCTTAAAGAAATCAGTCCTGAATATTCATTGGAAGGACTGATGCTGAAGCTGAAACTCCGATAGTTTGGCCACCTGATGCTAAGAACTGACTCATTTGAAAAGACCCTGATGCTGGGAAAGAGTGAAGGGAAGAAGAGGAGGGGATGACAGAGGATGAGATGGTTGGATGGCATTACTTGATGAACATGTGTTTGAACAAGCTCCAGGAACTGGTGATGGGCAGGAAAGCATGGTGTGCTACAGTTCATGGAGTCACATAGAGTCAGACATGACTGAGCAGCTGAACTGAACAGATATTTACCTATAATCTCCATGGTAAGTTGGTGTTAAATCTTCACATACCAAATCAGCATCCACAGTGTATAGTATACCAGCACTGATCACAGCTTAGGTAGGCAAATGGGCCAACAATTGAGTCTTCGTATTTACTAGCATAGGACTTTTATGATTTGGAAAAAAACTTAGTGTGCTTTGGGAGGTCCCAAGTTTTGACATTTGTCCATCAGGATGTTGACTGGACATTCACTTCTCTAGGCACTCTTGCACTTAACCTTCCTACCTTTGAAGTAGTCTATGACTATGAGTTACTCACAATAAGCATTAATAACACACAAGCAGAAAATCTGTCATCGTCTCCTTATAGTAAATAACTTTTTGTCAGATAAGCAGGCACTTCTTGATAAATTAGCATTCATTTTTACTAAATCTCATTCTGCTAGTTTTGGTAGTCCACACATCTTCAAAGGTATCCAATTTACTCTGACAGAGTCATTTTTCATGATGTGATCGTACATTGTGTCCTGTCAAGGATAGGCTAGACAGTTTCCAAGGACAGGTTTAGAATTTTAAATGTAATGGGATACACTAAAGCTTTTACTTGAGTCTAAACCTATCTTTTAAAATGACTCTTTAGAGACAGAAAAAAATACTGCAAACTTACATAAAGAGATAAATTGTTTAGGAAATGAAAGAAGGCTTCCTCAATGACGTGCCAACTCAATTCCTCAACAAATTAACATTAAAAAGAATTAGTCACTTTTCCTCTTGCTCATCAAGCAGATGGCCAGCATTGACCACCATTTAATGATAAAGCAACACAGGATAAGAGTGTGAGTTTTCTTCTCCAAAGGAGATTAATTCTTTGAATCAATACAGAGTATTCTCTATTCAGGTCAAACCATGTCTCTCCACAGTGATAGATGATGATGCATGGCTTTACTACATTTTGGTAGATTTAATGTTTTGTATAAGAATTACGAAGTATTAAATATTTTTTCTTGTAGAAATCACATTAGATTTGGTTTACATCAGCAAGCCTATGGAACTTTCAAAATTCTGTTTGTTTTGTCAAAATGGGCTGAGATGATAATAGAAACCAAGATGAGGTTAGGCCTGGCAACTTCACTATTAAATTCAGCTCTGATTTGGGGTTCTAAAAACAATAAACAAATTGTGAACTTCCCCAAGACTTTGTTTCTTACCCAAAACCTGCTACTAACATATCAAGTAGGTCAAAAACTCACATTCATTTAACTCCTTTTGGTTTATGCAGTGTTTTGAAAAGGGTCAACCATGCAAAGCCTTAGCCAGGAATTTATTAATTCACTAGTCCTAATGATCATTTTTCAGGAAAAGGTCTTCAGGGGAAATAAAAACCTACAACAGGTATTTATTTATTGACTATGTTGAATCTTTATACCTAGGCTATTTTAAAAGGAATTTAAGGTAGCTTATGGCAAAAGCACTTAAAAGAAATTTATTAATTCACTAGTCCTAATGATCATTTTTCAGGAAAAGGTCTTCAGGGGAAATAAAAACCTACAACAGGTATTTATTTATTGACTATGTTGAATCTTTATACCTAGGCTATTTTAAAAGGAATTTAAGGTAGCTTATGGCAAAAGCACTTAAAAGTTTACTATTCAAAATGGAGTAGGGGACTTTCCTGGCAGTACAGTTGATGAGACTCTATGCTTCCACTGCATGGGGGTGTGGGGGTAAAAAATTCCAGAAAGCTCCACTTTTTACAAAGACAAAAAATAAATGAAAAAAGCTGGCTGATATTATTATATAGAAACTCCAATTGATTCAGTTTCAGAGAGAGCCTGTGATTTTCACTACAGGATAGCAAATATTAATCATTGAGTATTTATCAAGTACCTATTGAATGTCCATTTTTGTCTAAGCCCTGGATAGGGTACAGGGGAATCTAGATTAAAAGCAAAAACCTCACCTAGCTATGTATTTTATCTATATGGTTGCAAATATCCAGTTGGTAAAAGCTACTTTTGAAAATACAAATGCTTAGATAAAATCATTTTCTCTTTAAGTCTCTCCCTCCATTCTGTTCTCTGTCAGCATTTCACAATGACATCCAATTAACTGTGAGGCAAAGTCCCACTTGGTAAGCAACAATGTTGACTTCATTATGTTTTTATTACATTTCCAATAGTTTCTTCTGCAATGAAAATTAAGTTTATAGTATGATCAAAGATGTAAACACACCACCTGTCCTATGTCATAATACTTACCCTTTTTAATGGAATAAAGGCTATGGTGGGAATTCTTTTAAACAAGCAAGGGGAGATATGCATATTATATTGCAAATTTTGAGATACTTTTCCTGCATATTTTGCTTTTTGCCTTCCCTTTATTTCGGTGCTTCTATTAATTTAGTCTGTTGATTTTGTCATCATTCCACTTATTTAAACCAATATTGTAGTGGAAATATTTAAATTAAAATTTACTTAGAAAATATTGTATGCTTCAGTACAGTCCCTCAGTCATATCTAACTCTTTGCCACCCCATGGACTGAAGCACACCAGGATTCCCTGTCTATCACCAACTCCTGGCACCTATTCAAAGTCAATCCATAGCATCAGTGATACCATCCAACCACCTCATCCTCTGTCATCCTCTTCTCTGCCCACCTTCAATCTTTCCCAGCATCAGGGTCTTTACTAATGAGTTGGTTCTTCACATCAGGTGGCCAAAGTATTGGAGTTTCAGCTTCAGCATCAGTCCTTCGAATGAATATTCAAAGTGTTAGCCGTTGAAATGACTTTCCTACTGTATAAGTTTCACATATAAGTGCTCTTTTGTCTTGTAATTTTAGGTTGAATTAATTAAGAGACATTATCAAGTCTGGAGCAAAAGCTAATGTCCAGGTCCATTTGGTGTTTGGTATTAGTGGGTGAAGGCAGTTCTTCCAACAGGTGAAAAAATGTAAAAGTCATTCATACCTTCCTTACCATAAAGAAAATATAAAGTGGACCTAACTTGACTTGCCAGATGTAGCTTGCTAACGGCTGGTGTATAGTGAAAGTGTCCTGTATTTAGTAGGTGTTCAATAAATATCCAGTTGATTTCAGAGGTACAGCAGGCTTGTTGTGTGGTACTCACAAAGGACTGGGTATAGTAACATTTTACTGTAATAATACATCAAAAAATTGGATTTGATAGCCAGAAACAGCTGGAGACAAACTCCAAGTGCCCCTACTACTGAGTGACTTGTTTGGGTAACCTTTTATAGATGGTGTGTTGTGCTTTTAAATTATTTGATATGACTGGGTGGTTAGCTTTCAATTCTGAATCCTTTAAGGACAAGGGTAAGGTATTCTTTCACTTTTTGAAAGCTGCAAGACAAATAGATGTCTAAGGGAGAAGATGTCTTCTCTTTTGTTACTATCCCCAAGTATGGAGTAACAGTGTGGTTACTGTTTATTTATCAAGAGTCAAAGAGGGGCCCTGTTAGGGATGGACTCCCTTGCTACTTGTACAATTGAATTTTCCCTTTTCTACTGGTCATCTAGAGTCTAGGTCCTCAGTTCAGTTCAGTCGCTCAGTCGTGTCCGACTCTTTGTGACCCCATGAATTGCAGCATGCCAGGCTCCCGGAGTTCACTCAGACTCACGTCCATCGAGTCGGTGATGCCATCCAGCCATCTCATCCTCTGTCGTCTCCTTCTCCTCCTGCCCCCAATCCCTCCCAGCATCAGAATCTTTTCCAATGAGTCAAATCTTTGCATGAGGTGGCCAAAGTAATGGAGTTTCAGCTTTAGCATCAGTCCTTCCAAAGAAATCCCAGGGCTGATCTCCTTCAGAATGGACTGGTTGGATCTCCTTGCAGTCCAAGGGACTCTGAAGAGTCTTCTCCAACACCACAGTTCAAAAGCATCAATTCTTCGGCACTCAGCTTTCTTCACAGTCCAACTCTCACATCCGTACATGACTGCTGGAAAATCCATAGCCTTGACTAGGCGGACCTTTGTTGGCAAAGTTCGAGAACAAGCCAAATCCATCGTCTGGACTTCAAGAATAATATTTACAGATCACATGTGTCAGGTATTGCACTTTTCTCATTTAGTCTTTCACAACATCCCTTTGAGGGAGTTTCCATTATTCCTGAGTCCCCACCTTTAAAAAAAAGGGAGAATACAGGCACAGAGAAGCAAAATAGCATGCTTGAGGTCACACAACTTGGCAAAGGTTGGAGCTAAAATGGTAATCCAGTGCTATTCTACCCTAAAACCCTAGCACTTAACCACTGCAACATACTGCTCAGTATTGCTGAAGATAAGATTATGTGTAAATGGAAACCTCAGATAATGCAATACTAATTCCTGTCAGAGCTCTTTGGGCTGTAACACTACCTATGACTGTGGGGAAATGACAAGTTTTTCACAGAACTTTTTGTGATGATGGAAAAGTTCTATATCTAAGCTGTTCTGATATGGTAGCCATTAGTCACATTGAACACTTGAAATGTATCTGGGAACTACATTTTCAATTTGATTTGATTTTAATTTAAAAAAATTTAAATAGCTTCATATGGCTAGTAGTTATCATTTTGTGTCCAAGGAGGGAGAGGTACGTTTCCGCTATTTGCCCCTTTCTAATTATCACTAAACATTTTACCCAGTGCAAATATTCTTTCCCTAGCACAGCTGGAAATAAATATATTCTATAGTGAAACAAACTTGAGGACATCCTACACAGGGCATACACAAATCAATTAGCTATATGATAGTCGTAGGAATAGGTTCTGGCTTATCCATTATGAAACTTCTTCATTCCCACCACCTACTAGATAAAGTTTGAACAACTAGCCTGAAGACACTTTGAGAATGATTTTTTCATTGTTTGCAGAATTTTTTCATTGTTTGTTTATGTGACTAATTGCAAGCAATTCATAATAGCCAGTTGGCTGGTTTAAGGTGAGGCATTTTAATCTGTGGCTCTAATATTTTTTAGCACATGTTTTAATCCGACAGATAAAAATGATCTTGGTATTGTATGTCACTGGCCTATGCAAATCTTCCTCATTTAAAATCTCTTTTCATAAAACTGCATGTTATTGTCGGCCATTATTATAACATTTAATTTACTTGCTCCTAGGGTTTTAGCTTCCACACCCTTGTTTTCTGAGTTACTTGCTTTATAAGTGGTTGATTTTTTAACTTATAATACATAATGAAGGATTCCTAAGAAGTTGCAAATCTTCCTCATTTAAAATCTCTTTTCATAAAACTGCATGTTATTGTCGGCCATTATTATAACATTTAATTTACTTGCTCCTAGGGTTTTAGCTTCCACACCCTTGTTTTCTGAGTTACTTGCTTTATAAGTGGTTGATTTTTTAACTTATAATACATAATGAAGGATTCCTAAGAAGTTGCAAAAACAGTACAGAAATGCTCCACATACTCTTCATTCTGTTTAGTCCAATCATTACATTTTATATAATTATGCTACAATATAAAAAACTAGGAAACTGACACTGGAATGTTGTGTATGTACAGGTCTATGTTATTTTATCACTTGTGTAGATTTGTGCAACCATGATTGCAACCAAGATATAGAAATATTCCTTCACTAGAAAGCCACCCCTTCATAGGCACACCTAACACCCCCATCATCCATAACCCCTGCCAAATATGAATTTGTTTTCCTACTCTATAATTTTGTCCTTTTGAGAATTTTATGTAAATTAAGTCATAAAGAATGATTTTTTCCAATTTTTTCTGCTTTGTTCAATGACCTTGTGATCTATCCAAGTTGATACATGTATCAATAGTCTGTTCTTTTTTGTTGGTGAGGAGTGTTTCATGCTATGGATATACTACAGTTTGTTTAACCATTCACCTAATTAGAGACAGTTTGGTTATTTGCATTTTGGGGCTGTTACAGATAAAACTATTATAAACATCTGAGTATAGAATTTGGGTAGACATAACTTTCCAGTGGGCTTCCCCGGAATTTCAGCAGTAAAGAATTCACCTGTAATGCAGGAGACTCTGGTATGATCCCTGGGTTGGAAGGATCCCCTGAAAGGAGGACAGAACAACCTATTCCAGTATTCTTGCCTGGAGAATCCATGGACAGAGGAGCCTGGTGGGCTTCAGTTCATAGGGTCGCAAAGAGTGCAACACGACTGAAGTGACTTTAGCATGCACAACTTTGCAGTATTCTTGCCTGGATAATCCCATGGACCAAGGAACCTGGCAGGCTATAGTGCATGGAGTTGCAAAGAGTCAGACACCACTGAGCAACTGTGCACAACTTTTATTTGTCTGAGATGTATGCCCAGGAAAGTCGTCTCTGGGTCATATGGTAAGTATGGGCATACCTAGTGGCTCAGTGGTAAGAATCAGGAGCCGCAGTAGATGCAGGTTTGATCCCTGGGTTGGGAAAATCCCCTGGAGAAGGGAAAGGCGACCCACTTCAGTATTCTTGCATGGAGAATCCCCGTGGACAGAGGAGCCTCGAGGGCTATAGTCTATAGTGTTGCAAAGAGTCCGATATGACTGAAGTGACTTAACATGCATGCATGTGGCAGGTGTATGTTTAGTTTTTAAAGAAAATTTTCCAGAGTGGCTGTATAGCATTTTACACTCCCATCAGTATATGAGAGATCTGGTTTCTTTGCATCCTTGCAACTGTTGTCATTGTTTTTTATTTTATCCATTCTTGCATATTGATATTGTTGCAGTCAAAATATTGGTTTTCTCTGCCAACCAAAGCCAAATAAAAAATTATGGAGAGTTTGGAGGAAACAGAAAGATGACTTTAATCCTCAGCTGGCAGAGGGGAGTTACAGCAGGCTTATGCCTTAAAAACTGTGTCCCCCTCCTTCCATGAGAGGTCTAGGAGACTTGCAGTCAGGGCTTGGCGATGAGGAATAAAGATATAAGGCTTTTGTATTCTTCTTCCATAGTCAACAAAAGAGTCCGAAATGCAGTACTTGGATGCAATCTCAAAAACGACAGAATGATCTCTGTTCATTTCCAAGGCAAATCATTCAATATCATAGTAATCAAAGTCTATGCCCTGACCAGTAATGCTGAAGAAGCTGAAGTTGAATGGTTCTATGAAGACCTACAAGACCTTCTAGAACTAACACCCCAAAAAGATGTCCTTTTCATTATAGGGGACTGGAATGCAAAAGTAGGAAGTCAAGAAACACCTGGAGTAACAGGCAAATTTGGCCTTAGAGTACAGAATGAAGTAGGGCAAAGGCTGATAGAGTTCTGCCAAGAGAACGCACTGGTCATAGCAAACACCCTCTTCCAACAACACAAGAGAAGACTCTACACATGGACATCGCCAGATGGTCAACACTGGAATCAAATTGATTATATTCTTTGCAGCCAAAGATGGAGAAGCTCTATACAGTCAGCAAAAACAAGACCGGGAGCTGACTGTGACTCAGATCATGAGCTCCTTATTGCCAAATTCAGACTTAAATTTAAGAAAGTGGAGAAAACCACTAGACCATTCAGGTATGACTTAAATCAAATCCCTTATGACTATACAGTGGAAGTGAGAAATAGATTTAAGGGACTAGATCTGAAAGAGTGCCTGATGAACTATGGACGGAGGTTTGTGACATTGTACAGAAGATAGGAATCAAAACCATCCCCAAGAAAAAGAAATGCAAAAAAGCAAAATGGCTGCCTGAGGAGGCCTTACAAATAGCTGTGAAAAAAAGGGAAGTGAAAAGCAAAGGAGAAAAGGAAAGATACACCCATTTGAATTCAGAGTTCCAAAGAATAGCAAGGAGAGATAAGAAAGCCTTCCTCAGTGATCAATGCAAAGAAATAGAGGAAAACAACAGAATGGGAAAGACTAGAGATCTCTTCAAGAAAATTAGAGATACCAAGGGAACATTTCATGCAAAGATGGGCTCACCTCTTCCAACAACACAAGAGAAGACTCTACACATGGACATCACCAGATGGTCAACAGTGAAATGAAACTGATTATATTCTTTGCAGCCAAAGATGGAGAAGCTCTATACAGTCAGCAAAAACAAGACCAGGAGCTGACTGTGGCTCAGAATATGAGCTCCTTATTGCCAAATTCAGACTTAAATTGAAGAAAGTAGGGAAAACCAGTAGACCATTCAGGTAGGACCTAAATAGAATCCCTTATGATTGATGAGTAAGCATCGGCTAAATTATGTTCTGAATGTTCTGTTTTAGAAAGCTGAGAAGTATAGAGAAATATTTTTAAATTTTAATTTAATTAAAAAAATAATAAAGGTAAAATTTCAAAGCAAAAAATCTGAATGAAAACAATTTTAGTAACTAAAGTTGGAAACTACTCATGAAGAAATTTAGAAAGTTTTACAGTTATAAAAAACTTTGCTGAAGGTCTAAGATAGACAATTTCACTGCATTTAATAGTGAGCCTCTGAAAAATAAAATACATACTAACTAGGTGAAGTAACTTTACATACCTCAAGTTAGTATTCAAGATTATTCAATTTTCTAGCTCCTCCTAATGCATTAAAAAAAAAAAAAAAAGGATTTCTAGCTCCCCCTAATGCATTTTAAAAGCATTTCTATCTCTTCCTAATGCATATAAAAAGCAGAGACATGACTTTGCCAACAAAGATCAGTCTAGTCAAAGCTATGGTTTTTCTAATAGTCATGTATGTATGTGAGAGTTGGAGTATAAAGAAAGCTGAGTGCTGAAGAACTGATAATTTTGAACCGTAGTGATGGAGAAGACTCTTGAGAGTCCCTTGGACTTCAAGGAGACCCAACCAATCAATCCTAAAGGAAACTAGTCCTGAATATTCATGGGAAGGACTGATGCTGAAGCTGAACCTAAAATACTTTGGCCACCTGATGTGAAAAACTGATTCTTTTGAAAAGACCCTGATGCTGGGAAAGATTCAAGGCAAGGGGAGATGACAGAGGATGAGATGGTTGGATGGCATCACCGACTCGATGGACATGAGTTTGAATAAGTTCCAGGAGTTGGTGATGGACAGGGAAGCCTCGCGTGCTGCAGTCCAGGGGGTCGCAAAGAGTTGGATAGGACTGAGGGACTGAACTGAATGCATTTTTACAATATGTTCCACATGTAACTGCTTTTATTCATGATACTGTCATTTCTTCAAATATACCAGCAGGTGGCAGTACCACACATGGAGAGTCAAGCAAACAGAAATGATTAAAATTTACCAGGAGCTATTGACTACTGTCAGGAAAACAAACTTTTTCTCAAAAACTAGACAAATATAATTTTTAAAATAATAGCTGTAAATAAATGTCAAAGCTTAACTTTGGACAAACTCAGCATGTTTTGAATTAAACAGATGATTATCTAACTGTGATCTTTTCTGAAGAAAATCTGGAGCCACATCAGAGAGAGACAAAGGATGCACATCAAGTGTCCTTCTAAGACAAACAGGATGAAGGGAGATAGTTGTATAGTTTTCCTGGTGCCTGGAATAACCCTTAGCTTGCATTTGTTTAATTTAATAGATTCCCAAATGTACTTATTAATTAATAAAAAAATATTTTTTAGTCTCTCAGTCATGTCTGACTCTTTGTAACCCCATGGACTGCAGCACACCAGGCTTCCCTGTCCTTCACTGTCTCCCTGAGTCTGCTCAAATCCTGCTCAAACTCATGTCCATCGAGTCAGTGATGCCATCCAAACATCTCATCCTCTGTCAACCCCTTCTCCTCCTGCCTTCGATCTTTCCCAGCAGCAAGATTTTTTCCAATGAATTGGCTCTTTGTATCAGGTGGCCAAAGTATTGGAGCTTCAGCTTCAGCATCAGTCCCTCCAGTGAATATTCAGGATTGATTTCCTTTAGGATTGACTTGATCTCCTTGCAATCCAAGAGACTCTCAAGAGTTTTCTCCAATGACACAGTTCAAACACATCAATTCTTTGGCACTCAGCCTTATTTATGGTTCAATTCTCACATCCATACATGACTACTGGAAAAACCACGCATGCTGCATGCTAAGTCTCTTCAATTGTGTCCGACTCTTTGCGACTCTGTGGACTGTAGCCCACCAGGCTCCTGTGACCATGAGATTCCCCAGGCAAGAATACTGAAGCTGGTTGCCATTTCCTTTTCCAGGGGATCTTCCTGTTCCAGGGATCAAACCCGCATCTCTTATGTCTCCTGCATTGGCAGACAGGTTGTTTTTCACTAGGGCCACCTGGAATGTGTGATTTTGGAGTCCAAGAAAATAAAGTTTGTCACTGTTTCCACTGTTACTCCATTTATTTGCCATGAAGTATAATAAAAAATTACATTTAATGATTAAAATGAACTCTGAATCGGGAGTAAATATCAATTGGCTGTTTCAATTCTCAATAGCACTTATTTTACTTTTTTATATAAATAATCTTACCAGTAAAACCACAGGTTCATGAGGGAGTATACTTTTAAAACAAAGAAAAGTTATGCTGTACCACAAGGTATTTTCAAATTACAATTCCAAAGTCTGCATTAAATTTGTTTGCTAGCATAAACTTGCTGAATATGAGGGAGCATGTGAGAAAACCTCTACTGAGTGAACACTGGTTAATATATTCCATAGACCTAAGTGAAGTGAAGTGGGAGTTTCTCAGTCGTGTCCAGCTCTTTGTGACACCACCTTATTTTAAGGTAAGTAAATTTAGAGATTTTTATTATCAATAACTATCTAAGCCACCAGGGAAGCCCCATCCCTGTTGGCTCAGATGGTAAAGAATCTGCCTGCAGTGTGAGAGACCTGGGTTCAACCTCTGGTTCAGGAAGATTCCCTTGGAGAAAGGAATGGCTAACAACTCCAGTGTTCTTGCCTGGAGAATTCCATGGAGAGAGGACCCTGGCAGGCTACAGTCCATGGAGTCACAGATTCAGACATGACTGAGTGACTAACATTTATTATCAATAACAATTTTAAAGGTGAAAAATAAACTTGTTCATCACTAATAATATTCTCAATTTTGGTAAGATAAGGAAAAAAAATTCTAAAGAAAGGAAATAGCTTGAATGATTTTGATGTGTACATGTATTTGGAACTCACTATAGTTTTATCATTAATATGTTAATGTATACTTTAGTTTGGGGGCATTTGTTGGTATTTCAACTTACAATATAAATTCATGTCCAGTTTATAAGGAATAATACATAAAATAAATATATTTTATAGAAATATAATGATTGCACTGTGACTATAAAAACCTTTAACTTGTAACTAAATTTCTCCTTTCCCCTTCCAAAATGAATAGCTTTTCAATTCAGTGAAATATAATTTAAATAATATTAGTAGAGCTTGTCATACAATTTGCCCTAATTTTTTAAATACAGCCATACCTCAGAGATAATTGCTGGTTAAGTTCTAGACCACTGCAATAAAACAAATATTGTTAATAAAGTAAATTGCTTTTAAACTAAATTTCAGTGCATATAAAACATGTTTACCTTATGCTGTAGTCTGTTAAACGTGCAGTAACATTATGTCTAAAAATACACATATCTTAATTTTAAAATACTTTATTGCTTAAAAATGCTAAGCACCATCTAAATCTTTAGCAAGTCATAATCTTTTTTGGTGGTGGTGGATCTTCCCTTGATGTTGATGGCTGATGACTGATTAATGATGGGTGGTAAAGGTTGGAATAGCTGTGGCATTTTCTAAGTGGAGTGACTGTGACATCAACTAAGTTTATTCATATTCTAAGCACTGTGATGCTGTTTCCACAGTCTTCATAGCATCTTTACCAGGAGTAGATTTCTTCTCAAGAAGCCACTTTCTTTGCTAATCTGGAAGAAACAACTCCTTGTCCATTCAGGTTCTATCATGAGATTGCACCAATTCAGTCACATCACCAAGCTCCATTTCCAATTTTAGCTCTCCTGTGGTTTCCACCACATCTGCAGTTACTTCCTCCTCTAAAGTCTTGCATCCCTCAAAGTCATCCATCAGAGTTGGAATCAATTTCTTTCGAACTCCTGTTAATGTTGATATTTTGGCCTCTTCCCATGAATCACAAGTGTTCTTAAAAGCATCTGGAATTGTAAATCCTTTCCAGAAGGTTTTAAATTTACTCTGGCCTAAATTCATCAGATAAATCACTATGTATGGCAGCTATAACCTTACAAAATATATTTCTTAAATAATAAGATTCAAAAGTCAAAATTACTCCTTGATCTATGGTTGCAGAATGGATGCTTTGCTAGCAAGAATGAAAATGACATTAATCTTGTACATCTCCATCAGAGCTCTTGAGTGACCAGGTGCATTGTCAATGTGCAGTAATATTTGGAAGGGAATCGTCTTTTCTGAGCAATAGGTCTCGAATTTGGGGTTAAAATATTTAGCAGGCTATATTATAAGCAGATGTGCTGTCATTCAGGCTTTGTGGTTTCACTTATAGAGCACAGACAGAGTAGATTAGCACAATTCTTAAGGGCGCCAGGGTTTTCACAATGATGAGTGAGCACTGGCTTCAACTTTAAGTCACCAGCTGCATGAGCTCCAAATAGGACAGTTCACCTGTCTTTTGATACTTTGACATCAGGCACTGACGTCTCTTGAGAGAACTAGAATGGCATCTCCTTCCAATACAAGGCTGTTTTGCATACATTGAAAATCTGTTTTTTGAAAGTGAAAGTGAAAGCGTCAGTCACTCAGCTGTGTCCCATTCTTTGCAACCCCATGGGCTGTAGCCCACCAGGCTCCCCTGTCCATGGGATTCTCCAAGCAAGAATACTGGAGTGGGTTGCCTTGCCCTTCTCCAGGGGATATTCCCTACCCAGGGATCCAACCCAGGTTTCACACACTTCAGGCAGATTCTTTACTGTTGGAGCGCAGCACTAATTATCTTAGCTAGATCTTCTGGATAACACGCTTAAACTTCTACATTAGCACTGGCTGCTTCACCTTGTACTTTTATGTTACGGAGATGTCTTCTTTCCTTAAATCTCCTGGACTAAACTCGGGAAGCTTCAGACTCTTTTTCTGCTCCACCTTCACAGTCTTAACAGAAATAGAGTTAAGACCTTCTCTGAATTGAGCTTTGACTTAAGGGAAAGTTGAGACTAGTTTGATCTTCTATCCATACAACTAAAACTTTCTTCATATCAGTAAGAAGACTATTTTGCTTTCTTATCATTCATGTGATCACCAGAGTAGCACTTCTAATTTCCTTCAAGAACTTTTTCTTTCCATTCATTAATTGGCTAACTCTTCGGTACAAGGGGCCAACTTTTGGTCTATCTTCGCTTTCCATGTCTTCCTTACTAAGCTTCATCATTTCTGGCTTTTGATTGAAAATGAGGGGCGTGTGACTGTTCCTTTTATTTGATTACCTAGAGGCCATTTTATGGTTGTTAATTGGCCCAATTTTAATATTGTTCTATCTCAGGGAGTGGGGAGGCCCAAGGAGAGGTAGAAAGATGGAGGAATGGCCAGTCGGTAGAGTAGTCAGAACTCACACCACATTTACTGGTTAAGTTCACTGTCTTATATGGGTGGCATGGATCATGACTCCCCAAAACAATTACAGTAGTAAAATCAAAGGTCACGGATTACAGATCACCATAGCAAATGTAATAATAATGGAAAAGCTTGAAATATTTGGGGAATTACCAAAATGTGACACAGAAAAATGAAGTGAGCAAATGCTGTTGGAAAAATGGTGCTGATGTACTTGCTTGAAGTAAGTGTTGCCACAAACATTCAACCTGAAAAAAAAAAAAAGCCCTCAGGATCTGCAAAGCACAATAAAGTGAAGCACAAAACCAGGTATTCCTGTATCTAGGCATGTGTGTTAAGTTGCTTCAGTCATGTCAGAATCTTTGTGACCTTATGGACTGTAACCCACCAGACTCCTTTGTCCATGGGATTCTCCAGGCAAGAATACTGCAGTGGGTTGCTGTGCCCTCCTCCAGGGAAGCTTCCCAACCCAGGGATCGAACCCCCATCTCTTATGTCTCCTGCACTGGCAAGCAGGTTCTTTACCACTGAGCCAACTAGAAAGCTTAACCATATTATATCCTAGCACATCAAAAGAGACAAGGGACTAGAGAGAACAGTAGTATATATTTTATTTCCAACTTAATTTATGTGTTTTAATTTCATGTACCACAATTCTTAAGGACGTTCAAAAGTTTGGTAATATGTAAAATGAATTATTATTAGAATGAAAGTTATGGCTACAATCTTTGAAAATGTTGTTTTGTTACATCTGGTTGACAACCTTGGGAGTTCTGTAGGTGGGAACTGGCTGCTATATATGGGAGGCAAGAGGAGACAGAAAAAACAGGCAGATCATTTTAGATTTGTAGGTGTCAGGTTTAATAAGCAAGAGAACTGACAGACAAAAGAGGTTTGTTTTGGGCAGATGCACTTGCCAATCAGAATCTGTAAATAAAAGTTTATCAGTTCAGTTCAGTTCAGTCGCTCAGTCGTGTCCGACTCTTTGCGAACCCATGAATCGCAGCATGCCAAGCGATTCATGGGGTCACAAAGAGTCGGACACGACTGAGTGACTGAACTGAACTGAACTGAACTGATGTATTTCAGAATGGTGGTGGTTTAATTGCTAACTTGTGACCAACTCTTGTGACCCCTCAGACTGTAGCCTTCCAGGCTCCTCTGTCCATGGAATTTTCCAGGCAAGAACACTGGAGTGGGGTGCCATTTCCTTCTCCAAGAGATCTTCTCAACCCAGGGATCAAATTCCTGCTTTGGCAGGTGGATTTTTAACGGGTGAGCCACCAGGGATAAACTTGCCAATACCTAAAAAAAATTTCTAGGATGTTGATAGGAATTGTATAAGGCCTGTACATTAATCCGTGGAGAACGGAAATCCTTACTATGTTGAATCTTCCGATTCATGAACAGGGCAGTTCAGTTCAGTCGCTCAGTCGTGTCCAACTCTTTGTGACCCTGTGGACTGCAGTATGCCAGGCTTCCCTGTCCATCACCAACTCCTGGAGCTTGCTCAAACTCATGTCCATTGAGTCGGTGATTTCATCCAACCATATCATCCTCTGTTGTCCCCTTCTCCTGCCTTCAATCTTTCCCAGCATTGGGGTCTTTTCCAATGAGTCAGTTTTTTGCATCAGGTGGCCAAAGTATTGGAGCTTCAGCTTCAGCCTCAGTCCTTGCAATGACTATTCAGGACTGATTTCCTTTAGGACTGACTGGTTTGATCTCTGGCATATCTCTCCATTTATCCACATCTTTTCTTTTGTTAGCATTGTGTAGCTTTCAGCATATAAGTCTTGTATGTGTTTTGTTAGAATTTTGCTTCATTTTTTGAGTGACCATTAATGGTATCATATTTTAAATTTTGGTTTCCATATGTTTATTGCTAGTACATAGTTTTATAGTTGATTTTTGTATAATGATCTTGTACCCTGCAATATAGCTGAATATGGATTAAGTTCTAGGAGGTTTTTTCTGTTGTTGGTTTCTTGGCTTTTTTTTTTTTTTGTAGATCATCTTGTCATAGGGATGGTTGGACAGAAATAGTGGCATTTCTTTCACTCCACTTTTTATGCCTTTTATTTATTTCTTCCTTTATTGTTCTGGTTCAGAATTCTAGTTAACTGTAATAAGAGCTGAACCCTTACTTTGTTTTCAATCCTAGGGGGAAAGCAGTCATTCAGCATTAACTGTGATGTTAGTTGTAGTTTTTTTGGGGTATATACTTTTTAAAATTGAGGCAATTCCTCCCTAATTCCTAGTTTTCTGAGGATTTTTATCATCATTAAATGTTGAATTTTTGTCAAACAGCTTTTTCATTGATAAGGTCATGTGATTTTTCTTACTCTAATTTTCAAATAGTGAACCCACCTTGCATTCCTAAAACAAACCCACTTGGTCATAGTATATAAATTTGTCTATATATTGCTGAATTCTATTTGCTAACATTTTATTAAGGATTTTTGTATCTCTATTCATGAATGATATTGGCTTTTTATTTAATTTGGCAGTACTGCCTTTGATTTAGATATCAATGAAATATTGGCCTTCTGATGAGAATTGGGAAATATTTCCTCTCCTTTTATTTTCTGGAAGAGATTATGTGATGATGGTATTAATTTTCCTTTAAGTGGCTGACAGAATTCTCTAGTGTAACCAACTGGGCCAGGAGATTTCTTATTTTAGAGTTTTAAAAGTACAGATTCAATATCCTTAATAGTTATAAAACTGTTCAAATGATCAATTTCATATTGGGTACTTGTGTGTATTTGTGTTTTTTAAGGAATTGGTCCAGTTTATAAAAATTATAAAATTTGTGTAGGTTTGTTTGTAGTATTTCCTTTATCTTTTTGGTGTTTGCAGAGTCTCAAGTGATATCCCTTGTCTTGTTTTGATATTAATACTTTGTGTTTCCTCTCTTTTTTAAATTTGGCAGTCTCACTAGAGATTTGTCTTTTTTGTTGATCTTTTCAAAGAACCAACTCTTTATGTCATTGATTTCTCTCTGTTAATTTTCAGTTTTTGGTCCTATAGATTTTTGCTTTCAAATTGATTATTTCCTTCCTTGCATTTGGTTTATTTTACTCTTTTTCTAGTTTTCTTTTTTTAAGGTGGAAAATTACATTTTTAAATTTGACTTTTCCTCTTTTCTGAGGTAAGCATTTAGTGCTATAAATTTCCCACTCAGCAGTAGTTTAGCTGCATATCACACATATTTTTTATTGTGGTAAAAAAATATGTGATATGAAATCAACCCTCTTTAAATGTTAAGTGTACATTGCACAATATTTTTTAACAGTAGGCACAATGTTGTTTTCACCTTGCATGACTGAAACTCTATGCCCATTGAATAGCAACTCCCCATTTTGTTCTCCCAGTAGTCCCTGGCAACCACCATTCTACTTTCAGTTTCTATGAGTTTGACTACTTTAGACACCTCTTTTAAGTGGAACGATGCAGTATTATCTTCTCTGACTGGCTTATTTCATTTAACACAATGTCCTCAAGTTCCTCAACTTGTAGTATATGATGGGATTTCCTTTTCATATGGCAGACTAATATTCTATTGTATGTATGTACCACATATACCACATTTTCTTCATTGATAGACATTTAGGTTATTTCTACTTCTTGGCTATTGTGAATAATACCACAATGAACATGGTAGTGCAAATATCTCTTACAAATCCTGATTTCAATTCTTTTGGATAAATACCCAGAAATGGTATTGCTGGATTATATAATAGTTCTATTATTAATTTTTTGAGAAGCCTTTATAGTAGTTTCCATAATAGATTTGTCATCCTGTATTCCCACCAGCAGTGAAGAAGGGTTCCATTTCTCTACATTCTTGGCGACACTTATCTTTTTGTTTTTTTAAAAATAGCCATTCTAACAGGAGTGAGATGATGTCTAATTGTGGTCTTAATTTGCATTTCCCTGATGATTAGTGATGGTGAGCACTTTTTTCATATACCATTTGGCTATTTGGATGTCTTCTTTGAAGAGTTCTTTGCCCATTTTAAAGTTGATGTTGCTATTATTATTTTTTGCTTTTGAGTTGTGGGAGTTCCTTATATATTTTGAATATAAACCCCTTGTCAAAAATATGCTTTACAAATATTTCCTCCTATACTGTCAGTTGCCTTTTCATTCTATTGATTGTTTCCTTTTCTATGCAGAAGCTTTTTAGTTTGATGTAGTCCTATCTGTCTGTTTTTTGCTTTGGTTGCCTGTGTTTTTGGTGTCATGTTCAAGAAGTCATTGCCAACATCAATATCTTAAAGTTTTTTCCCTAGGTTTTCTTTTAGGTGTTTTATAGTTTGGGGTCTTCTGTTCAAGACTTTAATTTTGAGTTGATTTTTGTGTGTGGTGTAAGATAAAGGTCCAGTTTCATTCTTTTGCATGTGGATATCCAGTTTGCCCCACACTATTTGTTGAGTGACTATCTTTCCCCCCCTTGTGTACTCTTGGCATCCTTGTTAAGTATCATTTCACCATATATATGTGAGTTTATTTCTGGGTACTCTGTTCTATTCCATTGGTCCATATGTCTGTCTTTATGCCAGTGCCATTACATTTTGATTACTGTAACTTTATAATCGAGGAAGGCAATGGCACCCCACCCCAGTACTCTTGCCTGGAAAATCCAATGGACAGAGTAGCCTGGTGGGCTGCAGTCCATGGGGTCGCTAACAGTCGGACAGACTGAGCGACTTCACTTTCACTTTTCTCTTTCATGCATTGGAGAAGGAAATGGCAACCCACTCCAGTATTCTTGCCTGGAGAATCCCAGGGATGGGGGAGCCTGGTGGGCTGCCGTCTATGGGGTCACACAGAGTCGGACACGACT